>JARYHS010011408.1:152668608-152767254 GCA_031002005.1 Vandiemenella viatica
TTTGTATTTAAGTATCTATAATTACCATTTCTAATCATTTTGTAATGTTATTAATTAATTTTGTATCAATTCCGATTGTTTTTAATATGTTTGATTGTTTGAGTGATTGTTAATGATCGAGAAATATCGGGCGGATGCCTTTGAAGAATTCTCGTAATTTCGATAGACTCTATATAAACAGATCGCCTGGACAGAGAAGTCAGTTTTTCATTAAGTATTAATTCAGTGTTACAGAGGTTTTCATTAAGTTTTCAAGTCTTCAGTTAGTAAGTCAGTATTGCATCTTTGAATTGTAACAACTATGCTTGTGAATATCGCTGACTTGTTGATTGGATCAAAATAAACGAACATCTTCATATAACCTTGTTTTTTGGTGGACTTTTAATTAATGCAGTAAAATTAACCCACCAAAGAACCTTAACATGGCGACCGTTGACATGACGAGAAGTTCTTAAACATCTGTGGGATGTTTATCTTCTAAAAGAATCTGCAGAAATTGCGACGGATTATCGGCGATAAGCGAAAATAACCTGCGAGAAAATTTCGACCGGCTACGCCACACGTAGAGCTTATATAGGCGACACGGATCTGACGGCAAGCGGACCTTCTTCGGCCTAAGGCGGAGATTTTTCCATCGGGAATCGGCTGTAATCTTCCGACGACGAGTGGATTTTCTTCGGCCTCAACATCGTATTCCTACAGTGAATTGTGAAAAGTGTGGTTAAGTGTTTGAAGTCAGTGTGGTGTTTAATGATCAATTAAGTGCTTCTAAGTTAAATTTAATGTGATACAAAAGTGAGGAATAACTGTAAGTACGGCATTGAATATTCAAGTGATTTATTTTGCATGTTAATGTGTGACAGATTGGAAAGCTTTTAATTTTACTTAATTTTGTTTTTTATGTTGATTTTGCTAATTACTAAAATGGCTGATAATCAGAACCTGCAAGCATTTTTAGAATCTTTTGTAGCCAAATTTGACGCTAAATTTTCTGAATTTAGAAATGAGTTAATAAGTGATACTGATAGCAAGTTTTCCAAATTGGATAACAAATTTTCAGAATTTAAAACTGAGTTAAATCTTGACAGCAAATTTTCTGAAATTAATTCTCAGTTTGCTGTAATCAATGATCAGTTTTCTCAACTGCAACAAAACAATAACAAAACATTCTCTGATTTGACTAAATGTTTTGATATTAAAATCGCAGAGCAATTTCAGGGTTTTAGCTCTCACAGGGAAGATATTAACAATTTAGATTCTAAATTGGGGAAGGTAGTAACTGAATGTCAGGAGAAATTTGAAAAAGTTACGGAAATTTGTGAACAGAATAAGACTGAATGTGTAAATTTGATTCATAAAGAAGTCAGTGAAAATTGTGATAAGATGAAGCAGGAATATGTTGCTTTATTCCAAGCCAGTGATAGTAAAGCTGCTCAAAGGGTCAATGAGTTGAGACAAGGGGTGGGATTAAATATTAATACATTGGTGCAGCAGCAGGAACAGTTAGCGCATGGATTAGAAAGTAATGTAAATCTGTTAGAAAAAAAAGGTTACTGGGTTACAGATTCAATTAAGTCAGGTTCCCTTAACAGGTAATCCAAATTTCAGTGTCGATGTAAAAGAAGAATTTGAATTCTATGATGATAGTGGGAGGCTTCACCTTATTGAATTTATAGATAATTTTGAAAGGTCAGATTATTTTAATTTATTACCCGATAGTAAGAAAATTGCACTTGTGTGTAAACATCTAAAATCTTATGCTAGGGCATGGGGTGATAGACAAGCTAGGGAAGTGACTGACTACAAGCTGTTTAAAGAAAACTTTTTGAAACATTTTTGGTCGACAAGCAGGCAGATTCAAGAAAAGAGAGAGTTGATGACTGGTAGACCCTATAAACCTGGTAGGGAAACTCAACATGATTTTTTTCATATATGTTGGATCCGTTGTAAGTACCTAGACCATCCTTATGGAGAGGAGGAATTTATTGATTTGATAGGAGCTAGGCTACCTCAGCAAACAAGAAATTTAATTGCCACTTTGGATGTAGTAAATGTGGATAGAGTTTCTGAATTGTTGAGACGCTTGGATGCCCAGGAGTCATTCAATGAACAACATTACCACCATCAACACCATAGGAGGGGCAGCAGGAGTCCCCCTAGAAGGGGTAATGGGTCAAGGGATGGTAGATCCAGGGGATGGGATCGTGATAATTACGCAAGGAGGAATAATAATGGGGGAGTGAGAGAACAGAACCCTCAATCTGAAAGGGAAAGGCAGCATGGGGGGCAGGCAAACTAAAGACCACCCCTGTTATGGGCCCCGCAGTGGTGGACAAGAAGGTGGGTCCAGGTACCAACTGCTATGGAGTTAATACCATTTTTATGAATAATCCCCGAGAAGATTTATTGGAAGAGGTGGAGGATAAGAATGAAGTTTTAGATAAAGTTCCCATAGTGCAAATTAATGCTTTTAATAAACAAATAGATGCTCTTATTGACACTGGGTCACAGGTTTCTTGCCTTGCTGAGGGATTATTTAATGAAATTGAAAGCACCAATCAAATTGAAGTGTTACCCGTTAGTAGTATGACAGTTATTACTGCTACTGGTTCTCGTAGTAAGAGAATTAAGCAGGAAATGTTGATGGAAGGTTGTATGGGGACTGTAAATGTAGAAATACCCATGTATGTAGTCCCTAAGTTGAATGTAAATTGCATTTTAGGCATGGATTGGCTTACAAAAGTAAAGGCTTTGGTAGACTGTGGAGAAGGTAACTTACGGATTAAATTAGACAGTGGGGAATACTGGGTTGATTTTGAGAAGACTGTTTGGAAGGGCATACAAGAAGTAGATCATGTGAGAGTTAAATATAAGGATGCTGGTGTAGCTAGAGTTTGTGACAAACTATTACCGCAGATTTGTGTAAATGTGTTAAGGCAGAGTAGTGAGATTAATAGTCTGATTGAAGGTCAGGAGATAAGCGAAGGAAACGTTATTAATTACCCAAACAGTATGAAACTATTACCATCAGACCAACAAGAAACGCTGAAATGTCTAATTGAAGAATATAGGGACGTATTTTCTGACAAACCAGGTCTGATAAAAAATTATGAGTGCAAGCTTACTGTAAAGTCTGAAGAGCCTTTCTTTATTAAGCCATATCCAATCCCTTTGACCAAAAGAGATGAGGTGAATAAGGAGATAAATCGAATGTTAGAGTGGGGGTAATAGAGAGGTCAAGGAGTCCTTACAATAATCCCTTGGTTGTGGTAATAAAACCGGACAATTCTGTGCGACTAGTTCTTGATGCTCGCACATTAAACAAGCATTTAGTAACAGAACGGGATCATCCTCCACCTATCAGTGAGTTGTTGCACAGGTTTAAAGGTAAAAGATATATTTCGTCTATCGATTTGACTGCGTCCTATTGGCAAGTCCCGCTTTCAGAAGAATCCCGGAAATACACTGCCTTTCTATTTGATGGCCGTTGTTATAACTTTCGAGTGTTACCATTTGGGTTAAATATTTCTGTGGCTACCTTTATTCGTGCTTTGGATAGTGTGTTAGGAAAGGAATTGCTTGAACAAGTAGAGATATACGTAGATGATATTCTTATAATGTCAGAAACACTTGAGGAACATTGGGTGCTACTTAGAAAAGTTTTAGAAGCATTGAGAAAGGGGGGTATGACTATTAAGTTAAAGAAATGTACATTTTTGCAAAAAGAGGTTGAATTTTTAGGCCATCGTATTACACCACAGGGAATCTTGCCTAGTAATGATAAAATAAATGCCATTAAGAATTTTCCCCGACCTAGAGATAAGAAACAACTACAGAGTTTCTTTGGATTGTGTGAATACTATAGGAGATTTCTTCAGGGACAAGCTTTAAATAGTCCAGCCTTAAGAGATTTGGTTAAAAAAAATGTCAGGTGGGTGTGGTCCTCAGAATGTGAAAGAGATTTTCAAAAAATCAAAGATGACTTGTGTAATTCCTATATCCTCTATTATCCAGATTGGGATCTAGATTTTTGCCTTGCCGCAGATAGTTCTGACTACGGCTTGGGAGTACATGTCTTCCAGGAAGTGGAAATCAAAGGAGAACCGGATTTTAGGACTATTGCCTTTGCCAGTAGAAAACTACAACCAGCTGAAACTAGATACACAATTACGGAAAGGGAGGCCTTATCTATTTTGTGGGGTTTAACTAAGTTTAGGTACCTACTGTTAGGTAGAAAAATTATTGTATATACAGACCATAAGGCTCTTTCATTTTTGTTAGAATGTAAGTTAGTCCACAGTCGGTTAACCCGTTGGGCATTGGTTCTGCAGGAATATAATTTAGAGATTCGGTATAGACCTGCTAGTAAAAATCAAGTTGCAGATGCTTTGTCACGTCTACCGTTAGGTCTAGATTCTGAAAAGCGATGTCTAGGACCACAGACTGAGGTTAGAATTGCTTATCTAAAAGGAGTACCGTATGAAACTGAGGTTAAGTGTTCCTTGCGACAAATCAAAGACGAACAGGACAAAGATGTAGCTATAGTAGAAGTAAAAACTAATCTTGATAGCCCAGAACACAGAGATAAGCTTCAGAAATATTATACTTTGCATGGGGAAGTATTGTTTAGAAGGACTAGTGAAGATGAGGATGATTGGAAGTTATGGCTTCCAGAAAGTTTGGTTGAAAAAATTGTTTGGCATCACCACTATAGTTATGGGCATTATGGGCCATCCAAGTGTTACCGAGTGTTAAGGGAAGATACATATTTCTATAATATGAGAAGGAAGATTTCGAAGCTATTAAAATCTTGTCAAGTGTGTCAAAGATCTAAAATAGATAGTGTTAAACGAGTGGGGAAAATGCAAAATATCATCCCAAGTAGTGTATTGGAATTAGTTTCTGCTGATGTTCTTGGCCCGCTACCCATGTCTCGGGGAGGGGTGACCCAAGTTTTAGTTTTATTTGATGTTTTTTCCAAATTCGTTAAACTTTACCCTGTAAAGAAGTCTACGGCTAAAATTTTGGTCAGAAAGGTGATTGATGAATATTGTCAGAAGGTAGGTAAACCTAAGAGGGTGCTTTCGGACAATGCCCCGCAATTCACTAGTAAAGTGTGGACAGAAAAACTTGAACAAGAAGGAATAGAGGTTATACATACTTCTGCTTATCATCCAGCAGGAAATCCCGTAGAACGCCTAATGAGGGAAATTGGACGTTGGTTTAGGACATATTGTACAGACCAACACAGTAAGTGGGCATGTGAAGTAGAAAATTTTGAAAATGTAATTAACTCTATACCTAGTGATACAACTGAAATACCACCCATTGAGCTGATGTTTAAGAAACCGGCTAACAGATTAATTCGAGAATGTGTTAGTTTTCCAAATAGAAAGAATTTCAACTATGAGGAAAAGGTAGCTTTAGCTCTTAAAAATTTAAAGGAAAAGGCAACAAGGAGAAAGAAAAGGCATGATGAAGGTCAGAAGTGTATAGAATATAAAGTGGGTGATTTGGTGTTAGTTGAAGTTCATAGTAAGTCGTCAGCTTTGCGACAAGAGACTCGTAAGTTTAACCGTTTGTTTGAAGGCCCTTTCAGGATAGAGTCTTTACCAAGGAAAAACTCTTATGAGCTAATTGACCCTGAGAGTGGTAAATGTAAGGGTGTGTATAATGTTGAAGCCCTAAAACCCTTTTATGAATAAGTGATCACTTATGAAATGTGCCACTATATGTGTAAATGTCTGAGATGATTGGAAGTTTGTGTTTCTGTATGTATATAATGAAGCTTTGTGAAAATAGAAATGTAATATTAAATGTGTATACAAAAGTTGAAGAAAACTGGAAGGTTAGGAAAAAGTAACTTACATGGTTCTGGGTTTCCAGGGAAATCCTGAAACCCACTTATGAGAATTAATTGAAATGCATGGTTTGGGGAGGGGTCCCTACATGTAAATATCTAATTTTGTAAATAAGTTTTTGAATTGATGCATGTAAATAGTTTGTGTGAGTACTTAAGTTCAGATGCAGATGTAAGCATTTCAATGTATAATTTGTGACAGTTTTGTGTAGAAACTTTTGATATTTTTATGATGTTGTGACTTTCTACATTTTGGTGACAAATTATCAGCTGTAAAATGTAATCAAACTGGTGTAATTAATAAGCAGACATCAAATGTGTAATTTGGAGTGAAAAAATTGTAACTTAAGGTGATGGCATTGAACGTTTGTTGTGTAAAAACAGTAAATGATAAAATGATTGGATCTGAGAAAAGACAATTATTGTAAACAAAATCAGTGTCATGGACTATGTGCAGATGTTGTATGAAGAATTGTATTTGTTCATTGTAAAAGTCATTATGGTTGATTGATTGGAATCTGTTCATGTCTGCATTATGTGTACATTCAACCTGCTTAGATTCGTGACGGATTCAATCAATTTTATCTGTGTAAAATTAAGTGAATCCTGGGGAGGGGTTGTAACAGCCCTAATACCTGTATTTTGAATAGTATTGGACTGTGTGAAATATTTGTAGTGAGCCAAAGTTTGCTTGAAAGTGATTTGATATGTTTATTTTGTAAATTCTTGTAAATAAGTGTATATAGACTTTGTTTTAGGTAAGAAAATTATTTAAAGACCATTTAATATGTTTAAGAACCGAATGGTGCAAGAGAATTTCTTAAAAGTTTGTAATTCCATGTATTACTGTAATTTACGATGTCTACAGGACAATTTTCCACCATTTGAAAGGATTTCTGTAAATAATTTTGTATTTAAGTATCTATAATTACCATTTCTAATCATTTTGTAATGTTATTAATTAATTTTGTATCAATTCCGATTGTTTTTAATATGTTTGATTGTTTGAGTGATTGTTAATGATCGAGAAATATCGGGCGGATGCCTTTGAAGAATTCTCGTAATTTCGATAGACTCTATATAAACAGATCGCCTGGACAGAGAAGTCAGTTTTTCATTAAGTATTAATTCAGTGTTACAGAGGTTTTCATTAAGTTTTCAAGTCTTCAGTTAGTAAGTCAGTATTGCATCTTTGGATTGTAACAACTATGCTTGTGAATATCGCTGACTTGTTGATTGGATCAAAATAAACGAACATCTTCATATAACCTTGTTTTTTGGTGGACTTTTAATTAATGCAGTAAAATTAACCCACCAAAGAACCTTAACACAGTTTCAGAGACATATTACTCAACTTTTCTACCTCACACCAAATTGAAAAATACCCTTCTTTATCTGCGAGACCAAAGGCTATTCAATAACTTAAACCAGTAGTTTTTTCGGGAATCCCGTTCATAGGAACAGAAAGACAAAAAAAGATTTTTTTCATAAAAAAGTTGATTACTTCTCTGCTGCATTAATAAAGTCGCTGATCTATTTTTAAAAAATGTGATAAATGTACTACATTTTCCCCCTTTCATAGTGTTATTATAGATAGAAATATATGATTAACCTTGTGTAGCAAATGAAAAAAAAAATCCTCCTTGGAGATGACATAAGCACAACAGTTAAAACTATTACCAATTTATATACTGATTGCAAATATTTACTTTATTACTGTTTGTAATCAAATCGGTTCACAATTATTTTTTTAACTTGTAATTAAGATAAAAGTCAATAGGACCTACATACAATACAATATTGCTTTCACATGAACACCTGAGTATGAAATTCAGCATAAAGTGAGGTAGAAACTACGCACAGATTAAATTAGTATTAACAGGTGTTTAAATACTTTTCCAATATTAAATAAATAAAATTAGTTTTTAGAAAAAATATTACTTACTTCTATGCAGCTTATTAATAGTAATGCAAGTACGTTTTAAAAAAAAGTTAAATGGACATTATTTTTTCCGATTATAGTCTTATTATATTTATAAATATATGATTGACCTTGTTTAACAACTAGAAAAATCGAATTTTTTCCTTTTTGCAGATGAGACAAGGGTAGGAATAAAAACTTGTACAAATTTTTCCAATGAACATAATTCGTATTTATACCTTTATTTTTTAATAAAAAAAACAGTTAATACCTAATTATGTAACTGGTAACTCAATACATAAATTCATGTACTGCACAATACTGATATTTTCTACATATATTCATATCCTCCAAGTGAACCGGTCAATATGACATTCGGCATAATACGAAAAACGACACACACATATTAGACTAGTACTAACACATGTTTAAATACGTTCCCAAACATACGGTGTAAAAATATTACACTACAAAAAAAAGCCAAATATGAAACTTTATTGCAATGACATCAATCTTAAATCACTTTGTTGGGCGAACTCACTGCGACGCCTTGACTGCGTCTGTCTCTTGACGTGGGGTTCGAGCTTCGTTGATAAAATATATATATTATTATCTTCAGAATATCCTCAGGTACGTAGGGATGCGGTGATGCAAGGTAACTGATGACACGGCTTGTGCAACAAACTTTTAAGTTAAATCCTAAACCTACACGCATTGCGTATAAGGTAATGGCCACAGCAGTGTTGAAGGTGATTATTCTTCGGATATGTACGTCAAACATGGCGGTGTCCCTCGTGACTTTCGGAAGAGTAGGTGAGAAGGGGCCATCTTTGAGTTTCGCCATCTATCTTTCTGTATCACTAATCTATAATACACTGTACTGAACACAGACATGCCCTCACAGTTATCCGCACGCACTATAACACCTGAGAATACTGTCCACACTGGAAAAGGCAACAGGAAACAACATACAAATTATATTTGCTTCTTAAAGAGACTTAAGACCCATTCACACTAGTGCTCAGCTCAGCTCAGTTCAGGTCAAAAATCGCTATACACGTAATCCAATGGGAGCATTCACACTACGCGGTCCTCTCAGGTCAGGGCAAGGCAGGTCAAACCGAAGATCGCACCGCCGGCGATCAACAACGGTCAAGACCTGAGCTGAGCTGACCGCTTGTGTGAACGAGCAACGGTCAGGTCAGATCAAATGGGCGTCGAACGTCTGAAAACTATATTCGTGAGCAATAAATAAAAAATAAATGTTTTAACGGCATGTTATTTCTGTTTATTATAAAGCCGGCAAATTTTAATATAAATTCAAATATTATTACAAAATTTAGTACCGTCAAGATACAGATCCTGTTTCCGAATTTAAAAAAAAAAAAAAATATTGTGAATATATTTTTTGAATCAAATGCTTCTGTACCAGCGTTAGCACACAAACAAAGAATATTTGTAAAGTAGAGTTTCTCTCTCATCCTGAAATTCACTTTCTACATGGCATGACATTTTATCCTTCCATCAATAATTGTGCAAAGTACATGTTGCTAAAATTATGTTATCAATTAATCCTGGAGCAGAATTAATTTTTCTAGAATAAATTCGAAATCTTTGAGCCATAAAATATCAAAAGCATTTCGCACAACTCGTCTCCCACTGCATAACCGGTAGTTAACATTCTTCTTTCTCTTTATCTGTTTGCGCTTGAAACTCTGGATACACTAAGAATGATCCTCTTTTTGATCTTGACATATTTTTAGGTTCTTGATCCAAAATCATTGCGATTTAATTGACGTTGGGGTAGAAAACGGCATTGTTCACTATGAGCAACTGAAATGAAATGGCCTCGTCTACGACTTGATCTGACCTCACCTGAGCTGAGCTGACCGCTAGTGTGAATGGGCCTTTACTAAGATCCATAGTAACCTGCCTTCAACCAATGCTAGAAGTGTAGGTGCTAGCACGCTGGGCTGGCCTTGCATTGTAAGGGCCACCGGCTCGAGACGGTTACGGGCACGGGCACGGATGGTTTTAATAAAGTGTTGTGTTCATCTTGTGTTGTCCTCACTATAGTGTCCCGAATAAAATAAGCCTGATGCAGAAGTTAGAACAATTTAGTAAAATTGGAAGTGGCTAAATGGTAGCAGCGACAAAAAAAAAAGAACCCTCCCTTCACCCTGGCAACGATTGGGGCAAACCCTTAACATAGATCAGGGGTGGCCAACCCAAATGATCTTGAGGGCCACTTTGGAAATGCATCATAACTCCGCGGGCCTCATATAAAATTATATATCCCCATATTATATTTAGTCCCACTACAGACTTTTTTTTTTTTTTTTGGAGTGAAAAATCGAAACATATTGAGTTATTATTATTGTGTTTACTATTATTCTTACATATCAATATAAATAATATAATAATAATAATGATACTAAAAACATTTTAAAGAAAAATATAACACTGAAAATTATATATAAAAAATATATAAACTAAATAAAGTTTGATAATATGGATGCATAAATAATGTATTTTTTAATACAATGGTTTTCATTACTTTAGCAATTATAAAATAAATATATTTTGTAAAAGTGTGAAGAATCTCGCGGGCCGGATGCTGCCCACGGGCCGCGGGTTGGCCATCCCTGGCCTAGATCATTCTCAAAGATATATAGATCTCAAAATAACACCCGTATACTTCCTTATGTCCGAATATAATCACCATTCATGTCTGTTCAATACATTTTTGAGTGTATATGCAATTTACAGTCAGTGTACCATGGAAAAGTACCGGAGCAAGAGAACAAACAAACTGAGCGTGGTGGTGTAACGGTTAGCGTTCTGGCCTCGCATTCGGGAGGACGCCGGTTCGAATCCCCGTCCGAGCATCCAGATTTGGGTTTTCTATGGTTTCCCAACTCACTCCAGGCAAATGCCGGATGCTTCCTTCAATAGGTCATTGCCGAATTCCTTCCCATTCCTTGCCTTCCATCCTTTCCCGTCTCTAAAGACCTCGCTGTTAAGAAACGTTAAGCAGTTAAAAAACAAAACAAAAAAATAGTCTTGAAACTTTAATAGTTAAACGAAAAATCCAGTTGGAGTGAGAACCCAATACGGCAAGCCTACATATGAAATTCCACAAAACTTGGATAAAGAAAGAAAGAGAAATTACACGCACGTTAATATCAAACCGCAAATAATCACCGAATGAATTCAGGAAGCAACAAAACTTAATAAACAACAGAAGTCGCGAAATTAAATTTTTCTGGTATTACATTCTCCAAATCGTCTGCATTCTGGCTAAAGAAATAATGTGAGTCATATAAGTGAATTTTTTGAGTTACTGCCCCGTAAAGGAAGAATAACAAATATTACCCTCGGAGCATTCTAATATGATATCCAGCAAAGGAAGTGTTCAATAAAGTGTTAGGTTCCTTTCTCTATGCCTCGAGGTTAATAGCTGTCCTCATATCGTATGCATCGTCATATCTGTCACCGAAATGCGGTAGTTCATCCGCGTAGTGGAGAGCCAGAACATTTCATTGGCCGCCGTAACACTACCTCGTTATACAATGCACTCTGGGCCTCCATGTTGCGTTTTATGAATATATCCGCCGTGCGGTACGCACGCATCAAACGCGAAGTGGCGCCGTAAAAAATGGTGTCCTCTCGACGCTAGAAGCTGTCGTAAAAGCTGCTGGCAAATTGCTTCCACTCGAGTTATCTTAATGGAGCATCTTCACCGTATAGCCATCTTGTTAAAACTTTTCGGTGGGACGCGTAAACGTGTTATGAAGGGCAGATGGCAGGAGCTATGAATTAAAGTTGAATCGCAATGGCGCGGCGGTTGCAACGTCGAACTATATGCATGAGTAAGTGCGATGCTGGGCGACAATTCAACCAGCAGTTTCTCCAATCAGGTGCTTTATGCATATGGCAACAAAACAAGAACCGTAGGTTGACAACGAGAAACTGGGGTAATATTTTATAATAAATTGGTTCAGATGAGCATTAAGAAAATAATGACGTATGCCGAAAAGGCGGTGTCTGTTGTGTGCTCTAAAACGATTGAGTTACACTGCTAAATATTTTAACTAATTGTGTGTTAATCTAGTGATAGGCCATATTTCCGCAGTTGTTGAATGATAATTTTGTAAATAATTCCGTCAAAAACAACTGGTTTGGTGAATTTTGTTTTTATTTGATTCCCCAGATGCGTTTTGCCCTTGTGGTGTAGGGCATCTTCAGTGTAGCTATATTGGTAATCCTCACATGCCGGTCTGGAACAGCACTACCCATACTTTCACATCACTATTAATTGAAGTTTCATTTGAGCATTAAAGGATCTGGTAACAACAAAACAAACCATGTGCAACACAGCGTGCAAATCACAACAAGTTCAGCATAAAAACACCTAGTGATATAATACTCAAATGAAATTGCAATGAATAGTGATGTGAAAGTGTGTGAAGTGCTATTCCAGACCGCCATGTGAGGATTACCAATATAGCTCAACTGAAGATGCCCTACACCACAAGGGCAAAACGCGTCTGGGGAATCAAATAAAAACAAAATTCACCAAAACAGTTGTTTTTGACGGAATTATTTATAAAAAAAATAATTGTGTGTTATTTTTTTATTCAAGGGCAGACATTGGCCTAGCCAACGATCTGTCCCTTATTTTAAAACATGATAATGACAATATGGCTAAGGTTTAAAATTTTTGTGGTTTGACCGGTCTTTTAGCGTTTCAAGTTACTTTTGTTAAGTTTGACATTTCATTAAAACTATCTGGCTGGCTGTAAATGGGCGTCTTTGGTTTAACGCTCGTTTAATCTGGTTGGCCTTTTTACAGCCAACCAATCAGTGTTTGTGTTTATGTTTTCTATGACCTGTTTACAACCATTGTTTAAATATTTTACTTTTTATTGATGTATGCGTCACCAGTTTTAAGCCACGTTGTCATACCAGGTTTTAGTCAGGGCGCTAATAACATAGATGTTGACGCGGCCTAAAGCCACATAAACAACAACATACATTACTAAAAACGAGTTGATGAAGAAGGAAATGCTAGGTTGCAACAGACACCATGTAGTTTAGTTTAGATACAGGGTGTCCAAAAAAGGACTCCCTGATTTCAAAATTAAATATCTCGAAAACAAAGAACGATAGAGGAATGCAGTAAACAGTATGTTTATCGTGACAGCTGTAAGAAGTGTATACAGCAGTTTGAAATAATAGTTACAAAAGCTGCTAACAGATGGCGCTGTAATCGTCATACGTAATGCCTAAATAGTGATCCGAAGCTCAGGGCGATCAGTTACACCATTGAAACGTGCCAATGGTGAACATTTTGAAAACATTGTGATGTGATTGTTTGCAAAGATTGTTTTCATACGATTATTTCACTTATGTATGCTGATATGAGCGTACAGCGCCATCTGTTAGCAGCTTTTGTAACTATTATTTCACACTGCTGTATACATTTCTTACAGCTGTCACAATAAACATACCGTTTACTGCATTCCTCTATCGATCTTTGTTTTCGAGATATTTAATTTTGAAATCAGGGAGTCCTTTTCTGGACACCCTGTATCTACCGTCACTGGTAATACAACTGTAGGAACAGGAAGCATTGGTCGGAGTTTTCTCAGTGTTTTATCCCAAATGAAACGTTTTGTTATCACATTCAGATGTCGCTATGTGTGGAGTGTAGTGTAATGTCGCCCACCGATTTGAAACAATAGTAAGCGTATCCTTTAATACCTCACGATTTGAGTCTTTTCCTGCAAGACAAGCAGATGTGTTGTGATTTGATCGAAACGTTTTGATAACCACTTCATGGCCTTTGCTAGATTGTTTTCCATATTAATATTTTTATATTAGGCTACAAACCTGGAAATAAAAAGCACGAAGAGGAGCAAATAAATGTAATAAGAAGCTTTAATATGACACTTCCCTATTATTTGGTATTGAGTTGTCTTGAAGAGACCAAAAAAAAATTCCACACGGTTTTTTTACAATTATCTGCTGTCATCATAGAGGTTTTTTTTATTTATTTTGCCTTAATGACTCGTCGATATCGAGGTCATCGGAGTCAGGAGGGGGCGTGGGTAAGAAACGGGAAGGAATACAGCAAAGGCCTGTGTAAGGAAACAGCCTGGCATTAACCTGAAATGATTCCGGGAAATCATGTATATCCGAAATCTGGATGGCTGGACCGATAATAATTGAACTTCTGTCTTCCCAATTTTGGCGCTATTGTTCATCACTCAACTTCGAAGCTCATTTTTAGCAGCTACGAAATCTTTAGAGGCGCAAGATTTTTGTGTGGACATCGGTACGGAAACAACTAATGTGTGGAAATTGAATCGGATTTACGCTTCGATCAGTTGTAAATATTTTCTATATATATTCTGCCTGCGATTAGTTTCTCGTTCAGTAAACACGATATTGTAACCAAGTTAGGGTACTTTAGGAGTTCCCAAAGTAAAATTCCCTCCCCCCCCCCCCTGCACAATTTTATTATTAATAAGGTGAATGCCTACTTTTCGGTACTAACAATGAAATATAAGAGGGACTCACTATGTATTTGATGTTAGAATAATGGTTTTTAAATTTAAGAGCGGCGAAGGAGATGTAGTTCGCATTACCGACGGTGTAGAGAGAAGACCCATTCACACTAGCGGTCAGCTCAGCTCAGCTCAGGTCAAAAATCGCTGTACACGTAATCCAATAGGAGCATTTACACTACGCAGTCGGCTCAGGTCAGGGCAAGGCAGGACAAACTGAAGATCGCGCCGCCACCGATCAACAACGGTCAAGACCTGAGCTGACCGCTAGTGGGAACGAGCAACGTTCAGGTCAGGTCAGATCAAATGGGCGGCGAATGTCTGAAAACTATGCTCGTGAGGAATCAAACAAGAATAATAAATAAAAAATAAATGTGTTAACGGTATGTTATTTCTATTTATTATAAATTCGGCAAACTTTAATATAAATTCAAATATTATTACACATTTTAGTACTGTCAAGAATTTAAAAAAAAAAAATTGAGAATATATTTTTTGAATCAAATGCTTCCGTACCAGCGTCAGAACACATACATAGAATATTTGTTTCTCTCGCTCATCCTGAAATTCACTTTCTACATGGCATGAAATTTTATCCTTCCGTAAATAATTGTGCAAAATACATGTTGCTAAAATTATGTTATCAATTAATCCTGGAGCAGAATTAATTTTTCTAAAATAAATTCCAAATCTTTGAGCCCTAAAATATCAAAAGCATTTCGCACAACTCGTCTCGCATTGCATAACTTGTAGTTAACATTCTTCTTTCTCTTGATCTGTTTGCCCTTGAAACTCTGGATGCATTCAGAACCATCCTCTTTTTGATCTTGACATATTTTTAGGCTCTTGATCCAAAATCATTGCGATTTAATTGACGTTGTGGTAGAAAACGGCATTGTTCACTAAGAGCAACTGAAATGAAATGGCCTCGTCTAGTACTTGATCTGGCCTGACCTGAGCTGACCTGACCGCTAGTGTGAATGAGCCTTTATGGTATTGTCCAAACGGTCGACGACGCTACCTCGCACCCCGTATCCTATATTCAACTTGCTTATTAGTTAATGTTGATAATCAATTGTACGCAATAACCTTGTACCAGCAGCACTGTTCAATACCATCCTACACAAAACTTTTATCATAATTGTAAGAAGCCTTCGCTTTTTTTAATGATAATAAAAACAATGATTTCATGTGGAAATTTCATAGCACAAACAGAGATTTGATACCATAAAATCCATAAAAGTACTGTATCCGTCAAAGATTATGGTTATGACTTGTAATATATATGTTCGGTTAAATTTGGCCGCGATTCATTTTTATGACCTATAGCCCGATGTAGATCTGGTGACACATGGCCATAAATAAAATAAATAATAAGAAACTAACGTGACATTTCACACTCAAATTGATAGAAACTAAACAGAGAGAAAATGCTGTATTTAAGGACAAAAGTTGGAACGTTGGTGGATACACTTCCCCGTTTGTTATTCCTGTAATTGTAAGTCCTCTGAGAACAAGTAAACTGCTTCTATGTCTCAACTCCAGCTTTCGTTCCAGCAGCCTGGAGACGCATTGCACCTCCAGAGAAAACCGTCGTGACTGTTGCTGTGAGCAAGTTGGTGCACAGTGTTTCGGCCCGGTGAATACAGATGGCGCGTCCTTCCGCAGCCCAACGCAATTAGTCCGCTCCCCACACGCCTCGCTAGTTCCAAGAGCACTGTCTTTCTTAATGCTACTACTGTCTGTGTTACTCCTCCACTTGTAAAACCAAAGTTATAGAACTGTTTTATTACGATAAATCAGGTTTAACCATTTTATCCATAACGTTTAGAACAGTAACTGTGTTACTGAGCAGAATATGCAACTACATTAGAAATACCTGTCAGCAAAGAAACTGGTTTGCAAATCGAGAAAATGGCTTTGGGCAAGGATATTCATGTGAATCTCAGATGGTGGACTATACGCAAGATTTCTCTGATAGTGTAGCAAAATATCTTTCTAAGGAATTTGACAGTGTGGGCCATAAAATGGTATTAAATAAGTTGAAAACTATTGGAATATATTAAAAGGCGACTTTCCGAGTAGATGATTTCTTAAAAGACAGAACGAAAAGCGTTAGAGTAGAAAATGCAGTATCAAAAGAGATGGAAGTGAATATAATGGTGCCACAGGGTAGTGTATTAGAACCATTGCTATTTATCATTCCATCGAATGATTGCGTTGATGCAGTGAGAATTTAAGTCTTTTGCAGATGACATAATGGTATATAATAGGATCAAAACGGTAGAATGCTGTGAATAGATGCAGGATGATCTTGATATACTATCTAACTGGGTAGGTCAACATGGAATGAACATAAATGCCAAGAAGAGTCAGCTTATTAGGTACACATATTTAAAAAAAAAACAAAAAAACAAAAAAAACAAGTAGTTGTTTATGATTGTAAGTTGGGGATAGAATTACTTGTTGAAGACTTGACTGTAAATATCGAGGCACAACATTTGACATTAAACTCATCTGGGCAGGATACATAGGGCAGGTGGTAGGGAAAGGTTACAAAATCCTTCATTTATTGGAGAGGGTGATGAGAATGTGTATCAGAGAAGTGACGGAATCGGGTTACAAAACTTTGGTCACATCATTGCTGGGATATGGTGGTATAGTTTGTCTCTCACATTTTCAATATCAAACAAAGGATTTGGAGGGCGTGCAAAGTAGAGCAGCTAGGTTTGTCTGAGAAAATTAAAGCAGGACCCAAACAGTTACTGATATGACATTGGAGCTAGATTAGGAATCACCGGACAACAGGAGGAGTGTGTAGATACTTTTGGGAGTGTACAGGACTTATGTTGGTAGTGGGTCGTGGAGGGATATTGGTCGAAGAATTAGGAGAGTTGCATGGAAAGGAAAAGATGACCTTGACCATAATCTAGCACACGATTTCAGACATAAGGGTGTGGGTGAATTTTCTTTCTGGGTAATGGTGTCAGCGTATGGAATAAACTACCAGTGGAATAGATGAATAATTTACCAAAAATCCTAAAGGAATTTAAAATTAAAATTCTTACATGGCAAAAATAGATGGGTGGAGAAATTTAACACTTAAAATGTATAAGGCAATAATAAAAAATTAGAATAAAGGAATGATTAGATGAGTAGGGATATTACCACCGGAGCATGTGCTCCATCACAATCAAATCCAATTTAATTCAACTTTCCTCACAAAAATGCGAGTAACCCATCAGCAAAATTGCATCATTAAAAATATATGCTGAGTCTATGTATAAGTAACACATTATAGTAAACTGATAATCAGGTAAGTAGTCTGATTTTGTCTTATTAATGAAGCATTTAGTCTGAAAGTCCTTAAGGCTCGTAAAAAAATCGCTTCTTTTACTTACCAACAGTATGTTCCTTGTTTCAAACAGTCTAATGAACACAGAAATTTATAATAAGTTCACGCAAAAGGCTATCACAAGTCACAGATTGAAGTGACAAAGCCCCCTGTAAAATTCGTCATACTCTTTGTCTTAAGAATTTTGTCTGACCTGTCAGCTAACACGTATCGTCCCACCGACTAATATAAAAAATCCTTAAACATTTTGATGTAAAAAATATAAAATGTATTATCATTCTTGGAAGAATATTCGGTGGAAAAATATATCTCTCTTCCCTGTGACGGCCTGAAGTCAAATTAGAATATTTCATCTGTCAGGCAGTCAGTTGATTCATCAACATCAGACAGACTTACTTATTGCAGCGGAACCTCTTTCATAGGTTTAATCAAGATCTTAAATATTCTGAGGCAAATACTCATACTATTAATCTTACAGATCAGTTACGTCATATCTTCGTACCTTTTAATAACCCAAAAAGCCAGTTCGTTCGATCTTACGACCTGTTAACAGAGTTTCGATTTGCACGCATGCCACATCCGTCGTGGCTGATTATAGTGAAATCGGTAAACCACATAAAACTGAAATTCGCAACTATCGAATACCATTGCCATACGTAAGCGTTATGGAAAATTGACTTTAACATTAATTTTACTAGGAGATTAATTTAGTTAAAAGTCACAAAATATTACTTCTATTCTATCCAGGATAAATATCCTTTTAAAAGAGAATAATGCATCTTAGATTTGATCCCAAACAATCTGCTGATTTACTGCAAAAATAATCGATACAATCACTCCTGCAAACTTCTTTTGGTGAAGAACATAACACTAACTTACCTTCATACAGAGGCCAATGTACAGAATATTTAAATTAAAAAATCTCTCAAATACGCCCAACAATAATTCAGAATAATGACTGCTGCTCAAACTAAATATTTAAACACGAAAGCTGTTCGTAATGATTAGGTACAAATTAAATACAAACAAATGAACAGTAGTTTGAATTGCTTGCTCACGAATGCAAATAAACAGCAATCTCGAATTGTAAATACGCGATGTTATCGCATTGAATGACTACATACAACGACTAAATGAGAAACCTCCTAAACAGTCCAGTCAAATAGTGTTTTTACCAGGAAAGTTGTGGGGTCGTTTTGATTTCTTCCATTCTATATGTTTCTTGGGATACTCCCCGAATCTGAGGTTTCCTAACAAAATTTCGTGACGGAACATTTTTTTTATTTTGCGTTTGATGCTGTATGACATTTACAACATGCAACAACAATTATACTATATTCAATAATAAACACACATATATACACATTGACGGAACATTGAAAAAAATGAAAAAAGGGCCAAAAATTTCATTTTTTGACGGTTTTTGCTTGTAATTCTAAATCTATCAACATTTCGTAAATAACCTTCATATTCAAAATGAAAGTACATAAAATTTCCTACAAAAGTTCAACATTAAAATTTTTTTCTTGGAAGAAGCGTTCGGGCCCAAGCGCTAGTTGAAAATTGACGTATTTAGCTTATCTCCGCAAAAATTAACTTATTTTACTCTGTAATAGGGCTCTACGAGTGAGAGCCGGGGGGGGGGATACCACCATCACGTCCTATATTTTTATTATTGTGAATATTAATAAAGTTTACTAAGTTGTTAATAGGTGAACTAGAAACCTTGATTGCTGCAAGAATTTAAGTTACACAAAGTAATATTCAATTTATTTGGTCTTCTGGCTTATACAAGGCCGGGCATATTTAACGTTACGTTAAACACAATATCCAAAGAAAACAAGCAAGCAATACCCGGCGTTTACAATTTGCCGGATAAATGCAAACATAAACTGATTTAAAATATCTCAAAAATTTTGCAAAGTCAACATACATTCATGTGGCATCGCAGGCCAACAAATTAAAGTTAGCATTTACAAAACAATCCCAGGGGCACCATTTAAAGTGAAAAGCATCATTTGAATTAAATATAATGAGCAAGATGCTTAAAATTTGAAGTTATGAACATGGAAAATTGGTTAGCTCAGTAATTGTTGTGATGAGAGGAGAGTCTTATTTCAGAAGCCGTTTACGGTTAACAAGTCTCGTAAAACCCTATGGAACCGTGGACCTTCGCGTTGGTACCTTACCATTGTCGCATCTGCTCGACGAGGTGTGACACGCTTTGTGTCACTGTTGAATGCCAGTATGCGGACCCTCCGCGTTATCACATCTGCTGATTGCCACTAGCAGGTGAAACGCTCAGTTTCCGGCCACATCTGAGCCAGGAAGCGTCTAGATGCAGTCATCGACCAACAGCTAGGAAAGTGTCGGGTGACACGTCTGTACTTCAGCTCGTCGGAACAGCAAGTCCTCTATCATGGCGTCGTCTTCTCTCGCCACGGAAAAACCAGTTTCCCTCTCTCCGGACATGGAACAGAAGCCTTGGATTAACAAATGTGAACCCTGTAGCCATACAAGATTGGTGAATCGATGTATCCCACAATCACGTGTTTCGCGCCGTAGCTAGCATTCGTCACAGGTTTCGCGCACATTTTGCTTGACCTAGCCCCTCCTCCTAATACATTGGGGATGACTCTGTCATACCACAACTTCAAAAGTCAAATTTATTATTAGAAATTCTGTAAATATTAGAGAATTTCCGATGGTTCTCTGTACATATCTTACTTAGATCATATATTATGTAAAGGTACAGGTCATTTTTCAAAATTAAATAATGTTGAAATTTTTAAAAGGAGTCCAAAATTGTTCAAATTCAAATAATATTTTTTAAAAAATCCAACAAAATTCTTTAAAAATTGTCATTTGTTTTAATAATTAATTATGTTACATACTATGATGAACATTATATAAACCTTTGCCGTTTAGAAGGTACTGGGTGAGGTTATTTGAAGGCAGATGGTATTGGCACAGGTTCCGGTATTTGTTTTAACAATGTCGTGGCTTGTTCATCTAGAAAATGAGAAAGTTGGTGAGAAAATATTAACTTGTCACCATATCGCTAAGAGAGATGAACAGTTAAGAAATATACTGTGAGATTAGACATACCTTCTGCATCGTGTTAGTGTCCTTCAGATTGTTCTCATTCTCTTTCTTCGGTCTCTTCTTCGTCCATGTCAATACTGATATCCGGTGGTTCGACGTTTCACAAAGACCTTCGCATGATGTGCAGATTAGAGAAAAATGTAGGCCTGCGTTTCTGCATCCACAATTTCGTTGGCAGCCTTTTTTACATCTGCAAGAAATGTAACGGAGTATTGAGTCTGGTGCAGGGTCTTAATTGGTCTGAACTGGTACGAGACCATCTTTGATTTTTCCAATCCCATTAGTTCGGGTCTCTATGTTGCTCATCGAGTGTGGTTCCATCGATAACCACTGCTGTACCTGAAAGAAAGCTCTTAGTGAATGTTGTCGTGCAGCAGCTTCAGTGAAGGAGGTAATGAGGCAAAGTTGAGTATGCGCTTGTACGATGATGATACGTATTGCCTGTATCTTAAATCGTTCAGGGTAGTTTCTGATCCTCTCCCCTACAGAGCCATGAGTAACATGTTTCCTGCTTCGGTAATGATGTGCATGAGGGTCTTTGAAAGCATCAATAACTCGTAGCAAGTCATTGTTATTCTTCAGGGCTTTTAGAAATTTCAATTTACCCTGATTGAACAAAGCAGAAGTTGTGTCACAACCACTAATCGAGTGCAGGAACAATATATGGTCTGATATGGTTTTGTCGGTAAGATGAGGATTGTAAATGGTATGAGATTCCTTTCCTTTTCCTGGTTTCACATATAAGATATTCTTTATGTTATGGCTACACAGGCCAATCAAAATCACAAAATATCGATATCTTCCCCAACCACTATCACAGATTCATTCAAAGAGGCCAACTTTAGAGCTGTTGTGATAATCAAGATATCAGCATCCTCCACTGCTTGTTGTGAAACAATTTTTTACTCCTCAAATTTTGCTATTATCATATTTATCAACTGGCTCTTGTTTCTGGAGTTTGCAAAGAAACTCTGCTGTTAGGCAGTGGGAACAATCGATTCACTAAATGATATCGCAGCACTTTGTTTTATTTGCGCTCTTCTCAATCTTTCTATGCACTTGGTACTTTCACGAGCTTCGTCAGCGTACCCATCGAAAATGACAATGGCATTTGGTTTATAGTGCAACTTAATATAAGAGACATAACTGCTGCAAATTTCTGCATATATTTGGCCGTGCTGCCATTTAACCCGATGTAACAAAAACCCTCCGTCAATGACATATTTTGTATTATTCAAGTCCGCCTGTTCAGTTTGCAAAAATGCTCTGTATAAGCTCGATTTTGTTCATTTCCTTATTCCATAGTGAGAGGCAGATGAGTCGAGAAGACCCCTGGTGAGCCTTCTCAGCCACCTGTGCACGTGCCTGCTCATCAGTGCTGCCACATTTATAGGATTAAATAATAATGAAGGAATTATTCTGTGATAGCTTATAGACAGTATAAAGGTGTCATAGGTTAGGTACGAAGATCAAGATATTGACCATTTTTTTTTTTTTTACTTATGGCTTTACGCATTGTCGAGGCCATTAGAGGCGGGATGGACTGGTGACAAGGAACGGGGAGGAGTTCGGCCATGGCCCTTTTGAAGGAAGCATCCCGGCATTCACCTGGAGTGATCTGAGGAAACATGTAAAACCCAAATCTGGATGTACAGACGGGGATTCGAACAAGCGTCCTCCAAAATGCGATGCCAGAGCGTTAACCGCTCACCCATCAGGCTCGGTATCAAGATAATGAATAAACACATTAGCTGTAATAGTAGAATAGGTAGTTACAGCCCCACGATTAGACCTCGGAGCTAAACCCGCAAACATCGACCATATTTTATTTACTTTTTATTTAAAAAAAATATGTTTAGCAAAAATGAAAACTAGGCTACATTGTATTTGACATAAAACTAACAGGAATTCACTAATATTGACAGCATTTGATTATAAATTTGAGTTTTGGAGCGGAAAAAGTGGGGTTTTGCGGAGATAAACAAAATACGCCAACTTTCAACTAGCGCTTGAGACCAAACACTTCTTCCGAGAAAAATTTTTTAGAAAATTTTATGTACCTTCATTTTGGATATGGATGTTACTTACGAAAAGCTTATCGGTTCAGAATTATCAGCTAAAAACCACAAAAAAATGAGATTTTTGGCCCTTTTTTGCATTTTTTTTTTTCAATTTACCGTCACGGAATTTTGCTATCAAACCTCAGATTCGGATTCAGCACCACAAAAAACATATAAGAAGGAAGAAATCAAAACTACCCCTCAAATTTTTCTCAAGTTTGTGGCTCCTTTTGAGCCCCTATTGACTGGAATAAAACAGCAGACTACGGACGAAACAGCAACTTGGCCCTTTAGCTGTAGTAGTGGGTAAGGGCCTCTTAATTAATTTTTTCTTCTTCTAGGTTTTTCGCATCGTCGACGTCGAGGTCATTAGAGGCGGGAAGGAACTGGGGAAAGGACCTGGAAGGAATTCGGCCATGAAGAAACCATCCCGGCATTTACCTGGAGTGATTTTGGGAAAACATGGGAAACCCAAATATGGATGGCCTAGCGACGATACGAATGCACGTCCTCCCATATGCGAGGCCAGAGCGTTACCACTCACCCACCACGCTCGGTGCCTCCTAATTAAGATGCAGACATTATTCCTAAGTGACCAAATGCGAATAAAGAAATTCTAGAATTCATTGCTGTTTATTGAGCTTTATTATTAAAGAAGATATAAAATGAAATGACTAGACATTTTATAAAAATATTGTAAGTGTGAAGGTAGTTTTTACATATGTGAGACTCCAAAATGTAATAGCCAGATTATATGCGAAGGCCAAGCATGAGATATTTAGTCTGTTTCTGCCTAGTTTTACTAGTTTCTACCAATCTCTAATGACTTTGTCCAGGGCTATATTAAATCAATATCTTCTAACGCAAAACAATTGACGAAAACATCTCAAAACTATTTGTACATTAATTATCTATAGGTTCAAGTATTCTCGTGTCATGAAACTACTAACATCTTAGTAAAGAACATATGTATAAACTTTTCTTCAGTTATTAGCTATTGTGATGCTAATTCTTCTGTCATGTGTGCCTTTCGTTCACATTTCTTACAACTACACTTACGGTGTCTCCGACATACCTTATCCTGCACGGTGATTGAAAGTTTCCTTTTAAATCCATTCATATCATTACAATTCATCGTATGTAATGTTACTGAGTCAGAACACTTAACTCTTCTGCATTAGGTACTCGAGGTTTATGTTTTTTTTATTATATATATATATTTACCATTCGATATTACAAAATGTATGACGGTTGCAATGGTATAATAGAAGACTAATTTCGTTGGGGCATATTAGAGCCAATCTATCTTCTAAAAAATGGCGCTCCACGAATAATATTTAATAGGAATAGGAGACTATTAACTGGAAAAGTAGATAAAGCACTGAAGAAAAGATTTGAAAAATTTCCGTATGGAATGGGGCATTTAATGGGGCAGATTGTTTGCTGATGATGCGGTTATTTATAGGGACATAAGAAATTTGGCCGAATGCTTAGAAATTCAGCGCGATCTGGATGTTATTTTGGCTTGGTGCGCTGAGTGGCAACTTACTCTAAATTGTAAAAAGTGCAAGACAATGAGCATAACTAACTAAAAGAATCCGATTGTTCAGAAATACGAGGTAAACAGTTCACTTATTGATATGGTCGATTCTATGAAATATTTGGGAGTAACAGTACAAAGGAACATGAAATGGGACATACACATTAATTCGTTAGTAGGTAGAGCAAATTCTAGGCTGCGATTCATAGGTCAAATCTTGAAAAATTGTAATGAACAAACAAAGGAGATAGCGTACAAATCTCTTGTGTGTCCACATTTTGATTATTGTTGTGCCATTTGGGACCCGTTTCGTAAGGGATTGATCGAAAGTATAGAGAAAGTACAGAGAAGAGCCGCTCGATTCGTGACCGCTTACTACAGTCCTTATGAAAGCGTCACAGAACTGATTAGTAGATTAGGTTGGGAGTCTCTGGTAGATAGACGACACACGTTTCGTTTAAACTTATTGGTAAACATGCGTACTTTCACTTTTGAGTGTAGTGAAATACTTCTTCCACCAACCTATTTGAGTCGGAAGGACAGGAAAGATAAAATTAGAGAAATAAGGTGCCGGACTGATTCTTATATGAATTCTTTTTTCCCTCGTACCATTAGGGACTGGAATGCACAGGAAAGAGATTAGCTTTGGTGCTGAGCACCCTCTGCCACCCACAATTTTGTGAATTGCGGAGAATAGATGTAGATGTAGAGACATGGACACTCGGACAAGAGGGTGAATAACGGGTAGCTGCGTTCGAGATGTGGATGTGAAGGAGAGCATGGAGGATAAGCTAGGTAGAAAAGTGATTGATGTTGGAGTACTGTGAATGATTGGTGGGAGGAGTCAGAAGAGAAAGAAAGAAGATCTGGATGGAACACTCCTTGAGAGGTGAGTGCTTGTTAACAGAAGCCTTTGAAGCACTAGTTTATGGGCGAAGAGTGAGAGGAATAAGGAGATACAAGATCATAGATGACATCAAGTGAAACAATAACTATGCGAACCTGAAGAGCAAGGCATAAGACAGGAGAGCATTAAATACAGCCATTTGAAAACCTGCCATATGGCATAACGTTGATGATGATCCATAACATAAGTTTATTATGAATTTTGTAAAACTAACAGCCAGATTCTTTCTTGATATTTGTCAAAATATGGGGAAAATAGATGCCACAACCTACACTTAATTGAAACATTTTGAAAGCGTAATGCCAAACTTTCCATTCGATTACCTCGAAGACACAACTTGCCTGCCGATTCCATCTCCGTTCTCTTGTTTCATTTATTTAATTTTTTCTTCTTATTGATTTGATAGATTCGACGTGAAAGGTGCATGCTGTCTTCAGTAGTCACAGCTGAAGAGGAGAGAGATTTGTGACTTCGGTCGGTTCTTCCGCCAGAAGTCTTGTATCGGAATGTTTCCACTGTGTACCGTTAATTAAAAATACCAATAGCAGCACTCACTGATCCGACGGGATGGAACGCAATAAGCCTTCACTCTCATCCCACCCCAGCAAAACGCAAACAGCGGCTCGCCAAGCCGAATAAGATTTATGGCCTCCGCGTCTCAAAACAAGGGCCTTCATTAATATCCTGCGACGGTTGTTTCTGATTAGATTTTTAATAACTCCGGCAGCGAGAGAGTAATTTATTGCGCGGCTCAGTCCCTGGTAAAACTGGAGTCTCCCTGGGAGCTCTTTAGCTCTGACGGATTTTTCGAATCGTTTGTAATTTTGTTCTCAACGTTACACAATTAAACATGAGTTGGGATAAATAATAAAAAGTAAATTAACTAAATACCAATAAAATGGCGTTTTTGTCTGTTGCCTCCATAGGCCTTCATGTACTTTTATCATCTTAAGTGCTGATTCTCTACCATTTAAATTCAAATGCCCACTTTTTAATGTTCCAGTAGGTAGGAGAATCCTCACTATTGTCTCTTGGTGACATCTCTTCCTTATTGCCCCAAGTATTTAATCACAGCACAAATCACTGTCTTCTCCAGTGCTGAATAAAGAACACCTTATCAACTTTCATCATCAGTAATAAATAAGAGTGCATTTTCATTTTTGAAAAGAATCATATGCAGTTTTCGCACAGTTGTTCGATTTTCTGATAAGGCAACGAATTTGTGAGACGACCCAGAGTGGTTACATGAGGTTGCGGTTATTTAATTAATGTTTTGTGATCGTATTATTTAGTAGAGAGCGCTGTGAATGAGAGCTATCGGTAAAATTTACTGTTCATCATTATGTGTATGGATGAAATTTCAGCTAAATCCGGTCTCTAAATCTCGTATACTGAAACCCATTATCTAGAAGGATCCTCGCGGCACCAAAATGGACAACCTATGAAAATGCGATTTGAAAATATCTCTCAAACAATTATGTCACATACCTAGGACAAATTACTCAACATGTAGGACTAAATCCTGAAAGAAATAGAGAATGTCTAAATTGAAATAAAGCCTATAAATTCACTTGGAACAGATGCAAAAATAGTCAGTATCCCAAAATGTAAAGTGAAGACACTTTAACAAACCAGAGACATTATACGCACCGGGATAGATCACTGATCAAAGATAATGAAAAGCATTAAAGGAAAATTTTTAGAAAAATATTTGATTGAGTTTGTATTTGGATAAATAGGAAATCACATGAAACTATATCAGTAAACCGAAAAAATTTCACAAACATTCAGGAAAAGACAATTTAAATTTTACGACCATATTATCAGAATGAATAACAAAAGACTAACCAAACGAATTTCAATGAAAATGAATAACAGTTAGCTACCTTAAATCAAAAAGGATTTCCAAGAAATCGGAATCACAGATAGTATTATGCAGGACAGATTCAGATTTAGTAGCATTGTCAATAAGCATCAACTTGTCAAAAAACCGTATATTAGAAGAAGGGACACCTGGACGGAGGAACGTGGGAAAGGAAAAGAAGGAAAGCTCATCTGATAAATAAGTTCAATGGATGTATACACTGACGAAGCCATTTACAGATCGGAATTACTTTTCTGGCAGAACACTTTATAGAATTGAGTGCTAATTGTGATATATGAGAAAAAAACGAATATTATATTCAAGTTTATTAGTTGCTCGATGTATAAAATTGTTAAAATGTGAAAACTTCAAATGCTGATCTTAGATTCTCATATTCTTGGCAGCTGGAGTAATAATTGGGTTCTTGGGAGCCAGGATGTAAGAGATGAGAAATGTCTGTGGAGGAAACACTTCTTATTCCGTGCATAAGTTTGAGTAAAAGATAAGGGTATGGCATGGCACATACAACCTACCATCTGGTTACTCCCAAGGAATTCCCTCCAGCCCAGTCCGTCCTGTAGTTGGTTATTTACCCTACAAACTTAAATACGTAGCCGCCAAATTTTATAGATATTTCTTTTTCCGTCAGAGAAGTATTTTTAATATTTCTCGAATGTATGATCCGACTGTCAAAAGCATTTCAACAATGTCCACAATTACAAGACAACTGCATTTGCTAAATGCTGGCGCTCGAGCCAACAGTAAACTCAGCCGTTAAGTGCCTCTTTTCAGTGATACGCACCAGGCATCTTAAATCTGGAGGAACTGCAGTTCGTCTGATCGTTGGAGGACCCCTGCTCAGATCTTAACGACGTATTTCCTGTCCCTGAAGTGACGTAACGAGCGTAGCTGACCACCCCTTAAATCGGGCAATCAGCGACCTGTGAGTTGGGGCTGATGTCTCTGACCACTTTGCGGAGTTTGGCGCGAAGAAAGCGTCCGGTAAGCGAGTTAGTGGCCTGGGTGATCACGGACGTGACTCGAGCTCTCTCAGGCGAGGAGGTAAACTGCGTTACGTCCCGCCAGATGGGATCTTCGTCGACCTGCTAAAAGCGCCCTCACCCAGCACCCCCGGCGACTGTAACGCTCCCACCGGGCGCGAAGTTGTGAGTTGTTTCTAAACCAGTTACCTGCCGCGCTGTTGTAGAGGCAGCAGACCAGCAAGACGCACTAAGAGCGCCATTACTAATCAAAACGTGAAGTGTGCCGAATTAAGCTGCCACACCTAAGATTTTCGATTACGCACTTTGATTTATGTTTCGATATTTTTCACGATACACTTCGTAATGCTTTTAATACGACGGTTAAACATATTTAAGGCATATTAAGTAATCACTGCACAGGATTAGAGAAACTAGAAAATAATAGATTACTTTGCTCTGAAACATTCTTTTTCAATAAAAACAACGAGAAAAAGGAAATAGCCCAAATAGCCTATTAACAGCTAAGAAAACTAAACAGTTTATATAAGATGTAATTTTCTGCTACATTGCTACCACCACAAATGATATATATATTATTATTATTGTTATTATCTGCAATTGGACCCTGTCGATCACGCAAATCCTTAACGATTCAGTTTCCTAAGTTTCCATATAGCTTTCATTTTTTCTCCGTGGATTCTCTTCCTTTTCTTCAGTCCACTTCGTTCCCGGTCTCTTAATGACTTCATTCTGTGGCGCTACTTCCCATTTGTTAATTTTTTTCTCTGTATGTTTGTCTGTCTATGATTTCTGATGCGTGTATCCGAGCTTTTTCCAGGTCTTTTTTGATCTGCTGGACCCAGGGCATAGTTTTCAGCTGTTATATCTACCGTATGTCACAATTTTATGAATCAGTGTTGCTGGAAATCTGTAGATATGTCCAAAAAATCTTAACCTTCGTTTCCTGATATCTGCCACGAGGTTGGACAGTGTTTCTGTTGTTTTTCGAGATTTAAGTCTATATCCGTCATCTGTTTTTTCTGGGCAAGGATCTTTCTTATAATTTTGTGTTCTTCTTTCAAAATGCTTTCTGGGTCACCTTTCCGGTGTAGCGTTAAAGTTTCGATGGCATGCAAGGCTTCAGGTTTGATAACTGTGTTGTAATGTCTGACTTTTGTATATATGGACAAACATTTTTTATTATATGTGCTATAGGTTCTACCGTAAGCTCTCCTAAGTTTTTGCATGCGAACTTTCTGTGCTATTTTCTCTCCTCCTGTGGGTTCGATGATTTCTCCCAGATACTTGAAATATCAGACTCTCTCAATTTGTCCATATTTTGTGATCAGATTTTGAGTGTGGAATTTTGAGCAGATGAACTTGGTATATATATATATATATATAATTACAATGTACCTATTGGTAACCGTTAATAAGTGTGTCAGTTTCAACCAAAGACACTTCAAATCGTTTCAGTAGTAAGCTTTATACCAATGGTACTGCCACACATCCAAGATATACCTACAAAAGATTTCGGCGTGATAGTAGTAACTGACTAGCCCCTCTAGATACGACTACGCTCTTGATAAGTTCTCAATACACATGCCTACTCTTTCCAACTAACGCCGCACTAAAGACGATTTAGTGGCAAACCGTGGAGATGATGTTCAGTTGTGGAACGTTCGAACGTCAGTCATTCGAAATGAATACGATAATATAACGTTCCCCTTTCTTTCAGTAATAATTTTGCCCATAATTTTAATTACCAAGAATAATACTGTAAATTTACTTTCTGTGTATTACGTATTCGAACAAATGAATAATAATCATATGTTATTATTTATTAGCTTTGTCTTGTCGGAGACCATTTATTTTTCGTTAATGTAAATGCAATGTTTATTATTATGAATGCAAAATAATAATAATAATTACGGAACTTTAAAATCAAAATAACATTACGCTGATGATCGCAAACTCGATTGACTGTATTGTTAGTAGCCTGATGTGCTCTCGATTATGTACCACACTCTTCATTTGAAAGTTAAATAACTGCTTCTAGTTTTGACCAGAAATCCAAGTAATCCCAATGAGAAGATGCGTGATAACGTTTCTCAAATACTATAAATGATATTACAATGATAGATTTGGATTGGCATTTTTATAAAACCGCCCGACAATCAAAACAGATGGCTTGCATAAACTGTTCTTTTTATACTTGTTGCTTTACCCTTGTTGACGTCGAGGTCATTAGAGGCTGTTGTTGTTGTTGTTGTTATTCGGGTTTTAGGGCGCGTCGACGGCGGGGTCATTAGCGCCCTTCATTAGAGGCGGGACGGGACTGGGGACAAGTAACAGGGAGGAAAATCGGCCACGATCTTTTGAAGGAAGCATCCCGGAATTCGCCTGGAGTGATGGAAAACCCAATTCTAGATGCCCGGACGGGGATTCGAACCGGCGTCCTCCCGAATGCAAGGCCATAGCGCTATCAACTCACCCACCACTCTCGGTCATAAACTTCTCCTGCACTGATTAGAGAATTTGCTTTCCATCACTTACGAGAAGGCCAAGGGCGCTAGGGAGTTTTCTCCCTATGTCAAGCTCAGTTTGCTGCTGCCTTGGTCGCCTATATGTAACGGTTGGATCAAGCAGTAATACTCAACTTTCGGCCACTAACACAAAATACCAACATTATTCTTACTGCAAGTCCATTCTGTTGCTAAAACTATATTTTGTTTATAGTATAAAACTTCTCGGCTTTCAAGATGTGTCAAAATTGAATCGTCTGGCAACGTTTCGGAAGCTTGCACCACTTCCATTGCCAAGGTCCGCTTAACACCACTCGCTCCTTGAAACCAGAGTTTTTATACAGCATTGCCGCCGCGAAAACGTACATAGTTTTAATGTCAACAAACGTTGAGTATCCCTGTACTTAGTCCCAATTATTACTTGGTCCAACGTTAATAACTCATTCCAGCGGTTGTTTTCTATAACATGTGAAAAATACGAATCTACTGTTTCAATTTCTTCTTTGGATTCAGGAACAAGTTTTGATTATTGGAAACAGATATTTGTACAATCGCAGTATGATTGTACACTGAGAATAAACGAAGAACTTACTAGAAAAATGCTGTTGCGTTGCTTAACGGAGATGTACATTTACCAAAATAATTGAAGATGTGAGTTTCATGTTTAACTGTCGGCAAATACGATCTTCTTCTTCGTGTTGTAATGTCCCCTTGGTGACGGGAAATTTGTGCGTGTGAATTAGCCAGTTTCGGGCCGAGCCGAAACATTCCACATTTCTTTGTCATCGGCCAGAGCCAGGTGACTCCTACCTGCGCTGAAAGGCCGAACGATTTCTGCAGGCCGTAAAGTTAAAAGCTTTACGCATTCAAGGAAATTCAAAGGACAGTATAGGACCTGTGCCGAAAGAAGGCTTCCTGGTAGTGTAGAAAGTTGAAGCTAGAGAGACGATACTTCCGAGAAAAATTCAGGTTGCGGAACACCTCTGTTGGGAACCAGCGAATCAAACAGTGTGTTACGAACTTTTATAGACCATAAGTTTTATGTTGCATGAGGAGTGCCAATGGAGATCGAGGACGCCCCGCCAAACGCTCCTATTGGCTGGAATTTCGCGGGCCAGCTAAAACACCGGAGCCTGGAAGCCTTCGACGGGGCCGACAAGCGAGGAGGAAGACATTCTGTTTCTGGCCGGCCAACAAACCGCAGCGGCGCAACCACCCCGGGAGACTGTTTTCTGGTCGGAAAGGGAGTTGACCTCGACTGGGGACGAAGCTCGCCAGGCCGAATTCTCGAGGGACCAGCCGCTTCTACCTGAGTCAGCCATCACCGGCCTCGCGCCCAGCTGATCAACAGGGTCCGTGAGACATCAGAACCTCATCTGCTGCGGTAAAGAACTCAGGTGATGTATAGACACTCTTGCGTCATTCAACCCTAGGCAACGCTCTGAGATTTGAATCATGCTCTGAATTGTTCAAAAGAGATTTAACTTTGTAAACTCCTTAAATATTCAGTTCTGTTCAATAAATCAACCAATTTTATATAATGGGTGTTGTAAACCCTGCTTTCAATAACTTCCTTTCCAATATATCAGTATATAATTTGAATAGATGAAGATATGTATTTTTAATGGTAATTTCAAAAGTACAATTGCTTTGATAAAAAGTATTTCAGAACTGGAATGTCGCTTCTCTCTAATAGAGGACACTTCCATTCTTGGCGCCTACCCGGGATTAATTTTGCAAATTAACTTATTAATTAATGCATCTCACTACTTTTTTTAAATTTTAATAACGTCCTAAAAACCAGATGCTACAGTGTTAATGGCTTATTTCATCTGTGAATTTCTAGGGGTCTCATTACTGTATAATTACAAATCTAGTTCACTGTGTATTTCTTTATATCTACTCGTAATAACATTGATAGTCCTACAAATGTTTAAGCTAAATATAGTATTCATTCAAAGTACTGAACGTAACAAAACTACAATAACACTAAAGCCACTTTTACAACCAGAAATCGCTGTTTACTTTCTAGGAACATAGAATATAATATGCGTAATAATGCATCATATGACGTTCAATAACCTCTTATTTAAAGCACTGCATATTTTTTTCATCTCTGAGTATCATCTTTCAAAAGATTGATTTATAGCTTTCGAATTTTCTGAAACTAAATAGAATTCCACAAAGAAGTTCGTTTGGTAGATGCATCATATGTCATTTCTGACAAAATAAACGAAATCTTCATTTTTATTTATCGAAATGCCTATTACACAGTTTCTTTCGATTTTCTCTAGCTCATCGTTTTGGCTGAATAACCGTGTCGTCCTAGGTACAGCTCCATTTACAAACAAATGACATATTTATTTACTGCTTCTTCAGATACAACCATTACGTCACGGCCACAATTTTCCGAGAGACCTAAATTAAACAATGGACATGGCGCCACAACAATTCGTCGGTTTAGTCAGCGAGTCATCTGTTTGGACTCAACCAGCAGGATACGATACGGGTAGTAGTGGTGTACAATTTCTGAATTCCATAGTGTGCTAACTGGGTATATAATTGGGTTATACCACATTTTGTTATTCGTAGGTCCGCTCATGATGCTAAACTTGGATATTTTCTGGTGTCCTTCGGAAGAGTAGGCCTTTATTTGGCGGGACGTGGTTTCCACTTGCTATCTTTCATCTCACAGTTGGAACAGAATACACTGAACGCACACACCATCGCAGTTGTCCACACACATAATAATAAAAAAACTCAACAGATATAAAAACATTGACGGAGACAAGGAGAAAAATAAATTTCCATTAAGTTATTACTTCTTCCAATGGACGCTAATAACCCAGTCGTTGACGCTCTAAAGCAGCAACAACAACAAAAACAATTTCTTCCATGCGCGCCATTTACACCTGGAAAACACGGATTGGAATGTAAATCAGAAGGTTGGATTACAATGTTTGGTATCAGCAGTTTTACTTTGCTCTGTATTAAAGATTAAAAGATAATTCAAAAATATAGCGAGTTTATGAATACATTAATAAATACCACTTTGTAAGGAGCAAGCTACGAAAAGTGATTTTTACGCTAAAAACATCCCGTTCCATTCCGTATCTTTGCAAAAGGCGTCCTTTCTTCCAGGCGGCGTTCCAGCAAACAAGATGAACCGTAATAGACAATTCACTACTTGCCACTACAGAAAGCATTAGAACTACGGCTGCATAGTAAAATAGTCTCAAACCTTAAACTCTTTCAAATCAATTAGCGTGGGTGATATGTCAATTTTGCAATCGCTTAGGGCCGGTCTCGTTGAGAATTGAGTTGTGTATTTACTCAGACTGGTTCCTATTCCACCGGCATTTACAGTTTGAAAGCACGGACAACAATCGAAAACAGTCATACTGCGAGAATAAGAAATTTGACAAATCAAAAGAAATATGAAAAAAACAGTTTCAGAATGTGTCGTCATTTCGCAGCTGGTAAAATTTTGACGTACAGTACATCTATTACACTCAATTATTTGACGTCTGACATACAGAGTTAGAAATTTTCTGCGTACCGGAGAGAATTAATGCGATGGTACCGTAAACCCGCTCACAGAAACAGATCCTTTTAAAATTATTCCAGTTTGGAGCTAATAAATAGCACGCTCAATGTGTTTATACTGATGTTACTCGATCCTATTATCAGAGCGTTGCTTCTTCGAATTACTTGTTTCACAGTCACATCAATCAGAACTGTTAATACCACAGTATTGGACTTGACGGCAGTAAAACTGTAAACAATGCGACCGCAAAGCCATTGGCTCTGTGTGTTTCGCCGTGTCACATCCAGCGCGACGGGTGATCGAACAGCGGCCAGTGGTAGCTCATCAGTCTAGTGACCAGCACTACGTCTGTGGTCACGGGGCCAACAGGTGAACTACTGCCCGCTGTCCGACTCGCCCTGTCTCCAACTGCGCGAACCAGGTGTGCTTTATTTTTCCAACACTGCCTCCGCAATCAACTCAGATGGTTTATTGCCTGTATATAAACAAACACAGCATATATTTTTCCAACGTTCTCTTGGATCACACATTCTCTTGTCTGTATGTGAATTAATTTTCCCGCTATCTCGTCTCATGCCCCTTTTGTTGAAATCGTCCATCTCTTTCTATCTGCAGCTAATCTGTTCATATGGACATCCACTTAACAATCTATGTCCTCAATTATTTGCTTCATATATTATTTTTTCCTTCAACTGTTTCCCCCAATCCCACGTGGCTTAACATTTGACTCACCATCCTGTACCTTATTTCCATGAGACTCTCCAGCAAACTTCTTTCCTCGCCCATCTCCATACCTATTTATTTGAAAATTTATCTGTCCACTAAAAATCTTACATCCTTCTATCGTTCTATATTTCAGATTCTTCAGTTTTCCTGCTGTATGTTTTTTCCCTAGTGCCTTACGCCTCGACGACTTCAAAGTCATTGCAGGCGGGTGAATACATGACAAGAAATTGGAAGGAATTTGGCAGCGGCCTTTTTAAGGAACCATCCCGACATTCACCAGGAGTTCCTGAACCGAGGCACCAGTGTGTTATTCTAGATGAATTTAAAGAAGGTACCGGCCACCTCAATTCCGCTTTGAATCTAATCTGAATATCTCTGTCTCCCTCTCTCTAAGAATGGTAAGTCTGACTTCCCTGATGGGAACTAAAGCTGGTAGCTTAGTTAACTCATCAGTCGTATACTTGATTTCGTGGAGTGTGACAATTATTTGTTTGATGATACTTAGATCAGAAGCAGCACAATGTCCTAGGTTTATAACAACTTCGTATAATCTGACATTATATGAGCGTTTCACTCTGTTTCATCCAACATTCCTCCCTTCATGCATTCATGCAGCTTATGAGAACATCTAGGTCCAAATTAAAACACGTTCTTTTAGATATATTTACTGAGAGTATCCTCATTCCTATTTATATTCGCGACTAAGTTTGATTGTATGAACTTACTTTACTGGTTCCATATTGTGCATGAATGACTAGCTGTAATATAGTGAAAACGACGGGCACTGCACATTTCAAGCCCCACACCCAACAGTTAATGTGTTTCTCTTTCTAGCTACTTCTGCGTAATATTTTTATCACCAGTGTTATTATGCACAATATGGGAAACACATAACAAACTCAATACTTTATTAAATCCAACTTTGTCCAACGACCGAATCGAAAAGGCGTGTGTCATCACGAAACCAATGTGGTGTCGTATAAGGGAAACCTGGTTGGTAAATTTAGTTTCTAGTGGTAGTAAATAAGGTAATAAACTTACTCCACTTCGGATATGGCATTCGACAATCTAAAGACGTCAATGAACTCAAATCTTCTGCTTCCTCTTTTATCATTTTTCTCAGAACTGTTTCAATTTTTACCCAGCTTCTTGTCTCAGTTATTGTCTAGAATCTAGGTTTAGACTGCTCCAAGAAATTGTTCGTTGTTGTTTAGTAGCCAGAATACCCCACTGTTCAGTTTCTCCATTTTTTTTATTTTTTCTATATCATGTTCATCTGACACCGACGAATACTCGAAATATATTATCTATCATAGTAGTAACCTTAGCGACTAATAGAAGACAATCTTCCAATCCATTTACATATAACTTATTACATTTAAAGTAAGCGTATTGCTCGATAGGTGTAAGGTATGTTCTGCATGATAACTGCGTTGCGTAATTTGTATGGAGCGTATTGTGGTCCTTCCAGCGGCCCCCTAGATGATTACGAAAAACTGCTAAAGAATTTTATTTAGGACTGCGCTTCAACGAGCACGGCCAAACTGGCGGATTCTCATCATAATTAATTGTCGTTTCTGAAACTATAACTTTGCTGAAAACATATTATGATTTAACTTATTTGCTCTGAAAAAAATCATAAATATTAATTTGTGTAAGTTCATTAAACCGCTATTTCCTTGAATTTTGCCCTGATTCTTTTTCTTTTTTCACCCCCTTATTGCTATACGTCTCGTCGACGTCGAGGTCATTAGAGGTGGTAAAGGATGGAGGACAAGGAAAGGGAAGTAATTCGGCCATGGCGTTTTAAAGGAAACATTCCAGCATTCGCCTGGAGTGATTTTGGGAAACCATAGGAAACCCAAATGTAGATGCCCGAAGGGGGATTCGAACCCGCGTCCTCCAGAATTCGAGCCCAAAGTATTTCATCTCAATCATCACGCTCGGTGTCCTGTAGGAACTCAATAGTATTTTCTAATATAACTATGCAATCTGATGTTTTAATTAGCATTCTACGCTGTTGATACAGAAGACTTAATGATACTTATTCTCCTACACTCTCATCTTTTTACCAGTGAGCTTGTGACTACATAGCATATTCGCCGAATTTTTAATCTGCTTCCTATCGATGAACTGGAACTTGTTCTGTTTGACGTTGCTCGAAAATTAACTTCCAGCTAAAACTTGTAATGGATTTTGTTCCAGGAGATAAGCTAGTCTGAGTATTCTCAGAAGACCTAAACAAATCGCACGTTTCTTTATTAGACATACCGACATAAAAAAAATCGCAGATAACACCAAATTTTTAGAATAACTAATATAAAATTACTGACAGGAATCTGTAACGACTTGCTGAGCAGCTTTATCAGACGACGTTATTTTAGCGACCATTGTAAATTATTCGATAAATTACGAATTATTTATGCAAACCGTTCGGGAATTATCAAAGGAAATTTCATTTTTACGCGCGATGTAAATATAATCCTACGCCGATGAAATATTTATGATTTTTCATTAAGCATTATCACAGCACCACAAATAAGGCTCTTAACAAATTATCAGCCTCCCGCATATTTCCCCTTTTTTTTGGTTTTGCCGTTATAATAAATATTGATGAAAGTCAAAAGGTGATTCTCATGTTTTTTACAACTAACACAACTGAAGGTCAAGAAGTGTATCTTGTATGTTACGGCAAACAGGGTAGAAGCCATCATCAACGAATATGAGGTAAGCGAATAAAAACTGTTAAAATTGTATTCTATTAAAACACTTGGAACGACACAAAAATAATACACATCGGCTTTATAACTTACACACTGATTATACTGTATAACTGGCATATAACCAAAACTGATTTGAAACAAGGAGGTCAAATGTTATTATTCTTATCTCCAATTGCCAGTGTTTCTCAAACTTTTTGTCTTCATGTACCCCTATACAATTTCCCAGGCAATGGCGAACCCCCTTGAGAAAAAACTGCAACTTTTTTTTTGAAACTCCACTACTTTCCACAATGGGCAGCAATGAGCAATATTCACCATTGTGCGTGTTATACGCATGAGATAACCAGTCCGCCATTATGTAAATCATGTCGGGAACCCCCTACGACCAACAGGCGAACCCCTAGGGTTTCGCGTACTCCACTTTGAGAAACACTGTCCTATTATAACTGTCATTAAGGTGGTGGAATGAGTGGAACATTTTTAAAATGATGTTCGCAACATGAGTGATCATAGATAATTTTCCTATAATTTGATGTTTTTTAATCGTAAATGATGGAGTAAAGAAAGTTGAAGCTTCTAATGGCACAGAAATCTTTAACAATGTGACATTCACAGTTTTTGTGTTATCACATTCTTAGAATCTTGGAATCTGAACCCAGACAGAAACTGATGTGAATCTTAGTTGGTCTGCTACTTGCGAGATATTTCGGATGAAATGGACAAAGGACACCAAGTCGGTAGTCTTAGCCAGGTATCTTGGGCAATCCTCTCCTATCTAGCATTAAAGATCATGCAAGCGGTTTTGTTCCGTCTGGTCGATTTCCCTTCGGTGTCTTGGTGTCTGACGATATCTCGGACTCCACATCAACACCATACACTCCAACACCATATTATGGAGATTGGGTGTAAATAAGTTTTTAAAAATGCTCTCTAAATTTTTGACTTTCTTTGCCTGCGTAGTTCCTAAAAAAAACACACACACACACACAAATACATAAAATAAAATTTATTCGTTAATGTTTATTGTGCGGGGGCTTGATATATTGAGTATTTACCAAGTTTCTACAGCTATCCTACAAATCCAACAGAGCTATACAATTGAACACGACCAACTGAGTAACCTAAAATGTGAACACAGGCAGAAAAGAGCATGTAAAGCGCACATTTTAGCCGTTATTTGCTGCACCAGAATACACATGCACACTCACCTGCCGATATATCCCCGGAAAGCTTTCCGCCAGCGCTGCGAAACCAGTGAATTGGCACCCCTGCCCACTCCACTCCCTTTTTTATTTGTTTGCGCACGCGTACCGGCTTGCAGATTTATCCGCGTGGGAGGGCGATGGTCAATGAGCCGCTCCAAATTGGATCTTGGTTGGTGAAGGGTCCGAGCGGTTGGCAGGCCTGGGCCGCGGGCGCCGACATGTTGACGCAGCAGTGTGGCCACCGTTGCGGAAATGATCCGCAGTTTACACGCATTAATTAGCCGCCCGCTGTCCGTTACCGTGGCGGAGGGTTGGCGAGTCTGCTTCTGCCCGTCTGTTCAGGTGAGGGGCCGTTGGCAGCACTGCCGGAGCGTGGAGGGGATCCCCCAAGGAGACGCAGACAGGCAGGCCAACTGTTGCGGCCGTCACGGCGCGGTTTCGCAAATCCAATTTAGTGAGCGCGAGCAGGGAGCGCATCCGGGCCACTGTGGTACCCCGGGGACGAGCAAATAATTTGTGGCGGGCCGCGGGGTAGGATTGGCCGAACTTGGGATAGGATTCTCTTGCTTTGTGTTTCGCATGGGCTGGCCCGACCTGGCATGGATATTCCGTTGTTCCGTCGATACTATTAGTCAGGATCAGTCCAATTTTATCGTGAGGGGTAATTGACGTGGAGGTAATCACTGTAAGTAACGCATGGTGGACAGGGAAGAGGAAGGGAATCGTCCATGCCCTTTACGATGGAACAAACGCGGATTTCGGAAAAAAAATCGTGTGAAACGCAACTGACCCTATTTTCGCATGACATAATGAAAGTTATCGATGCAGGTTCACAAGTTGATGCAATGTTCTTGGATTTTCAGAAAGCTTTTGTCTCTGTACCATACAACCGACTTTTAGCGAAGATTCGAGCATTACGTATATCGGATCAGATTTGCGAATGGATACGCGATTTTCTAACTGGTCACAGCATGTCGTTGTAGACGGGGAAGCCTCTTCTAATCTAGATTTTACTTCGGACGTTCCTCAAGAAAGAGTAATAGGACCACTTCTTTTCCTAAATTTACTAACGATTTCGGTGACAACATTAATTGCAGGATGCGATTGTTTGCTGATGATGCACTTATCTATAGGGAAGTAAGGTGCTTCTGACGATTGCTTAGTAATACAGCGCGAGCTGGATGTTATTTCAGAATGGTTTCATAAATGGCAACTTACACTTAACTGCAAAAAGTGCAAGGCAATGAATGTAAGTAACAAAATGTTTCAGGTTGTTCACGACTACAACGTTAACAATTCAACAAAGGAAATAGCGTATAAAACACTAGTGCGCCCGCATTTGGATCACTGTTGTGGAGTTTGGAATCCGTGTCACAAGCGATTGATTGACACGTTAGAGAAAGTACAGAAGAGAGTCGCTCGATTCGTTACTGCTAGTTACAGTCCTTACGAAAGTGTCACAAAATTGATACATGGATTGGGCAGGGATTGTTTGGCAGACAGACCACGTCGTTTTCGTTTGAATTTGTTGGAGAATATGCGAAAATCTTTAATTTACCAGTGCAATGAAATTATTCTTCCACCAACCTATTTAGGTCGCGAAGACAGGAGGGATAAGATTAGAGAAATAAGATGCCCTACTGATGCTTTTATGTATTATTTCTTTTCTAGTTCTGTTCGGGATTGAAATGCTTAGCACCCCCTGCCACCCACAGTATTTGTGAATTGCAGAGTATAGATGTAGAAGTAGATGTAGATTTCTGCATTCCTTGTTGTGATTTCGGGAAAGCGTCGAATATCGAAATCAGGATGGCTGGATCGAGGATCTAAACCCAGTTCTACCGTAGACCATGTTACAACGTTACCGTTCACCCATCACCTTTGCTTTCCTGGCTGCCTCAGCGCTCGCACATGACCTGAGGATGACGGCAGAGCACGCTCTCTCCCCATAAAGATCACATTTCAGTAACTCGCTTGGATAGTTATCGTTCCCGCTTACTTATCGTGTATTGTGATTTAATATTACCAATTTCTTTATTTAATATTTTCGTAAGTAATGCTACTACAGTTTGGGTAGCTAGTTAAAGAGCATTCTATGCTCGCCTCAGTATTGCATTTTCCGTAGAGAATTATTACTTAAGATAAGAAGTAGTAATCTTTGGCATTCAATCAGGCTGTATTAGTCTATGCACCCGTTTAATGCATTTATTTCGATCGCAATTCGTATAACCACAAAAATCATTATTCCTCCTCCTGTAACTTCGTTAAAAATAATCAGACATTATTTGAAGTATCTGAAATGCAGAAAAGATTAATATCTCGTCTATAACGTTTGCTAACAAGGGTTGATAATTTACGTTCATCATGTGATCGCATATGGCGAAAGCAGTTCCATACTGCAAAAACCTACAGCAATGACTAAGGGCTCGGTGGATACGATTTTTTTCTGACTATGGACATACCGTACTCAGTTTATGTTATAAAAAATTGTTGGTTTCAAATTTAGTTTAAAAACAGTTTCACGGGCGGTCAGAACACAGTTTACCTCACGACAGCGCCTGAATGAGTGAGACGCAACCTGTCGTACAAAACAGTCGCTTTAGCAGTATCAGCTTCAGGGGTTAGCATTAGCCAAGATTACAACTTTTTGTATCAATTACATTCAGGATAATTGCTTTCTGACAACGTTGTATTAATAAAAAAGGAATTCAAATACGTTCACGTTAGCCGACTCTGATATTATGTGTATTTACTTTAGTGAATATTTAATTACAACAATCTAGCAAAAGACTAAATCATTAATTTAGGGGTGGGAGAGGTGGAGTGGGGGTAGGATGGATGAATGTTCGAAAGAATCCAACGGGTTAAGTGGTAACACCCTGCAGGTTGCCATAACACCTGGCAGTCCCGTGTACGACATAGTTCTGCATCCTAACTACGAACGGCTCTATGCCAACCGGCATAGATCAAACTAAACCGTTCTGCTACCGTACAAAGGCAATTTTAGGCAACTGCATTGCATTCAGATTACGCTTGCAAACCTAATACACTCTGCTTTGGTGACTAGTAGAGTTGTAACCGTGAAAATTTCGTTCTATTACAGTTACCGTAATTTCTTTTAGCAGATGAATCAAATATTAACTGCGAAATAACTATTTCTATTTACTATTTCCAGAATATTTTGTTCGCACCTGTGCCAAAAATCTGCAGACCAGTTTGGCTCTTCCAGGGTACCGTTTTGTGAACTGAATGGAGTTCTGCAATAATTTTAAGTCACAATATTCCACCAGTCAGCTGAATTACATATATGTTATACAGTTTTTCTGACACGGGGACCAGAGAAAGAGGTAAAAATTTAGGGCTGAATGTTCCTTGGTGTGCCATGAAATGTCAGCTGATTCCCCCCCCCCCCCCACCCCCACTATTTGACTAAATAAGCAGCAACAATACCATGAGTATGCAATGTGGTAGCCAACTAAAACGCCGGTAGTCGTAATGAAGTCTGCCTGACGGAAGAAAGTCATTTCCTCCATCCTGAGCAACGATATGGAGGTAGTGAACACATCAAAGATGCTATTGGAGAAAAAGGTGCGACTCCTTGGAGAAATTAATTTTCGCCGATCCCGCTGTGCCCGAGTGAATGTGCGCGGCGAAATTTATGCTGACGAGTTTAATATCGTATGCGGTGGATTTACATAACTTTCCGTCGCCCACCAAAGCGCCTGAAATTAGTTTGCAGTCAAGTTTCAGATGTTTATGGTCTTCATCGTTCAGAATTTTCGTAGGGAGCGAAGCTGAAAAGTTATTTTAAAAGTTCCTCTCCGAACTCTGCCTACACGGTACGCGCAATATAGTCGTGCTCCCAGAGACGTAGCTGCTTGATTACTCTGAGTTTATTTAGTTTCAGGTGCCGCGGCAGGAATAAATTGGTAGAGGAAATTGGTTACAAGCGCCAAGTCTTCCGCTGTCTACGTGACTGAGCATATTTCCAATACATCGGCCTTTCAGCTTTTGTACAGAACTCAAAAAATTAGATACTATCTAGGTTTGAACACATGGAAAACGCAACACATGAACGTTTCCTTAATTAAGAGAAACAGTATGACGCTGCATCTACATGAATTCATACGTATGATTACTGTATCAAAATACTAGTGATCAGAAATGGCTGCTGTAACCTCCATACAATTAAAATTTTTCCAATCGAAGACGAGCAAACTCCACTAATTAACTTTCTATTAACTCTGCAGGTCTTATGACGACGTGGCCCTAAATATGTCGTCTTTTGACCTAAGTAAACAGAGTAGAGGTAATGTCTTTAAATATTATAATATTCAGTCCTCATAAAATAGCTCAATCAACGGGTCGCTAATTCTATAGAAAATTACAACGAGCAGTTGTTAGCATATACTGTCAACTGTTTTAATAACCAAACTAAAGCTCGCAGACACTCGATATAAAAAAAAAAGCACAATTACAATATGTCACTCATGTTAATACATTCATATATTGTTACTGCGACACTCCCATTCCAAAACCTACAGCGCGCCTTCACACACACACATCTTCCTCCGTTTCTTTCTCTGTGTGTCTCACACCAGACCAAAGATCTTATCTTTTAAAGATGTACTTACACTACCCACTGACAATGTGTTTGGTAATCTGTGGATTTTACGAGCTTCGTAATTACATTATAAACATTATTACAATCAATATTTACATCATAATTAACTACACTTAACTAAATAATATTTAAAAATTAATTAATTTCGTAATTGTGGTGGTAGCATATATTACACTACGAATAACTCGAGTGTAAAGCATGAAAAGAATATCTTTAATATTTGTTGATTAATGATTGCACACACTTGATGCAGTTTACATGTTCGTATGGAATCCACGAAAGACTAAAAAAATTTTCAGTAATATTTTCCTTAAAACTTGATAAGCCTTTAAGACCAAATTTTTTTTCGATTCCTTGTCGAAGAAAGACAATATATTACGTAAAAATTCCAATGTCACCGGTTTACTTGTACTGTGTTTCTCATTTTGTTCAATTACCAAATGCTGCTGATTTTAAATATATAAACCCTAATTTTTTGTGTATATTTATTCGTATGTAAATAGAAATACAGGTTTACATATCGTGGTTCTTTTGGTATGTTTCTTTGTTCAAATTTACTGTTAAACCTAAATGTCCAGTTTAGAGTCGTTGATGTTTAATTTGCATAAAGTGTTGCTGAGTTGCTGTTACGGTGGATTAGAGCGTTGAACAAGTGCTCTGTAGGAGATGGGAATGGTGGTTTTATTGGATAGAACGCAGTGAGGAAGGAAAAAAATTCAAATAAATGAACCTCATAAATGTCTTTTGTTATTAAGAAACATAAACGGAAATATACGGGAAAGGTGTAGAAAATTTGTAACCTGCAGAAGGAACTTGAGAGCGAGAAATTTTATGCAGAAAAGTTAAGACAGGAAACATAAAATTCATGCTATATTAAATTAACGGGTAAGGGACGAAAATGCAAGAGCTTTTTCAGTACATTTTAGTGGAAGTTAGCAACAGATTTACTTTATAACTCGAGGAACCAGGAAATGGCCTCATTCAATCAGTTGAATTAAGCAGAGGGCCGACAGTTTATTATTAAATGCAGCTGTAATTCAAAAGTGATTTAGTAAAAAATGTCGTGATTCTATGAACCAGTCATGTGTTGCAAGATAATCATACCACAAAGCCATATGGGTTGAAGACCAAGAACACACGTACACTCAGATCATAGGAGCCGACTCTGGAAGAGTCTGGTTAATGGACTTGTTTCGCGCCTCATAGATCACCGGTTCGATTCGGGCCGGGGGCATGGGTCGATTTAACTAAGTGTTGTGTTCTTCTTGTGTTGTCCTTACAAAAAAAAGAGATTAGCAATGAAGATGATATGTACATATTGAAAAAAAACACATTGAGCTCGCTTTATGTCTAAAATGTCCAATTGTCAATTTTAAATAATAAAAAAATTCACGCGGCTGGTTAGGCCATATTATAAAAAAGAAACAAGGATACTTTGCGAGGATTTTATAAGCGAGGATTACATGATAATACTTGGATGGCGAAGCCGCTACCTTAATATAAAACTAATAACTCAAATTATCTATTAATTAGTTAACACGTGTTTTCAGATTTTAAAAATGAACAGTATAATGCAATTATAATTACAGTTTAAAACTATGCTTTTTTGCCTTCAATTTAACCAGTACCAACATACGTCTAGTATTATTATTGCATAATTCCTTTTATGAGCCTATGAACCAAGTTATGCACAGTTGGTAAGATCTGAGTATGAGTATTCTTCATGTACAATACTTACATTGTCACTAATGATGGAAAAATGAGTTACTCATTCATCACTGGGATTAAGTTGCGGTGCAAACTCACACTACTCGAGGATTTACAATATACCAAACTCAACTCGAAGAGTCTGTTCTTGGCCATTCAGGTAACCTCCTGGACGATTAAAACTAGACATACTCTTTTTAATGCAGAGGCTAACCAGTAGGCCGACAGCGTATTTTAATTATTTTATTGTAAGCTAGAGAGCAAAACTCATGGTAACGGAAATGTGTAAAATCTTAGTTCACGTTAAAATGTAGCCTAAGATGTGCTCGCTTTTCATGAAAACCCTAGAATTTCGAATCAATAAATCCGTTGCAGGGAATATTAAAAGTGCTTTACCTTCTACATCAAAAAATGTAGATCGTTATTAATAATACTGGGCACATGAATTTCAATTCTTGGTTCTTTTAAGTCTTTTTATGCCTTAAAGAAACAATCATCATTTACCTTTGTATCGTTAATGATACTAGTGCCTAAACTATTATTGATGCATTGTCAGCTATCTCGTATAATGATTGACGAGAAACAAGATTGAATATATAGGTAACATAATGCTTCAAGAATGAGAATTTGTCTGAAAGCGAAGTAATTTGAAGAGGATCAAATAAAAAGAAAATATGGAAGCTGAATTCAGAACCTATTACTCTCGCAATTATTTTTCTCCCCATTTTTATAGAAAAATTGACACTAAATGCGCTAGGAGAAAAGATAAAAACGTATGTAATTTTATCTACATCGCTACAATTAAGGTTAAATGATCGTGAAAGCAAGCTGAAATTTCTCAAAGTAATTCCTTTCAGAGAGAAACGTGTTATGCTTAGCATCTTCGCCACTTTCGCCAAGGTTTTTTATAAAGTCACTTTTACGGCAAAGTGTGTAAAAGTTTTTAATTGAATTTAACTTGCCCTACTACGTTTCATACTTGCAACTAATTTCTGTCTAGTCACTGGATGAACAGCAGGCATTATCTTCATTTTTCTGAGCCTCTTATTTCGTCGTAGTAGCGTTTACAGTTTTGTTGATCTTTAATAAACGGAGGCTGTCAACTACGCAATTACTGTAAACTAGCGAAAATATTGAGTAATACTTTGACCATAAAGGGAAAAATATTCACAGCACACAATAACAACTAAGAACGTGTCCTCGTTAACAAAAGTTTGTAGAAAGTATTTTACGAGTATTCCCCCAAGCACGGCGTGAGTTCAGATTGCAAAGTGGAAGACAGACCTTTGCTCCTAACTGCAGGATGGGAAATTTCTGTCGGGCTAAATGTATGCAAATGAGTTTAATATTGTATAGAAGGAACTGAGGCGGCATCTGGGGACTTAATGCATCTTAAATTATTTTACACTAACTTTTGCTCTTCGGCTGACTTGTTTAACTTTGGAGAGGCACGTGAATTTCCTGGTGATACCAGACGGTAAATTCGTTCCTTCCACCTCTTCTCCCTCCCCTGCCTTGCAAATATATTCCTCAGGTCCTAATATTCACGGATGATGCAACTTAGCGTCTTCCGCCCGCCGGACCTAGCTAACGACATATTGTTGGAAACAATTTCATGCTCGACGAGTTTATTTCGCCAATATTTCCGCTACAGGACCTGTTTGAATAACGAGTAGTCTCATCTCAGCTTTTATTTACACGGTTTCTGAAATAAATTACGTCTCATGGAGCAGAACGGCGAAGACACGAACCGCATTTAGCACCTCTTGGGATATTTGGATCCAGGAAATCGGAGTCTAGAAGAAAGTGCGATATTTGTATCTACTCCATGAGTATCCATTTCTGTAACGACATCACCGAAATAATGGCGTGATTTTTTACATAATTTCGTATTTAGGTTTGTGTTTACAGAGTCTTTTTGAGCTTATTTTTCAAAGATTCCTAAGAACTCACTCAGTCATTAATACACGTGAATACTTCCTTAAACCAATCGTTAAGTGTTTTATGTAACATTTCAACCTCAAATATCTTGGAGATAAGTCTATATACTCAGTACCGGATTAACCATGTAGCAGGAGGTAGCAAATGCTACGGGCCTCGCGCCTTCTAGGGGGCCTCGCGCCTTCTAGGGGGCCTCGCGCCTTCTAGGGGGCCTCGCGCCTCCTAGGGGGGCGGGCGCACAATTTCTCACAAAGTGGGGGATCCGTGTGAAAATTTCAAAAATGATATACGATGAATAGCGAGTTTAGTGTTTTGTAGATGGATGAAAGAAGAACCGGCACATTTGTAGCAAATCTTAAGTTGTCAACTAAAATAGATGCGCAGCAAAACCCATACAACGTCTTAAGAAACAATTATAAATGATTAAATGTTTCCATAAGAGAAGCAAAAATATCCAAATAGCTCCTTACTCTAGAGAACACACGCAGTTATCAATATCTCTGTGATACGTGTGCTGCTAACTATGCGGAAATGTGGTCACTCCTTACCGACGACAGCGCAGCGTAACAGCTTGACACTGAACTAACGCGAACCCGTGACCTTGATTGTTCATAATTTTGGATTGAATTTGGAAAAATTTCTTTCTTAATTAATGCTGTTACCAAAGAGGAGAACTTTATCTTTAAACTGATACCTCACTTATCGATTTTTGTTAAGTATGAAGGAAGAAAGATGGTCCATCACAACAGAAACACCTTTTAGAAATAACATATCCCGAGCAATTCTATTCAGACCTTATCTCTCTCCTCACGCTCCAGCAGATTTAGGTATGATCTTTGGAACAGTGTCCTAACCGATCGTCACACTTAATAAGCAACCACAGACACACACACGTCACCGAAATATATCAATCTAACCAATGTATTAGCAACTGAGTGAAGGCCATCAAATTTTTATTTTCGAATTTTCGTTTTTGTGTCTAGTAAAATGTTAATATAGCAGAAGTATGCTATACTACGTGTCCGACGATTGAATACTGCAATAATGCCATTTCTCAAGAGTTTAAAACTAAAAATATGGATGGAAAAATTTGTTTAATGTTGTTTCCGATGCTTAGAGAATTATGAAGAATTTAATACACCCTAGTATCGGATGACGATCAGGATTATTTCTGAAAAAGTCTTAAGTTTCTCGGCAATCAACAGAATCCGAAAAAATGATAACCAGTTCCTGAAGCTCCTTTTAATACAGCAGAGGGGAAGAGAAAGTCGCAGAATAAATTAGATGAGATCTGTTTTCACGGTCCAATGATAGTAAATAAGAGGGGAGTTACATTAAAAGCAGCCCTCAAGCAAGCAAATAAACACGACTTTAATTACATTCGAGATCTCTCGGATCGAGATGAAAAATAAATTAGTGTTAAAGAAAGATATGTTCCTTTAAACGAAATGAATTTTCTGAGCCTTTCTCCGAAATTCCTCATCAAAGGAGTAACCTAGTTACTGAAAATGTTTCACTTATTTTAAACTGCAATATATAACGGAATACGATAAATATTGTCATATTTAAAATAAAAAAATAAAAAATAAAAAAAAATAAAAAATTGGGTGGGGGAAAAATAAATCCGAACGGAAATTAAGAAGAATGTGTGCAAATATATTTTTTATGTATACTCTTTTGGGATTCAGCCGTTCAAAAGTTATATCAATCAAATTCGCACAGTACTTATAATTTCACGGGATGGTCTGGCAGCTTATTGATTAGGGCACGTTGTTTAAAACTTCAGGGTCTGTGGTTTGATTCCCAGTGTAGTCAGGAATTTTTACGGAAATTTCCTTTTCCATGTAAGGTTCTCCAAGACGCTCTGTGGTTCGCATGGCGTTAAACTGTAGGTCCATCCTCAGCAGATGTGAAAAATTTATACTTTCACTTACGTACTTTAAGTCAGATCATTTACCCAACTTTAAAAAGATATGCTACACTGTTTTGCGAACGTTTATTCACACTGTGGACGAATTCCACAAAAACTTACAGAAATCTGAGAGGTGATTAGTGCTCAATCAATGACGTGTGCTCTCATCCTGATTCTTTCTTTATGTTGTAATCTCCTCGATTTCGCATTTACTGTGTGCTAATCTATTATTTTCTGCACACACAAATTACAATCGTACTAGATTATCTGCTTCATGCTATCTTATATCTTTAAACGAGCAATTCTTGTATATATATATTTCGGATCTCGGAAACGGCTATGAAGATTTGGATGAAATTTGATATTTAGATAACGTTTTGAGTTTTAAGATTACCTAAATAGTTGTCTTCCCTAAAAAAAAAAAAAAAAAAAAAAAAAAAAAAAAAAAAAAAAAAAAAAAAAAAAAAAAAAAAAAAAAAAAAACGAGTTTACAAAATACTAACAATTTTTTCACTTGGTATCTCTAAAACGGCACGAGGGCCATCTCGTAGACAATTCATGTACCAGAAAGCCTACAAATAGTTTCTCTTTGATTTCAAAGAATATTTAAACGTACAGTTCTTGTATACTGGATGACCCGTAGAAATATTAGCACTGCAAGTTTAATTATAAAACATTTGAAAAGGAAGATAATTAACAATTTATCATTGGTTTTGTCAGAGGTGATACTTTACAGAAGCTTCTTTGAAAATAATTTTACCGGTACCATCATCGTTTACTTTTTGAGCGTAAAAGTGGTTGTTAGTTTGTCATTAAATACTACCACTCGAGTTATGGGCATAGTTTTATCGGAGTGAATGAATTTAGCAATGATGATGTTCTATCATTACCGTGACATCACAATCTCATGATGAATTCCTATAGAACTCGACGAAACATATCGAAAATAAAGATGTCAAAAATCAATTATAGGTATAGTTCCTTGTGCTATTGGCTATGTTTTTCTGGTCCAGGCTGTATTTCAACCTAACAACAACCATTAGGAATAAAATAAAACATTGAAAGTACATTACCACCGTATTGACATAGTGGTTTTGGGGGATTTTTTTTTTAGTCCAGGCTGAAACTAATCCTTACTCCTTGACTTGTCAGAAAAATAAATTATTTATTTTCGATTTGTCTCGACGAGTTTCATACGAAATCGTCATCAAATTATTTATCTTCTGGTCCAGGTACCGAGCGTGGTGGGTGAACGGTTAACGTTCTGGCCTCGCATTCGGGAGGACGCGTGTTCGAATCCCCGTCCGGGCATCCAGATTTGGATTTTTCATGGTTTCCCCAAATCACTCCAGGCGAATGCCGGGATGCTTCAATCATAACGGCCATGACAGAATACCTTCCCGTTCCTTGTCCCCAGTCCCATCCCGCCTCTAATGACCTTAGCTGTCCACGAGGCGTAAAACAGTAAGTAAAAAAAAAATCTGGTCCAGGTTGCATTTCAACCAACCATGTCAACTCTGAGATACGATATCTCGAGAACTAAGCGAGATATGTATATATACAAAAATTGCTTTCAATTTTTCTCGTCGAGTTACATTAGAATCCATCATCAAGGGTTATCGTAGAATCCCCTGAATTACTACAAATCTCGCACCATTAATTAATCCCTGACTGGCATTAAGATTTCTGTTTAACATAATAATACGATTTCTCCTTGAAGCAATTTATGAGGCGGTCTCGCAAATGGATCTAGCGATTTGGATGAAATTTCACATGTAGATAACGTTTTGCTTTTCAAGTTTTTAACAAGATCAAAAAAGAAAAGTAGCAATTTTTGTATTTGGTTTCTCGAAAACGACTCTAACCTCATTACGTAGAAGGTTCAGGTACCAGTAAGCCTACTGATGTTAGTTAAGCTTCTCTTAACTGTGCACTTCAAAACACCTAGGAAGCCTTCAAGCCTTTTACTTTAATCAAACTTTACTCAAAATCTTGGATATTGAACAGAAATCGACAGATACCGAGCAAATATCGGTCACCCAGGTACTATAATTTAATGTAACCGACCATCCTGTATCTTCTCCCTATAAGATTGTTCAACAAACCCCTTTCCTCTTTCATTATTTCCAAAAATGATTATTTCTTACCGTATCTGTTCAAATTTAAAAAAAAAAAAAAAAAAATCTATCCCATTTCGGAAACCTCAATTTTTCCAGTGTTCTTAAAATCGCAACTTTTCTTCCAAACAGTACCGATTCAGAAAGTTCCTTTGATGATGTGAGGCTTCTTTTTTTTTTTTTTAAGAAGGTTCTTTTTCGTGGTGATACCCTGCTATTGGTATAAATGTTACTTTCGCTATCAATTGTAATTTATAGCATAAACAACAAAACTCGATTATTTTGTCTGCAGCATTTAATCTACTTTTAATATCATTATTAAAATTTCTACTCAACTGAATTGTATTTTCTTAGCTTGTCTTTACCCAACATTTCTCTCCAAATACATAGACTCCTATCTACCAGTAAACAACGACCTAAGGAGTGTGATACTCAGTTATTTTCAAACTGATGTAAAAATTTAACAAACAATCTGTTTTTGACGTGTGTTAATAGTGATATTGTTTAAGGAATGAATGTATGAAATAAAAATGATACCGCTTCATTGTCCCTACGATTATGGATTATGCATTTATTCTCATGTTCTTCCGTATCTGTAAAGATGTAATACTTTTACAGCATGGGACGAATATTGTTCATTTAAAGAAAAAAAACTAGGGACTGTGCATGCTTGCATCTGTTAGTTTCTGTGTATGCAATACAATGGCGCAAATCATTTAACAAATGATTTATAACATTAAAGCAGGTAAAGTAGATTCTTTGTAAATGGTTTAAAGCATTTTTATGATTATCAGTGACCGATTACAATTGAATACTGAATTAATGTAGCGCCATTGATAACAACTTGCCCGATCGATTATTGACATGGGGTATAGAAAATTGGCTTTGTTTCGCTGGAACATAATATCCGTATCTTAGAACACGAGCTTAAGCATGCGATATACGACCTTCATATAAGGATAGTTTTTCTATCGTTTTGTAAATATAAATTTTCAGCTTTGAAAACCAATGGTGCCAAAACAGATCCCCGTAGAAAAGTATTAAAACAAGAAATGCCAGAAAAGAATGCAAATTGGACAGGTTTCTAAAATAGATGTGATTCGCTTTTGGACTGAGATAACTGCAAAATTTAGATCAAACCTACTCATATGTGAAGAAAGAAAAATAACAATTTGGAAGAAATAGGTTAAAATTAATGCTATTAATAATGATGAGTTAGAAATATAAGAAAGGGAACTGCAGAGAGTTCACTTAGTTCAAGAAATGAAGACATCTGATACCGAAAATGGCAGAAGACGATCATGAGCAAGATCTTATCTAATAGTGAGTCGAAGGGTGTTGCCTTGTCACCGCCAAAGGGAGAGCCTCCCAATGGGACGGAAGCGCGAATACAACGTCTCGAACCCGCGTCCCTCAGGACAGCGTGAATAATGGACGGCTCCATTAGGCCCAACGGCTGGAGCTCTCCTTGTCCGGGACTCCGCTTAATATTCAGCGGGGCTCGGCAGGGCGAATATCGGCCCCGGAGCCCTTCCATCAGCCACCAGACAGCGCAAAGTGACGGCGGGGGAGGTCGGCACAGCCAATACAGCTCTCAAACAGTGTCCGACACAACAGCACGCGTGTTGGAAAAATAGCTATTCTGCCATCGGGTTTACAGCGTATATTTTGAGCAAGGAGGCAAACGTTACTTCAAGAAAGAATGCAAATTTTCATTATAAAAAAGAGAACACTGCAGATGGCTAACAAATTTTGACAAGTTGATAGATATAATTACTTTAAAGCCAAACCAAGTGAAATAAAGAAAGTAAACAATCGCTCTGATGTAGAATCCAGTAGCGAGATCGATTACTGCGTCGTTTAAAAAAAGTTTTGTATTGCAACAGGGCCAACTGAAAGTGGAAATGTATACACTCAACCACCCCTCGGATTTTAATAAATCTATGAACCATTAAATTCAGAATCATTAGAAGACGCAATTCAGCAAAATATCGGAGCAGAATGTTAATTCTGAAATTTTCTACTTCAAGTGAGGTAATTAAAATGCACAATTTAATTAAGAGAATTAAAATGCAAGGAAACATTTATATTTATTCTCGTGGAGGTCGCCGGAAATTTGAATCGTTCAATTGTGTGAGAGTGGAATCTCTTCTTTAACATACGTCTATAATCAGTAAAGTAAAATAAAAAGTTATTATTAATCTTCACAAACAAGTCACGTGACATATTTCTGGAGTTGATAGGATTAATGGTAAACGCATTTACAATTAAACTGACTTTATAATAACTCGAAAAAATGAATTTGAAAACATGAAAAGTATTTGATTGATATTTGAATGTTTACGCACGGAAAATTGCCTTTGATTTTAACAGAGTAAGAGGAGTTGAGTATTCTCAGGATTCCATTACAGGGATGAACTGATTGCAAAAATTTTTAATTACTAAGGAATGTTTACCATTGCATTTCAGCCACAACATATATCAAGGTCAATCTACCCTTGCAATGTGGAATAGTTCTCCATGGGATCATCCAGTATTGGCGAAGAAGACTCGCATGCCCTACCGCCGAAATGGATCTAAGTCTATGCCGATCCGTTGTGTCTCAGAATAGAGACACGAAGAGATAAGGTGTAGTTGAAATTCACTTGAAGAAGAATCAGCGAAGAAACACCCCATAAGTTTTCACCTGGTGAAACCTCCGTTACGCTTCAAAACCGCTCAGCCTAACTCATCATCTCGCGCAAATATCTCGAGCCATCGTACGCTCAACATAAATTAAATGAATACAAAAGTTAATAAGATTGCAAGCAAGAATTTCAATTGCCTGGAGACGCTCTCGTAAACATCAAAACACGAAGAAATGTTTGTCAAGTTTCGCACACATTCATGCATTACGTTTCCAGTATATCCCTTAGGTAATTGTGAATATTTGCCGAAATTTGGGCAATAAATTCATCTCCCTACAGTCTAGGTAGATCAAGCCACCGGATGCTTATAAAATCTGAGCTCGCACTATTCTTTTCACTTAGGGACGTTCTTTGACTCATCAAAAAAGTGATAACAACTTGTCAGCAATTGATTTATACATTCTTTTAACCAGACAATGGAAATAGTTTTATTGGCTATGAAAAAATACTTTAAATAGAAACAGTGATGTTTAGTAAAGAAATCTCTAATTTTTTTGCTGAATTCTCAATGTGAAACATGTAAAATTGTTGAGAAACTATACTCACAAACAAGCATTTGTCCAAGCAAGAGTAGATGGGGTTTTGGACTCAAAAGCTGGTTATCAATCGTTACAAACTGGAGAGAAAACAATTACATACTACTGTTGTACAGTGCATGGTGGTTGAGCGGTTATGTCTTGGGCCAGGTATTCTGCACGACGATGGTTCGATCCCCTGTGCAGCCATTAATGTTTTATACGGTTTCTCACAATCACTACTTTTTAATATTAGGACTTTCCCATCTAAGGCCCATGGCCGAATTGATTCTCGTTCTTAATTACTTCACCACTAACGAGCCAGAAAGCCTTTTAAGAAACAGAAAACAATGTTGCTGTACTAAATGTTGGGGCGCTTAATTTTAATGCATACGTTGTACCATACTAAATAAAGTCAGATTAACCATTTAATTTTATTTTTATTTGTTGCAACACAAACTTATTTTTTAAGTACTATTTTCTATTCAGCAGATCTAAAGTAATATTCAATTTATTGAAGTCACGAGGTAAATTATACTCTGTGAATTATCTTGGAATAGCGAAGGTAAAGGACAAGAATCTTTTATTTTGTTGCGTCTTTTATCAAAAATAATTTAATGGCAGAAATAATATGGAGGAAAATCATGGGACCTTGTCCAATGTGTAGTGTTCACTTTAATATTCTGTCTGACCTCAAAATATGCCTGATTACTACACATTTATCAATTTGCCAAATTAGTTGGAATTATAAAGCCAGCCTTTTCCGAAACAATAACAAAAAGAAATATTAGAGACAATGTTTTGAATTTCCCATATTTGATTTAAGACGCATAGTATCAAATCTAAGTTTTAGTGATTTGTTCTGTTAAATAATACTGATTGCAACTTAGTTAATTAGTTATTTAATTAATAATAGGTTATGTAGTCTAGTCGCCAGGCGATTTTACCTTTTACCAAAGGATAATGACTAACACAGCTTCTGAACTGATTTAATAGTTCAAGGAAATAACAAAACCGATGGCACAGTTTACTTGTAGATCTTTTCATTTCGGTAAAATCCTAAAAAAAAAAAAAAAAAAACACGTATAAGCATCAACTTCGTGCAAAGATACTAAAGTACATTACAAAACTCCAACGAATATAAAATGTTAGATTACAACTAAAACGAATCTTGCAATTTTTCAAAACTATTTACCAAAACTAAAAGTCTATAGAAACATCCAGAAGACAATAAAGGATGCCGACAGACATTTCTCGAGTGCTGACAATCATGTTAACAATCTATTTCATACAGAAACAATTACAACTTGTACAAAAGTCACTCATGATCGTTTGGAAACAGTGTAAAACGAAATTTGATATTGTTTACATGCATGTAACTATAAAAATGACAACATCAGACACTCCGAACAGCTGAAAATCGTCCACAAAACACCATGGCTTATACAAGATTTATAATTACATACATTAAATTGATATTTCACACATTATACTACATGTAATCATATTATACAACATTTACAGAGTATCCTTCTATTAAACGTATATTCATCCATATGAAACAAATGTACAATTTAATAATTAATAAAGTTTTATCTCTCTATACTTAATTCCTAAGATTAAAATTCTTAATAGTTGGGTCAAAAGGTGTTCCAAATTACATAAAATGACCCCAGAATGCGTTTACTGAAATACGGATATCAGATTTTTAGGAATAACATAATATTTTTGTTTATTTCTCCTCAATAATTTCACTCATAATTTCATAACGGTAATAGTTGTCTTAAAGCCACTTATACTCACTTAAATCACTGAAAAAATGGATACGATATGTTTTGATATTTTTCCAGTTTTGTCATTATTTATCCATCAATCCCTAAGTGAAACCTCTCACCTACTGCTAGTCATGCATCACAGACCTACAAAGAAATTACCGATACTTTTGGCACAAAGAGAAATAGACTCTATACTACTTAAACTCTGTTCTCCAATAACGGTGAATAGCTTATAACTGTGTGTAGCGATTACACTCGAAGAGACAGTTGTGTCCAGCTTACTAGCTGGTGTAACAGGCCGGTACGACGTACTCTCGTTGGATATGCATTGCGGGCCGAATCACCTCTAGATTGGATGCTCTGCTCTATCCTAGTCACACCTCCATCTCCTCAGTCCGTGCGAAATTGCTTGAAACTCGATCTGTGTGCGTTGAATCCAACGCCTGTGAAAAGACCTCGTTGACCTTCTCCGTCGAATCTCATCTGGTCAGCCGAGAGGCATGGTATTGAGGAATATGGAGGTGAAAACATTGGTTTTATAGTCCAACCGTAAATCTCATTTGCGACGCAATAAAGGAAGAAGCATATAAATGAAATTTGAAAGTAGAAAAGTAATCTCTTAGACAAATACTAAGTGAATTACACACACATAAATTGCTCACCTGTGTCTGACAAATATCTCTGACAATTCTCTCACGAATTCGTACATTTACATGTACACGTAGGACTGGTGATAAAAATAGTAATTGTAGCAAAAGCAGTTTTTAGACACGTAAATTTAGTAGTGTCCAAAATTATTTATCACACATTTTTCTTTCGCAGATTTCTTGCGTTAACTACGTTCTAAAAACAGATTTAAAATATATAAAACGCAGATACCAGCCAAGAATTGGGTCTAGATACTCGTATAAGATGCAAATAGAAAAATAAAGTAGCAAGTACGGTAACATTTGAGGCGGGTACGTTATACCGCTGTACTGAATGGTAATTAATATTTATTTTAATTTTACGAAAAGCATATGAGTATGTATATTGTGGATTGAAAAGGGTTCTCAAAATGATTTATAATTACTAATACGAAATAAAAAGTCATAACCTGACCATACATTCTCTGAACGAAAGCCAACAGACATAAGGTGAATTTATATTTAATAATTATACACAATCGAAATTATTTACAAACAACACCTTTGCCCTACATTAATGGCCACTAAATTAAGCAATACAAAACATCCGTTCAGATTTCCATGTATAAAATAACAGTTTACAGTCTTCGGCAAGACACGTAATGAGACTATTTGATAGTTGCTAATGTCCGTTTCAATCACAGAAACTATTGAATCAATTTAAAAAACAAAATAATAATAATGCCACGGCTAATATCTCAGTTTATCTATCGGAGAGTGAGAACTCTTATCGTGCGGACTTCTCCGCTCAGAGCGTTATGTTGGGTAGAGTGCAAACACAATATTCCTAACTGCTGCAGTGTTTTGTCTTTTACCGTCTGTCCGGCATTGGCGAAGTCAGCAAACTCCGAACCCACACTGAATTTATTTGTCACCTTCTGACTCAAAATGCAGACACAACCGATCGCATGATATGCTGTCGGCTTTCTGGGTCGTTCTTGTGCGCCAGCACAAGTGAACAGGAACCAGTCAGACCCAAAAGACCACCAGAAAAGACGACCAGAAAGACCCCGAACAGCATCTCGCAGCACCTTTTAAAACCTCGGCATGCTCTTCTCCTCCTCCAGCCGATTTTCTCTGGTCCTATCGTTGATGTAGACGTTCCTGTCTCTCTCCTCATTGGCGGAAATGAAACAAGATTATACAAAAAAAAATAAGAACTATTCTATAAACTAAATGCTATTGGCAAAACATTCGCCCCTCCAAGCACACTCTGGTTCAAAACATCATTCCTTCGACGGGGTTGGAGAATTTCTTCGGAAACTGTCGTTTTTCTTTCGTGTCCACTCGGTTTTACTATTTTCACGCAGTGAGCACTCACAGAATCTCTAATTTGGCGTGTCTTGACGTTATCACATATCTGCATTCGTCACGCGATATATATCTCACCCGTCAACGCTGTCCATCCACCGAACTGCGGCCGACCCCATACTGAGCAGTGAAAGGTCGTAAATCTGCCTTTACAAACTGGCAGGTCCCCTTGTGTTTCGTCTTTCTTCCAGCTTGAATGCAGAATTCGCCGTAATACTTGAATTCGCTGACCCCTGTCCTGCAGAGTGTCCTTCTAAGCCAGCGTAATGCGTGCCTTGTTCTGTTGGCCAGAAACCGCACGTGAATGTGGCTCTATGTCATACCACACATTATTTAACTGCTATTAGAAAACTTTGCAGTGTCATTATTGAACACTGCCTGACGAATTTAGTGTGATTCGTATCTTACAGACATTAAATTCATACGTCAACTGAGGCTTTAATTCCAATGAGATAACGCTATTTATTCCATCATATTGAAACTTAAATGTAACAAGACCAAAGTTATTAATTATTGGTTCCTTCTTACAAGACACTGAGAACCATATGGTTAGAATTATTGATATGGTGTTTGTATCCATCTATTTTTTTCACTGGCATATAATTCCATTTGATAAGAGAAATATTAAAGAAAATCTAGGTGGCTCAGACGAAAATTTCGCGAATCATATATGATTAGTAGTGACGTAGACGGTTTGTAGTAGGATTAAAGAAGAACTTGGTTATTTGTAGCAATCATTTATTTGTCAACTGAAATAGATCTATAAAAAAAAAACACAACTTCTTACGAAACAATTAGAAAGCACTTTTGGACACGTATGATACAAACACGTGGTAATGTACAACACACAAAAATAATGATTTTCGTTTTTTTTTTTTAAATGCAATGGAGCGCACGCTCCGGTGGGAATTTCCCTAAACACTCATCTTCCCCCTTTTCTGCATCCACCTACATTTACCCTTTTCAAATATTTACATTAAATTCTTTCAACATTTTTGGCAAATTATTCATCATTTCTCTTGGTAATTTATTCCAATCGCTGACACTCTTGCCTGTAAAACAGAATCTTCCTACACCCTTATGCCTGAAATCGAGTGCCAGATTGTGGTCATCGTCATATTCCATGGATTGCTTTCAATTCTTACACCAATATCTTTACATGCCTCATCGCCAATATACGCATTGTATACTCCCATGACCCTCTCAGTACAATTTATATTTAAATAACATTACAAAATATTTACATTAAAAAACCTCTTTACAAATTTCAACATTAGGTGCTGCTATCTAGCGGAAATACCATCACTCCTTACCGACGTCAGCGGAGCCTAGAAGCATGATTCTGGACTACCGCATACCCGTGGCCTTGATTATTCATAATTTTACTTTTCCTTTCTTAATTAATGATGTTAGCAATACGGAGAAATTAATCTTTAAAATGAAACTTCATTTATCGATTTTGATTAAGTATAAAGGGAAAATGATGGCTTGTCATATATCGGATATGATTTGAACAGTCTACTCTTAAGAAATATATTACGAAACCCTACCCTGAGAACTTGTGTTTCGTGGCGTTTGTCTACATTTCGTCCACACAAAGGAATACGACCGCATTCTCCAGTTTGGCCGCCGTCTCCAAGCGCAATAAAAACACGACCACATCTTCGATGCGGGCCACGTATGCGCCCCGCGCGTCATAACTCGTCGGATACGCAAATGTGGATTCTGGCGCGCTGATGAAGGCTTGTTGGCGCCCGCTCCCGCCAGATGGCTCTGACCGCAAGGCCTGCTTTATGGCGGCAATAAACGAGCTGGCTGCTCGTCGTCCTTATCGCCATTCTCCACGGGCGGCGCCTTCACTCTCTTGGATCCTTCATCTGCCACTGACGGCCCAGTTTACTTTCGCAAACCTACCGAGATAGCATGTTGTATTACACTCAAGTAAATATAAATTAATTCTGGACAATTGTTATTGTTTTCACTTTAACAATCGATTTAATACCTTAAGTTCCGCAGTTTACACCCATTACGATGAATAAATAGTATTCAGTTTCACTATTCATAGCAATGTAATAGTGTTAAGAATCTGAGAAAGGTAATCGTCATTAGGAAATTTTACAGCCGCTTGCCGTTTCTGTGTTCAGTTAAGAGAGGCGGCTCAAGGTCAGTATTCGCGACCCCCACTCCGCTGCCTTTACCCCTACATGCGAAGCGGAAAGTTGCCTCCCGCCTACCTGCACACAGCGATCACTCGGAGAAGTAAGAAGGTAAGGAAGGGAGGATGAGGATCGGGGTCAGTAAAACACGACCTTGAGCCGCCATTTCGGGGTGAATAGGGTACAAGACACAGCGTTCTCATTGCTTCCACAATTTCTCTTGTTCCAAAACTGTCAAGTTTACTCTTCTGTCTTGCGTTCTCTCATGTACTACCTTCATCCGTTTGTTGGTTGACCGTCCTCGTGGTATCTTTCTTTTAACCTTACATTTCCTTTCTTCGCTCACTTCCTCACTTATCCATACCACCGGAGTGTCCGTCTTTCAGTGTATTCTCGTTTACTCCTTTCCTCATGTGCTTATTTCTCGAATCGTCCAGTATAGTTAGTCCAGTTCCTTCACCCAAATTTTTCTATATTCTGGTAATATACCTTTCTTTCATTCTCACGTTTTAATACTGGAAATCATATGGTACGTTGCCACATCTGAAAATAATATCACAGCTCTTCTATGACACTTCGTTGTTCCATATCAGCCATCCAATCAACTTGAAGAATTGCTGTGATCAACCTTCCAACCTTTTCTCCCACTCTCTTCTACCACACTTGTTAGATGCTTGAATGTTTCTTCAACCTTAAGTTTTCACTTCCATTTGTAACATAATTAATTCTATACTTCTTGCGAGTTGTACTATTTCGCCCTTTATATTTAAAGAGTACTGCACCTGTAAGATTTAGCCACTTGCGCTTCTGTTCCAGTAATTCCGTATCACAGATTTTAATACCCGTCACGTCATCAGTAATCAGCTCAACATTCATATTTTGCTACCTGATCTTAAGAAGTTTGTCTGATACGTTCGTGTCCTGACACTGCTCTGTCATCTCCATACACTTCCACCAACTATGTCCCAATTCTTTAATATCATCCGTAAACATACCTTCAAAAGGAAGCCAAAAAAATTGAGGGGACAACATATATGAGATCATAATGTGATCTGAAATTAATGCTGGGCAGAAACATTTTAAGTTTTTGAAGTGGGATGAAGTCTCATGAGGTCAGATAGGTTGAACATTTGTTTCTACGGCTTGAAACCACATTTATCAATACAGGCATGGTAATGAGAAACGTGTAAGGAAATACAGCCTCATCACAATTTTTTTTTAAAAAATATTGATTAATATTTTTGTTTTTTGGATTGTGTATTTTTATGTGTAGTATTTTTACCGTTTATTCGAGTTTGACAGGAATTATTGTAAAATTTCGTATTTAGGGCATAGAAAACAGTGTGCATGTGAATTATCTTTGAACTGTGAGTGCAGTTAGACCGGAAACAAAAGATGGCGAGCGTGGGCAAATGAGTGGGCCTCGCTGATATTGTTGTAGACAGTGGATAATGGCTGTGCGTGAAAGTTAGCAGAGAAGGTTATTGAAAGTAATTAACCAGTGGACTGAAATATTGTAAAATCAAGTTGTAAAACAGTATTTAGTAAAAAAGAAGAATCAAACAAAATTCATGTGAAATTTTAATGTTTTTCTTGATGAAGCTAAACGAGAAATGCATGGATTTCTTCCAGATTAGTTACTTATAGGTGGCGTTCTCTGATGAAACTAGAGGAGAAGCAGCATTTATATAAAAGTTACTTACAGACTGTCTGATTAAACAGCACCTTCTTCGACAACTCACCAATTGTGTCTTCCATGGTAGGTGCTTCACTAAGTTAGCTTACTTGTTTCGTAGTTATTCAAGAAATCTAAAAGAACAATTTAAAAAAAAAAAAAAAAAAAAAAAACTTAAACGATACCATCAACTATCCTTCTTTAGAAAGCGGAAAATGGCATTCTTCCATTCTATTGACTGTTGATGTGATTCGGGGGTAAACTAATAGTGTGAAATCTCATTTTACTCACGAATGGTTCAGAAACATCTCCTAGATTTGCTTCAACCTGTCTCCTCCCTTTCTTTTGGTAGACTTGGGGTCCTGTCCAGATAACTTTTATTAACACAGATTTTTCATTCGTTAGCAACATGCTCCATATTTATAGCGATTGATGCTTTTAACAAACCGCACGAAGGTAACTACAGCAAAGGTGTTGTATCACGTAAAGGACTCTATTTAAGAAACTTTTTTCTTTTTTATACTTATGGCTTTACGCCTGGTCGATGTAGAGGTCATTAGAGGTGGGATAGGACTGGGGACAAGGGGCAGGAAGGAATTCGGTCATGGCCTCTTGAAGGAAGTTTCCGGTCTTCGCCTGGAGTGATTTGGAGTAACCATGGAAAACCCAAATTTTAATGACCAGACGGGGATTCGAACCGGCGTCCTCCCGAATGTGAGGCCAGAACGTTAACCGCTTACACATCATGCTCGGTCTCTATTTGACGAAATAGTCTATGAAAGCTATTTAAATGAAACTAAAATTAATGGTGTCTGTAGAATAATGCAGTAAGTCAACTGTGGAGACATACATGCCATAAATTCTGGTCGAAGCGTTTTAGAAGCGTTCACGTATTTTCAGCGGAATAGATTCTTCAAACCACACCATTTTGGCAACTGTCTCCACTGTCTTGACCAGATATACTTAATAATTCCGTGTGGTCGTAAACACTTGGTTACAAGTTTTCCACTGGCTGCAGTTTTGTTGTTAGAACTGGCACTTGACGTTATAGCAGAGGGCATGAGTAATTTAATTTTTTAAAAAAATTAATTTGTTTTGTTGAGTGTTTTGTGACATAATTTCTTACTTCGTTTTAACGAATGTATTTCCACACTGATCGCGATCTATACAGCATAGACTGCAATTAAAACTAATATTACGTGAAATGATGTAAGTTGTTAAGATTTATTTTTAATTTCCTTTGCTTTTACTGGTGCCATATTTCAGGAGCATGTAACTATGTCAGCCATTCAAAGGTTGTTGTTTTTTTTTAACTGCTTTATGTCTCTGAACAGCGAGGTCTTTTAGAGACGGGAAAGGATGGGGGCATGGAATGGGAAGGAATTCGGCCATGGCCTTTTTAAGGAAGCATCCCGGCATTTGCCTGGAGTGATTTGGGAAACCATGGAAAACCCAAATCTGGATGCCCGGACGGGGATTCGAACCGCCGTCCTCCCGAATGCGAGGCCAGAACGCTATCCGTTACACCACCATGCTCGGTTCAAAGGTTGTAGTATGTGTCTTAATCACGAAAATAAAAAATGAAGGTGCAAGAGCCCGTAAAGATTTTTGATTTAGTTTATATCGCGAAGCGTTATTACCACTAAAATGCAATATAGTAATTTTATTAATATGCTTGTGATTGAAGTATTGTTTCTCTGGTGGCAAGTTAAGTGGTTAGGTTGACATGCAACCTGGAGCAGGATAATAACGAAATCTTTTATTACAGCGCAAGGCACTAGGAATTGCATTGAGCATTATTCTATTTATTTAAGCACTTTCTAAGTAATGTATTGCTAGAATACTAATAGAAAAGTCTGAATTTCGTTTAAATTGGCATTAGTGTTGCCCAAAATCGGTCTTGGTCTTGCAAAAATGCAAGACCAAGACCAAGACCAGGTGTATTGATGCAAGACCAAGACCGGCCAAGTCTGGTCTTGTTCTTGCATTTGGGCAACACTAGTGTTGCCCAAAATCGGTCTTGGTCTTGCATTTTTGCAAGACCAAGACCAAGACCAGGTGTATTGATGCAAGACCAAGACCGGTCAAGTCTGGTCTTGTTCTTGCATTTGGGCAACACTAATTGGCATATTAATTATCAGTTGCTTTTTTTTTACTGAAATCATTACTTTGAATTAACGAAGTTCCAAATTGATCGCGATCTATGCGGCCTAAACGAAAATTAAAATTAATGTTACGTGGCATAACGTAAGTTGATAATATTTATTTTTAGCATCCTTCGTTTTCACTGGGATCATTATTTCAGCAGGATGTAAGCTGTGACAGCCGTTAAAAGATCGATCTTCATCATAGATGATAAGAAAGATGTAAGAAACTGTGAAGATTTTTGATCAAATTTGTATCGCGATGCATGATGACATTGACATGCGATACAGGGAATTTATTAATTGGCGTGTGATTGAAGCTTTGATTTTCTAGCGGCGATATCGGCGGAGATTGTGGTCAGTCTGAGACGCAACCCGAACCAAGTTGACAACTGAAACTTTTTGCTGCAGTACAAAGGACGAGAAAGAAGATTGAGCTTATTTTATGACAATTCTATTTATGAAAGCAACACCAAAGAAATTAGTTGCCAGAACACTTCGTTGAAGCTTTCATTTTTGATGGGCTTTGAGTAATATTTGTTTGATGTAAAAGTATTCCTTAAAATCTTAGGTCATAGATATGTAACATAAAAGCTTTATGCTTAGATTAATAATATTAGCTCCTGTTTTGATAGATTGTCATTAGACCTGGCACTTGACATTACAGCAGAGGGCATAAAATGTTTTTTTAAATAATTTAAAATGTTTTCATTAGTTTTCTGTTGACTTAAATTACTAACTAAAGTAGTTCCACAATCACATTGATCGCGATCTATACAGCCTAGACTACAATTAAAACTAATATTATGCGGAATGATATAAGTTATTAAGATTGATTTTTAATTTCCGTTGCTTTTACTGATGCCATATTTCAGCCGCATGTAACTGTGTCAGCCACTCAAACGTTATAGTATTGATATGAATCACGAATATCAAAAAAGGAAGGTATTAGAACCCGTGTAGATTTTTGATCAAGTTTATATCGTTAATATGCATGTGACTGAAGTATAGTTTTTATCTGGCTGCAATTTTAGCGTAGTTTGTGGTTAGTCTGAAATTGATCCTGTACCAGGAAGGCAGCTGAAAGTTTTTGGTACAGTGCAAGGCACGAGGGATTATATTGAACTTTATTTTGTAACACTTCTATTTAGTTAAGCAACTGCAAATGACTGAACTGCCAGAACACTGAAAGAAAAGTATGTATTTCGTTTAAACTCGGCATATTAAGTAGTTAAGTTTTATTTATAGTATAATTCGTTTTCACTCACTTCATATTACTGGCGTCACTATTGCAGCCACATGTGAGCTGTGTCAGCCGTTAAAACATTGATTTGCATCACGGATAACAAAAATATAAGACGATATGAAGATTTCGAATCAAGTTTATATCGCCATGATAACATTAACATGCGATGTATTAATTCCAGCTTTAATTTTTTCTAGAAGAAATATTAGCGGAATTTGTGGTTAGGCTGAAATACAACTAGGACCAAGCTGACAACTGTTTTGCTACAGTACAAGGGACGAGGAATTATATTGAGCTTTATTTTATAGCAATTCTATTTAGTTATGCAACTGAAAAAAAATGAATTTCCAGAACACTCCATTCAGTCCGTAATTTTTGAGGGGCTTTGGGGCTAGTTAAATGATAAATTGTTATTTTAACAACTTCAGAAGAAATTACCTAAATAATTTTATGCCTTGCAGGCGGGATCATTGGAGCCTGGAGAGTTATGGACAAGAAAAAGGAAGGAAGCTGTACACAACAATTTTTAGGAAAGTTGTTGTTTTTGGATGGCCGAACCTGGGAAAGAACCCACCTTCTCCCAACTGTCAAACACTAACCAGGGAGTCGGGGATTAGAAAACCGACAAAAACAGGAATTGCAGGCAGGTAGATATAGTTTTATCATTCTTGTTGTCAAATATTATTGCTTATCGACAGCAAATAATGCGCCAGAAATTTTACTAGAAATGTGGTTGTAGTACAGTTTCATCCTAACTTCTTTTAAACCATAAAAATAGACGTTAAAGCCAATCACTAAAGGACGTCCCTCACGTAGGCGCTGTTCATCACACTTCATTGCAAGCTGATTTTTAATGTATAGGTAATATATTACCAGAGTGGCCGTGTAACTGCATTATCATGACACACGACGGGAAGGTTTTTACCACGTGGGGACGTGGGCCCATAAGGATGGGTCTAAAACTGCCGATAACTTAATTTACGATGCGCGGTGTCCATTCATACCGCTGTGTAACCTGACTAAAATAACGAACAACGACCAATATTTCTCATCGTTAGCATATTCACTTAAAAGCTCCCCGCCGTAAAGCTGTCACTTTCAGAAAAAAACATGCCAGCGGCAGTGGGGGACCGCTATCATATTACTGATTGACTTCGAATAAACTCATCTCCTATCATCACTATACACAGCGAAAATAAGAACACCTTACAGAATAAACTTTTGGTGTTTGCTACCAAAAACTATGAGGATACTCGACGGTAAAAAGCTTTTAACGTACGGTATGTGAATTATTTACCAGCTTGATGCATGCCACGAATAGCTGGTCTATCAGTTTCTACCTGCGTTCCACCAAATAGGTTACAGACATCTCTCTTTGGAATTCCAAAATGATTTAGACCACAACATTGCTGAACGCATAGCTGGCGGTACTGAATACATTCCTGAATTTTCTTAGGTGTTAATGATTATATGATCAGTTACAAATAAGATGGTGTTAAATATTACACTAGTTATTAATCGTAGGATGAAATAATGTTAAAATTTATGATTTGTTTTCAGGCAACAGTTTTTATCTGTAAAGATAATAAAACATTAAACAGAATAAAGTCTGTACATTCAAGATATTTTTCCAGAAAAATGAGTTTGGGGCATTGTTAATAAGGTAGAGAGGTGTGACCAAATTACTGTATAACATTTACTTATGTTTGTAAATAATGCACTGCAAATATTAAAGTACTCAAATATTTTTCGAACTGGGTATATTCTCTAGTCTTTGTTTGGTAGAGGAGGAAGGAAGGAGGAATGGTGTTAGCATTCAATCTGCGACCGTGTATGTACTCGTATGCGTCTCTGTAAGTAGCCACTGCGAATACTGCACTGTCGCTACGGCAAGGGAATAGTTTTTTTTTTTTTTTTTAAGTTTTGCGCAGCCCACGGTTAGACTGATCAGGTGGCCGTATAGGAGCCAAACAAGGAACAATGGATTGTTAGCTTTTTGCAAGTAGTTGCTACCAAAGCACTGTGGTCCAATTTAATTACGACATATATAATGATTCACAACAAATTTTCGTAAATAAATATAGTTTGAGTGGTATTTAATTTTCATGAGAATGTGGTGATGACATCAGTTCCCAGTATTTTTTCCTTTGTGAGTAATTATTTTCAATAATTAGTGTCAGCATCCAGCAATTGACCGGACAGATTAGCTGAAATTTCTCTATTGATACGACTCCGATGCGAAAGTGACCAGAATTACGTAATTAAAAAAGGCTCACAATTTGCTAACAGTACCGGGATAAGTTAAGCAAACAAACAGTTACGTTCATTTATGGCTCGTATGATCAAGACTGCAGGAGATATCAATTTAATAGCTTCAAAAAAGACACAAACATTTTAGAAATTTTTTGTTTTACTGCCTTTCTGTTTCACTGAACGCGATTCTTCCAAAATCTAAAGGGATTTCAAACAATGTACATCTCGTGGTTTCAGGATTAAAGTAGACATGTTTCATTTTGATGCGATATCGGGAAGCTCAGAAATTATTAAAAAAGAATCGTCTGCAAACAATTGAGTTGAGAATTATATCAGTTTCTCTTGAAGACTGAACTCATGCACGGTCTTTCGAAGGAATCATTCTGCCATTTGACTAGAATGATTTCTGAAAATTGTAGAAAGCCCAAATATCAAACCCGACAGGTAATGATCACTCACCAGGCCCCGTTAAGAAGTAAACTCCTTAGTGATATGCGATCATGTACAACGTGCTAACCTCAATGTCGAGGACTAGAAATAAAAAACCGTAGGAGCGAAGTTTTAATTAAGCCATTTGCATGCTTCCAAATCATCATTCATGAGCCAGAATCCAGGTAATATTAATAAATTAGCAGTACCTCTTTAATTATAACAAAAATTTTGTGAAACACACTTCAGAAAGAGACTAAATTGAAAATTCATTCCATGACAAAAGGCTAAGTCTGTATTAGATTGCTATAATGTAATCAACAGTTTCTTTCGTTCTGTGATGATACGCTCCTTCGAAGCAGTCCTTTAGACCTGTCCGAGCTACGGGAACAATGGTGGAGTGGCGCATGAATACGCCTTATTACGGAATGGTATAGTTCTGGCACTGTTGTCAAAAACTGTAATATGATTCACAATCAGATATCTCTAATCCCAGGAACGGTTAACGCGACTCCAAAAAAACGGAGGCTACTTACTTTTTATGCTTGTAAGCGCCTTTAAACCTACTAGAAGATAAAATTAGTACTTTCCAGTTAGGTGTAAGAGGGCAAGAAAAGTATTCATTGCTAACTGCTGGATTGTTAATTGTAAATTTTGGAGCAAGGTTTACTGTATTTGTGTTTTGGGATGCAGGTATTCACGTAATGCGTATTGTTTCAGAAATAATATTGCTAGAACTGGAATCCGATCTTACAAATCGAAACCTATGAGTGTTAGCAAATGCAGCTTCAAAGTTACGCTTGCAGATAATTCCCTTATTTACAGATCCTATGATACATTTAATAACCAAAAATGTAATAGTATTAGCTTGAGGCCTAGGAAACCCATGTTTCACGAACGCGATTCAGTATTAATTCATGAAGAGTGAATCTCGTCTAAACTATCACTTTTTACTCCGCCAACCCTCTCGGTTCTCTTTTCATAAGGACCCTCAATTGGCGGCGATAGCCCATTTACGGAGACTGCACACAGCACTCGACGTTCTCTGTACTTGTAAAAGCTTGTGCCATTTTTGTGACTCTCCGAAATTTGCGCTGTTGAATACCAAAGTGCTCTTTTAAAGAGGAGCAGAAAAGAGCGATAATGGAGGAAGCACTAATGGTTAACCACCAGAAAGTTTTCCGGTTAATTACATTCGTAATTGGTCAAAGGCACTATTCTGGCAACAGCATATAAAAACTCTCTTTAATTCTGCGTGATTTAATTTGATTAAAAAAAAAGCAAAATCAAACCTTTAAAAGCACAGATAAGCTCCATTTAGAAAATTAAATTGGTTTTCTACAATAATCAGAGAGTAAAAGGTTTCCTTCTTTTTTTTGCTGCAATTTCTATAGTCTTTAGCTCAATAAAAACCATTTGCAAAAAATATCGTTTTACTTTGATAAGATAATTAAAAATTAACACACTACTCAAGCTATAATAAAACGATACAGACATTCTTCGGAAAGATTATATTGCTGGAAATTAATCTGATTAACTTCGAAGCAGGGAGAAATTTGTAGTGCACTTCGACACAAGTCGAGCACAAGTATATTCTCACTCTTTCAGATTTGACTCTCAGGTCTATAATTTCAAAAGCACAATATTTAATTCGAAGCTAGAGTTGATAAGTGTCGTCCAATAGAGAACATCTTACCCGCATTTTTTTAAATGTACAATTGACTATGTTACCTAAATTGCCGTAAATTATTGATTTTTCACGTCGAATATCACCTGTAGATTGCCCTTCGTAAGCCAGGGAGGACTTTGCAAGTTATTACTTCGGATGGCATGTAGGTTAAATTATAGGTATAGTTTTATAGCCTACTTGACAACGCTTCCAGCACAACGGACAACTTTACAAACCAATGGTAGCTGTTAACTTCAAAAGAGGAAAGTAAATGGATGTATAAAGCGATTTTCTCGAAGAAAAGTATCTATTGATAGGCGCCACTTCCTAATTTCAGTATAAAAAGAGATCAAAAGCAATAATCAATATTTAACATTTCATTGTGAACAAAGATGGAAAAAATCTAGCAATTTCGTAATATCAGATTATATAGCCTTAAAGTTCGAGTCAAAATCGATGCGGTTAACAGCATTGTTTAACTAAACTCCAACAAAATATGTAGATACATACTCGAAGGGAGAAAGGGGAGGGGAGGGGGGAGAGTACTATCTACGCTTACGGAGAAATCTTAAATAATGTAAGTTGAAATGATATCAACCATTCAAGCCATTTTTGTGTACATTCATCTTGGTGTAACATCGTGAAACTGTTTGTTTTATCAAATGAAATAATTGATGCATGCCATACCCAAATATTCATACTATGCTTGAAGCACCGATTATGCTCCCAGTGCAGCTATATTTTTGTGTAATATCTTAAATACGCGTTCTGAATGGCCTCGAGATTGAATTCTTGCTAACACCTACTTCGCCTTCAGCTTCATTCGTAATATAGACCCTTACTGTCAACCATAAACTATTTTCAAGCATCTCATAATCAATAACAGTTTCTAGAAAGTCAAAAGATACGAAGTCAGTTTTTATCTATTTAACACCCAACCACGCTAATGTTGATAGTAGTCAGTCAACAAAAAGTACGATGACATATTACGCTACAACTGTGTGTTTTCACAATTAGAGTTTGCAGTTTGCCTACTTATTGCTTTAATAACGGTCCTTTAAGCCGCATTCATATAAATAAGTTTTACACTCACTGACAATGAATATAATATTAACAAAAACATGTTTTTCAAAATTTCGTACAGTACATTAATTGTTGTTGAACTGAAAATATTGGTTCTATTTTAATGAATTAATTGCATACGGCGTTGTTAGCAAGGTTTCGGTCGCCAAGTGACAGTTTTGATTTATCTCACATCGCATATCTGTTGTCACTGAAATTCATTTAATAATCTTTATCAGTGGAGTGAACTGGACGTAACCTATTACCGCAATATTATTTTATTTTACATTAAGAGGCAATGCTGAAAGTAGCTAATACATTTCTCATAGCCTACATGTTAAATATAGAGCATATCATCCTTTATTTGCTCATCACAAGGTTAGTGATCCTTATCAGTTTGGAAGGCCAGTACCCATGAAATCTACGATAATGTTTATGGTTTCACCACCTTCCTTGATTACTTATTCTGGTTTTAAAATCGTCTGAAATTCTGAGTTCCCTTAAATCGTCTGTGAGATCATTCACCGCACAGAATCGTAGCTGTCATCTATTTTTGAAGACTAAAAAGCGCAGATGTTATGGGTAAACTTGTTAGGGTCAAGATTTGCTTTCCCTACATGACATCACCTTTCGGTTGGATGAAACAGCATGTTAAGCTCGGCAATCCTATGATACGTTTCCACCTTGCTGACGTAGGAGGAGAGTCTCTTGGCGGTGCGCGGTCGTTATCTTCACCTCTTGAGCGCTGTCTAGTGGTCTTCAGCGCGCAGCCACGGTCGCTTAAAGAGAGAGCTCGAGTTTTGCCACCTGCGGGGCTAAAGAAAAGTTTGCTTTATCACGGGACTATATGGCGCTAATACTTAGAAAATTTATCTCACTTACTTACTAATACTGCGCTGTGAATTAATATCTTGGTGTACGCAATCAGCTTATGGGTGACTGTAAAATAAAGTCAGATGTGGAGCGGCCTGGTAGCTCGGTGGTTTAGGCATCTGACTTTATGTCGAAACGTACCCGGTTCAAAACTCTTTTCAGAAGCCTTTAACCCGACCGTCACCTCTGGCACAGCTTACTGTGTAATGTGAAGAACGCCAGAACGCTTCCGTGGTTCGGATTCCACGTTAAACTGTAGGTCCCTTCCAGGTCTAACAACCCTAGTTGTAACACTGATGTGTACACATTACACAGCAAATCCAAGCCAAACAAACGCTTGTCCCAAAAGAACATACATACAGTCAGATATATCTTTGGATTAAAACTCTTTTAAAAATACAGTACTATATAAAATACCAGCTCAGCGGTACTGTAACACCTACGCAATAACATCGCCTCCAATGATTCGCTTAACATGCAAGTCACAGTACGAATTTAATATCTAGTTCTAACTATAAATTTAATAGATGTAGCCACATTTAGTCTCTGCTGTAATAATAATTCTGTGTGGTCGGAATCACGTGGTGACAGTGTTTCTACTGGCTGCGTATACCACCACTGTCGTAGCCGCCTTAACCTAACCCGGAAATCCTACCGGGTAAAGGGGACCTACAGTTTAACGTGAAATCCGAACCACGGAAGCGTTCTGGTGTACTTCACATTACACAGCAAGCTGTGCCAGAGGTGAAGGTCGGGTTGAGTGCCTATGAAAATCCCCGCCGAGACAGGAATTCAAACCGGGGATCTTTCGATCTCCAGTCAGACGCGTTAACCACTGTACCACCAGATCGCTTAGTCTCTGCTGAAAACCTGGTTGTAAAATTTTTAACCCAGAATAATGATAACTTTTGGTTTAATACCGCAATTGATGCCTAAGTTAGAAAGGAGATGGTCCTGTCATTCTCATAAGAAGCCCATTTGCGGAAATACTGCTCTCTGTTTGATTTCTTGACCCTGCGTACTAGAGGCGATGTAAATTGGTCATCGTCACGATCTAGCCGTTTTGACCTTGCTCCAGAAGATTTCTGCTCGTTACACACTGAATAGCAGGCTTCAACGGCAGTCAAACACCTGCCATCCAGCTATGTGTTGAGTTTCATAGCTAAGTGTTTTTTTCTGTTTCTTTTTCTTATTTTCTTTTGTTTCTTTCAAGCGATTAATTTCGTTCAGGAATAAATGTGTCGTCACTGGATTGTGGGGTCCTCGCTAGTGCTGTGCGTGGTTTCAGCCACGTTGAGATAAGGGAACTATTTAAGTGGTCGCATAGCCTACCACGAAACTGTACATGAATATGTAACATCACCCTCGGCATGGAGAGAAAAAAGACTGAGGTTCAAAGATCGGCAATGACGTATTGGTCATCCTGATTATAGTTTGCTAGCGGGTTTTCTAGTTATTAGGTAAATGTTGCGATGGCCTTCAACATTCACCTAAAAAATCTTCGTATTTACAGACAAACGAATTAAGATCTGGAACATAACTTAGATGGTTCACAGACTTTTGTCCTCTCCTGAGGATAGAGGTTTAATACAGAAGCGTATACCTCGCTGTTAAAAATGCGTCACTCGGTGGCTGGAACATTGTTGCTTCTTTAATTTAAATATAATGCAATAGTACATAATATATATATATATATAAAGAATAATTTAATATAAATAATTTTAATATAAATAATGTGGCAGAAAACGTGATAAAATTTTTAATTTACTCATACTGTTTCTATTTATGAAACGAGCGAATTAAAATTAACTTAACGTGTTCTGTAAGTAAAAATGGACACATTTTCAGACATTTAACATCTTAGGCAGTTTTACTTATATGTTACAATAGGCACATTATCCATGTTCAAAATAGACAACGTTTAAAAAAATTTCTCGGATTTGTTGGCTGAAAGAAAATCCTGTCTCTCGCTGGCTTAACCCGTGGGCCTGTATTTCCAGAGTATCAAGGGGTAAATTGATTTATTGAATTGAATGATTCATTTGAATGGAGCGCATGCTCCAGTGGCATTTTCCCTCTTCACTTAGTTATTCCTTTGTAAAAAAATTGTTTACTGTTTTATATTCTTTAAGTGTTAAAATTCCTCTCCCCATCTACTTTTGCAATTTATAAATTTTGATTTTAAATACCTTTAACGTTTTTGGCCAATTATTCATCATTTACCTTGGTAACATATTCCAATCCCAGATACCCTTATCCACATAAACAAAATTTTCCCACTCCCTTATTAATGAAATCGAGTGCCAGTTTTTGCCCATAGTCATCTTTTCCTTCCATGCGCTACACTTAATTCTTCGACCAATATCCTTGCAAGCCCCATCACCAACATACGACTTGTACACTCCCAGCACTCTCACCCTCCTTCTGTCGTCCAATGACTTCCAATCCAGCTCCTCTATCATATCAGTTACTGACTGGGTCCTGCGGTAATTTCCATAAATAAATCTAGCTGCTCTCTTTTGCCCATCCTCCAACTCCTGTATTTGATACTCAAAATGTGGATCCCATACTACACCACAACATTCAAGCAATGATCTTATGTTATAACCAAATTCCCTATTGTGGTATTACATATAACCACATTAATGTGAGGTATCAGAGCAACGCAGCAATGTATGCCATACGCGGCTTAGACAAATACAGGGTGATTATAATTAAAGTTTAAGTTTCAAAACGATCTATATAACGAACCACTGATTAGAATGACGTCAAAATTGAACGTCGTATTATTGAAGAAGGGGGAAAGAACATGAACCAAAAAAAAATAGTCCCAAATTTTAGTGACAGATGGCACTGTAAGAATCATAATTTCGTCTACAAATGACAAATCGTAAAATATATCCCGTCTGATGGAAATGGGATTCGCATGTCCACAGAATTTTCCACAGCTAATCATTGTCCACTTCCATGTGAGCAAGAAATTCCAAAGCAAAACACTCTCTTGCTGGCAGGTCAGAAGGAAACAACTCCTGGACATGACAAATTTTGTACGGGTAGCATTGCAGGATGTTTCATAGAATGTTATGCGCCGTGTCTGTCCTGTCCAATGTTCGGGCAATTCTCCGTGCACTGCATGGTTGCTCGACGCCTCCTGAACTGCTATGGCCACTTCTTCAACTACCGCCGAATCACATCTTTTCCTTCCTCTACCAGACTGCACATCAGACGAACCTGAATTTTCGAATTTTTTCATCATTTTCACCAGACCCATGAAAGTCATCGGTCCAACGCCTTTTTTCATACCCTTGAAGGTCCTGAACTTCTGCAGAGCTACTGGTGCAGAATCACCGTTCATGTTCTTTACCCCTTCTTGAATAATACGCCGTTGAATTTTGACGTCATTCTAATCAGTGTTTCGTTTTTTAGAGCGTTTTGAAATTTTAACGTTAATTATAATGACCTTGTATTTCCAAGGTGTGTGAAGCACTTTCTACAGACCAGAGGTCAGTAGAACCTTTTTCGGCGAACTCTCTATTCAGACTGGAACGTAAGGCGACACAAACACGCACAATAGGACGTGCGAGTTTGAAAAGGCTGATATACGACCTTACACCACTCACAGTGGGTCGGCCACTAGCACTAAGCTGACGTGACCATTTGCAGATACATGATAACGTCAAGACACGACAAATTAGATATTCTGTGAATGCTCACTGCGAGAGATGGAAACCCGAATGGACACGGAAAAAGTACTACAGCTCCCGAAGAAATCATCCAATCCCATCAAAGAAAAGATGTGCTGAATCTGACTTTGCTTGGAGGAAAGAATGTTTTGCCAATAGCGTTTTCGTTTATAAATTTGTTACTATTTTATGTATAATGATGTTTCATGTCCGCCAATGCGGAGAGAGGCGAGAACTCCTACAACGATCATGCGACGATGAAGAAGCCGCCAAGCAGGAGGAGCAGCAGAAGCTCCTCGAGGTCTTTTTGGCCTCGCTGGTTCATTTCTTCACTTGTGGTTGGGCACAAGAACGACCAAACAGTTGACAGCATATCATGCGATTGGTTATGTCTTCATTTTGAGTCACAAGGTGACATATAAATTCAGTGTGGGGTCAGAGGTTGCTGACTATGTCAATGCTGACCACACGTAAAAGACAAACTTTGCACAAATTGTTTGCACTTTAAACCTTCATGGTTGCCCAAACTAACGCTCTGAGTGGAGAAGTCCACACTATAAGAATCCTCGCTCTCCAATGTACAAACTGAGAAATTAGCCGTGACCTTGTAGAAGTTGGATTCAGTATTTTCTGTGATCGCAACAAGTGACATTAACTTTTAACAATTAACTTCATTACGTGTCCTGTGGAAAACTGTAAACTTTGTTTTGTAAAATAAAATCAGAATTTTTTTCTAGTATTACTTAATTATTTAAATTTAGTGAACATTAATGTAGGACAAAGATGTTGTTTGCGTATAATGTTTGCATTGTTCATTGTTATTAAATATAAATACACCTTATGTCTGTTTGCCATCTGTCAAAGAATATATTGTCAGGTTATGACTTTTTTTAGTCTTACTAATAATTAGTACATAATTTCGAGCACCCTTTTCAATCCAAAATTTAAATAATCATATGCACTGTGGTAAATTTAAATAATAATTAATTACCATTTATTATGACGGTATACCGTACCGTTTCACTATCTATTCTAGTACATTCTCTCATCACCCTATCCAACGAATGAAGGGTTTTATAACCTTTTACTACCACCTTCTGACCAATTGAGTTTATTATAAAACGTTATACGGAGATATTTACGATTCAACCCTTCAACAGGCAATTCTGTAATCACCTTATAATCATAAACGATCTTCTATTTTCTTAACTGTATACCTAATTAGTTTCTTAGCATTTGTCTTCGTTCCATATTGACCTCCCCAGTTACAATGCAGCTTCGTTCATTTTGATCCTATTATGGTATATACCATTATGTCATCTTCAAATAACCTAACTTCTGACTGTAAACCATAAACACAATCATTCATTACAATGATGACTAACAATGGTCCCAATAACTACACCATGACACCCCAATATTCATTTCGACCTCATTCGATAATGCATTTCCTACTCTAATTAGAGCCCAAGAAGCAGGTAAGCAGTCTATGACAAGATAGCCATACAGTTTGCAGTTACTGTCTTGCTCTGGATCTGAATGTATCTCTGAACTGACCCATGAACTGATTAATCCTTGTCATCATCATAAATGTAGGGCAATAAGGTGATGGAGTTTCACTGACTGTTGGCCCAGAGTGAAGCCTGAATCTCGCTTTCTGAACGCTTATTTTGGTAAAAGCTTCTGATTTACGACGACACCTAGACTACGATTTCGTATTCAGTGTTCAATTGCTCAGACAAAGATCTGAGATTCGTCCTTAAAACACGGTAATTGATGATGTGCTCAGTTTTGTGTTATTACCCCACGTCCTTGAGAGGTGTGTTCCTCCACCACCGGCCGCTGATGTTCGACGCCCCCGCCTCCCCCGACCGCAGCCCTCCGCCGGCTCCTAATGAAATTCTGTATTATTCAGCGTGGTGGAGGGTGGCCGTGACGCATGGCTCACGGTCTCGTCTTGTCCCCTGAGGCCGGACGGTGCACTCGAGGGTGTCGGGCGTGGTCCCGGGGTCTCATCTTTCTGGGCGTCACCCGACGCGTTTAATTACAAAGGTCCCGCAACTGTCTGATTATACGTTAATTTCCTAATTACTACATATAATATTTAATTTGCCTGCCTAAATATATCGCTGGTATTGGGTCATTGTTTTTCTCTCCTCTTTGACGAACTTCAAGATTTATTATCTATTTTCCGTGTGCGGAAATCCTTCAGCGTTCGCCATCTTTTAGTAAATTGTTTACACTGTTCTGTGTAGGCAGTGGGGTTAATGGTGACTGTCATATTTATTTATAATCTACATGCTAAACCTTCTTTTTTTACTTATGGCTTTACGCCTCGTCGACGTCGAGGTAATTAGAGGAGTAATGGGACTGGGGACAAGTAGCGGGAAGGAATTCGGCAATGGTCTTTTGAAGGAAGCATTCCGGCATTCGCCTGGAGTTATTTTGGGAAACCATGGAAAACCAAAATCTGGATGCCCGGACGAGGATTCGAACCAGCGTCCTCCAGAATTCGAGGCCAGAACGTTAACCACTCACCCACCACGCTTGGTGCAACAAATTACAACTAAGTTGCAGTATTTCAACATTTTCTATCTGTGGTAATAAAAGATCCTTTCAGATATTTCTAGGATTTTAAATAAATTTCGTGGTAGTATAAGTTTGTTATAGCAGACATTATTATCAATTAATTAATTTGGGTGTAACATGAGCTCCATGGAAAATTTCCACCGAGAGTGATGGGTGAACGGTTAACGTTATGGCCTCGCATTCGGAAGGACGCGGGTTCGAATCCCCGTCCGGGCATCCAGATTTGGGTTTTCCATGGTTTCCCCAAATCACTCCAGGCGAATGCCGGGATGCTTCCTTCAAAAAGGCCAGAGCCGAATTACTTCCCGATCCTTGTCCCCAGTCCGATCCCGCCTCTAATAACCTTAGCCGTCGACGAGGTGTAAAGCAATAAGTAAAAAAATAGGAAAATTTCCCCAATCTACTTTCGCATTACACAGATTTTAGTTTTTTGATAATGTTTGGGGTAAGGGGGTCTTCAAATTGCTTAATAGTTTGTTCCCTCCTCGACTGCCACTCTTACCTTTTTATCAGAGTGGTCTGGTGTCTCAGTGGTTAAGGGGTCTGTGTGGAGATCGACAGGTCTACCGTCTGCGCGCCGGTCTCGGCTGCAATTTTCAAAGTGCTTTAATCCGACACTCACCTCTGAACAGATAGCTGCGTAATATAGGCTAAAGTACGCCAGAACGCTTACATGATTTTCATTCAATGTTAAACTGTATGCGGGATAAGAGTGCGGATGCCCGACGAATCGAAAAACTCTTGTAACTTGTCCGCCGTTCCTTCGGGATTATCCCGGCCAACAGTGTCATACGTATTCACATTTATGATACGTGTATCTGTCACTCTTACTGACATTTTATTATTTCAAACTGTAGTCAGACATTTCGTCTCATTCAGATTGTAGTTATATATATCTAATTATTTTTTAATAATCAAATTCAGTTTTGTATTGTGCAAATTAAGACTTTTTGATCTTTAATAGGCTTATCTACAATGTTAGATTGTTGAATACTCATTTTCAAAACTGTTGATGTTTTCGGTGCTTCTAAAATGCAGCAATTTGATTGGATAATTCACCAGTTGTGTTTCCAAAAGATTCGCATTAATGCTCTTAATGTAAGAGTTTCTGCCCGCTGTTTTATGCAGTCTAAGTATTTCCTTAATGACAAGTAATAACTATCATGTGCAGTCCCCTTTGGTTAAACTTCAAACATGACTGTAATAGACGTCTTTCGGAAGAAAAGGCTTGAGTGGAATTTCACAGTGTTTCACCTTGTTCGTTCCTTCATTTTTGATTCATTTACAAATCCAACAACATACTGCAGTGAATATATACACATCACACTCATCCGCGCTAAATAGTATCACGTAGATACGCTGCCATAACTGGGGAAGGCACTGGAAAACCCCAAATAAAAGTTTCCTAAGCACTTAATAACGGAGTAGTATCTCCTTCCAAGGTAGCTGCCAAGCCTGGATCACCGCATAAAGAATAATCATTATCACAGTTCAGTGGCGTAGGTCAACAAGGGCCCCGGTGCAAAAAATTTATTTTGGGCCCCCAGGTCAGATGGGCGACATTTTTTTTTGCTTTGTGTTGCTGGTAGGGGCCCCCTGAGTTGTTCTTGGGGGCTCCTTGAGCAGTGGTTGGGGACCCCCTGAACAGTGAGGACCCCCTTAGACGACGGTTGAGCTATAAAAACGTCGCCAGTCTGCCGTGTGCGTTTGGGGGCCCCTGACGAATGCTTGGGGGCCCCCTGAGCGTTGGGGCCCCGGTGCACTGGACCGCCTAGCCCCGTAGTAGCTACGCCCCTGTCACAGTTCCAGATATGGACAATTACTTTCAGTTTGGCCAATAGTATCTTGTCCCGCTTCTTATTCCCTTGACCATGCACGTAGACATTCACACGCGCATATTCTAACATACGTTAGCACCGGGTTTAAAAACCAGACTAATCGATATACAGTTTTGCTTAAGCTCTTACTTATTAAGTAAATCTCCAGCATAAACAGTTCTACAGAAATAATACGATACACAAATTTGGTGAGTTAACAAACTGAATTAAAATAATAGTATACGGGTTATTTACGAAGTCATTACTCGATGGAATGTGATCATGTAGCAGAGAGCTAACAGACGGATTCAAGTTATTCATTACCGGCAGACGGCGGGGCAACTTATAACACACATCTATTCACTTAGGACTGCCAATTCTTTCCACTGAGCGTTTTTATGAAATTTTCAACGGTGTAAGGAGAACGTCTCGAACAAATTCATGCTTCTGATGAATTAAATAAATCCCGTTTACTCCATTGTTAGCCCTTGACATTCGGGGGCAGAAATACAACTCCTACCACCGACAAGCGGCAGCCAATCGTACAAGATAGCCGGAAACAATGTCGCGTCTTACGAGGAAGGCTGCAGGATTCAAATCCGAATGGCTATAGCCCGAACCAAATGCTAAAATTGTGAGGCATGTTGAGACAAACTCATGTAAATAAAAAAAAAAAAAAAAAAAAGAGAGAGAGAGAGAGAGAAAGGAAAATAAATCACTTGGGCAGTACAATTACAGACCACTGTCTTGTACGAAACTGACAAGTATAATGCTACTTCTCGATTCGAAGATCTCTGTGGCTTGTCAAGAACGTACTGGCCATGGACGATAGAGAATAAAGGAGTGATTTTTACTTCACTATCAAGGCTCAGTTTTGTGATCTTCTAAGAATCTTTCCAATAGATCGATGTTTCTCGACCTGTGTTCCACGAATACAGGTCAGGTAGTCCTCACGCAGAATATTAAAATTTTAATTGTAACTCAATTAAAAGTACCATTAAAAAGAAATAAAGAAATTAGAAAAATTGTTCATATAAAATGGGTATGGTATAAGTGAGTGGAAGCCTTACGCCTATAAACCAAACTTTGTAAAACCTATGAATATTTCAACGTCAAAGCAAACATCTGACATTTCTGGGATATGAGGATGTGATTGGATTGTTACTATTAAAAAATGCGTTTAGAACTAGCATCAAACAAAGCGGCGTTCCTTTGGGGATTAAGTTAATGAGAATTTTATGATGAGCGTATTGTAGGCTTAGGTCATGAGGGACCGCGGTATGTGCCGATAACAATTGGTAGGGTTTTTAATAATATACACATAACTAAAAATTATTCAATGCAAGTTGGCGGTCCGTAGAATTATTTTTTGCATTTTTCTGGACCTCGGGTTCAGAAACGCTGCAATAGATTATACACTTTGATCTTATCACTTACTGATGTGTGACAGATAATCACTGGTAAGTCTATGTTGTGCAGTTCTATATGCAAAAAAGTTATAAGCGTTGCAAGGATGTGAGAGTTGAAAGTGTAAGATTGCAACAGAGTCCACATTTAGAGCGGGAAGTTGTGGGTAAGATCTTCGGTCCGGCGTAAAACATGTCCACAGGAATGTAGAGTATTCGGTGCCATCTTGAACTGGAAGAGGTATAGGAAATATCGAGGTGTCCAGTAGCATCGTGCGTCCTGAAAGGGCCACGCATCTCGTGCGAAAGAACCATCATTGGCAACCAGAGAAGCAGTTGATATTCGTTCCCCTGGCAAGAAGGCCTCTTCTTAGACTGTGGAAAAGGGGTGTTGAACTAGACACACATCGTAGGCCAGTTCTATCCAGAATTGTGTATAGTTATGGTTTCCCCTCAGCCAAGGCCACAACCTACTCCTTAACCTAACAATTTACTATCGTACAATCAGTGAAAGGTGACAAATTGGCATTAGTAATAGCTGACTAATTCATCAATCTCATCCCAATAATTATGTCGGTACATGACTGGGGACACAAGTAGTATTTGAAAGAACAAATTGGTACGGAAAAACAGTACCGCTATTCAATGTTTCTCGACAAGTTGTTGGCATCATCCCCGTCGTTTAACTTACAGAATGCTGGGATGGTCAGCGTTCTTTTGCATTTTATTTCATTACTGCTCCTATGAGAGGTTCAAATAATGAACTTGGTTCTGAAATATATTTCTTACATAGAAAAAAAGCTGCCTAGTGGCCTTTCAGTACAAATCAAGGAGAAAATGTGAAAACAAAACTAGATTTTTTGTCCCACATTTCTGTAAGAGATTTTAAACTCAGTTATATTTTTGTTTAAAAAAAAAATTAACATTTTCATTGCATTTCTCTGCAGGTTTACAAATCATGTCATAATTTATTTTACACGAACTGTAATAGAGAAAACAAATCCAGTGGCGCTTCGTTTATGTTGACATACCAAATCATAACTTGTGATTGTAGAACATATCGACAAGTTAGGCAATGATGTACCGCGAACAAAAACTGCGCAAGTAAACACACCAATCAGCAGCGTTTATTTATGCGACAGATGAATTCGTTGTTTACGCCACCAGTCAGCGCAAGGTTAATTAATGGATTGATTTTTGCAATAAGCTCGCTAATATCCGTGACATCATAGGTGAATCACAAAACGAAAGAGAAATTCATTTTTAAAATGAGCAGGAAAACCTGGGAGGGAAATAGTTTGTCAGCAAAAATAATAATTTATTTTCATATAACGGTCTAATAATTGTATTTCCGATATTCTTTTGGTTAAAAAATCCCTTCACACTGTGATTTTACGCCTGTTATTTTGTCTAATTCCCCAGCTATTTTACATTGAACGGCATAGTTACCATTCTTGTTTCTGATAGTGTTACAGTCACACAACATGAACGATTTTTAATTTTATAACAGACCTTTTCAGGCTTCTGAAGTGCTAAAAATCCCTTTTATAATTAACGCATTATAATGTACTACCAAATAGCAACAAGATTTTTTTGGGAATCAAAGTCATTGCCAACTAAAATGAAGTTGTAGACTTATACTTTTGTCTCCAGCTGCTAGTATTATTTAAAATTCTTCTCAAATACTGTAGTATTCATCCTAATTTTATCAATATCAATACGCCGTATGCTGTCTAATGATTTGAGATGAATAATTCTATGTCTATGCAAAATATTTGATGAACGCTCATTTTGCATTCGGTCCATAACCGAAGATTAATTTCAGTTTTCTGGGTAATCGTGACAATTCACATTAAAACATGTGACCAAAAAGAAAAGAAAAAAAGGCTGTATGATTTCAGTGCAATGAAACTGATTTATATCAGCATTACTCAGCAGGAAAACTAATATCTTTCTTGTGTGATACAGAAAAAGCAGCACTAGCCAATTCCTGTTTTCATGATTTTTTTTTCTATTGGGGACGGGAAGTATTTATAGCTGATATACCAACAACATGTTACGATACCGATACTTCATCATGTTTTATAGCTTAATCTAAACAAAAGGCTAGATATCTCATGAATTTCGTTCCAAAATGTTACTCTGGAAGCCAATATAAATGATTTACACCATTATCATAATCATCAGTGTTCTGTTCTAAGGCTCTCCATGCTTCATGCTCTCCTGTTTTCTACCCTCCTCTTCAGGTCTATGTAATTTACGTTTTCCTTATTGTCATCTATGATCCTGTACCTCCTTCTTCCTCTCACTTTCCTCCCACAAACTAGTCCTTCCCCCACATCAGTTAACAATCACTCCCCTTCTCAACGATTGTCCCATCAAGTTCTTCTTTCTCTCTCTTGTTTTTCATCCGCTCGTCTCAATGTCCACGTCTCTACCCCATAAAGTACCACACTCCATTAGAAAAAAAAATTCAAGTCTTTTCCTCAGTGCTTTATCTACTTTACCAGTTAATAATGTCCTTTACCTATTTAACGCTTCCTTCGCTAAATTAATACGAGTATTCGCCTCTTAGTGGTGTCTCAAGCCCTCAGTGATTGTACTTCCAATATACTTGAAACCTCTTACTTCGTTTCTTCGCAAGGTTCATTTAGCCCTCTCAGCACTTTGTTTAAAGTTCGTTCACTACATTAAATCACGTTTAATTTCTAAAATATACAGTTCATAATTTTGCTTCGAGATTTCAGTAAAAATATTATTTATGTGGTAATTTACATCCAAGATGTTTCTTTCGTATGTCGTAGCAATAAAAAAATGGCTTTTAACCCCTCTGGTGACCTTGAAAAATAAATATAGTACAAATCTTAGCAAGCATAATTTTTAAATGCATATTCATCAGAACTGAGCCGCCGTGAAAAAATCTTACCAACCCACAGTCAAAGCGCAACTTCACAACTAGCACCCCGTGACAAAACCGTGAACATCACGTATATTTTGTAAGTTGATAATGTGCTCTCAGATATGTATATAATGTCTTTGGTGTTAGGCGGTCGTCTAGCGCGCAGGGATACAGTCGAGTCGGCTGGAGCGAGCGTGTCGGGGTAGCGGGTGTATGTTCCGTGTATGTGCTGTAATAACCCGCCATCGCGGTATCACCGATATTCCGATGGACATAATATTATGTGAACAGTGCAGAAGTATTTTGTTGACTGTGTATGTTGTTCTAAGTGATATGGTTTGCTATAGACTGTTTATGGTGAACTGCTACGGTACTGTAGCACGTCAATTGTTTAAGGAATAATTACGGGGCTTATACTCACTATTTCCAACTTTATTTATACTCGAAACTGCATTCTTTGGTGACGAAGATTAGTTTTAGTGTCTGGGGGCTTGCTTTTAGATTATGTAACTTCAGAAGAATAAAACTTAGTGAACTGTGAAAGCTAACACATGTGTATGTGTTTCTAATTAGCTTCTTGGATGTTCCCTTTCACTGTTATTTAATTAACTTATCCAAATAGCAACGCTAACTAGACTGGCGACCGGACGACATTCGAATCATTTAATTAGAGGTAATAAGTTGTAAATGAAAGCATTGAACATTATGTTAAGCAACCTAGCTACACAACTGCTACGTCGTATATTAATTAAAAAGCCCCAGCATCAACGCCTAAGTCTCTTATAACCCGCAAGTAATAATCAACCATTTAATGATGACTGAAACAATTCAAGGGTTGTGCTGCGTCAATGTTTCGATACCCACCGAGGATCTTATTCAGGAGAACTAACCCTTTGCTGAATTCGCAAGAGACCGATGATACACGTGGAAACACTACAGAAACAATAGAGCCGACGAAGCATTACAACCCGGTTGCGAAAAACAAAAAATTAATCATTTTGAGATAATGCTGACTGGTTTCTATGTTCAAATAGTACCGAGAAGAAGCTATCTTTCCATTTACAAAATGTAAGTCTAGGTACTTTCGCTAGGATCATCCAGTACTAGTGAAAGTAAGCCGAAATAAAAGTGTTTAAAAATAAAAATTGTGGAAATCAAGTCCCAAAAAATAATAATTAATAACTGGAGAGTGCGACATCCATATTGTAACGGATACTACAAACTCCAGTTTATTTAAATACAATTCGGTTTTCACAGTACACGGCATTAAATCAAGAAATCAAATTATGCAACGAACTAAAAGGATGGATTACTTTACAGTATAACTTCAGAGTCCAACAAAAATCGAAGGATATGTTTCCTCCGTTCTCTACCACTCATCAGTCAGGAAGAGAAATGATTCTTTGGTTCCGCTCTTCCAGCTAGCGGCAGCACGCGCAACGAGAGTCAGAGAGGTTAACCCCACACAAGCAGAGATACTGTTAGTCGCCGACATGCGCGCCACCCTCAGGCACAGAGAATAACGTCGTTGCAGGCACTTCTCATTTCCATTCCCGGAGTTCCTGGGATTTCTTCTCCACCTCACTCACCTCTATTGCCCGATGGAATGTGCATTGCAGACTACCTTCCCGCCAGGCCGTTAGAGCACACACTACTCTCTTTTGAATTGTAAATAAGAAATTGAAGGAACCAACAACACGCGTTTACAGGCGGGGTCTGCCTGGAAACACCTCGGTAAAGCACCGCTCGCATCCTCTCGGAAACCTTTGATGGAAATTGCTTCGCTTTCCTCTGGAAAATTTTCCGAATCTACTGATACTGTTGAAAGACCGGTTAACTGTTCACCTGTAACTGCGATTGTGAAAGTATTAGAATATTCCAGTATCTGATAATGGAACAACATAATGCGTAATTTTATGAGCTTCGTCAGTTAGCTAGAATCCATGAAGATTTCAAATCTAGACTCGCTGGAGCAGTTTGTATGGTATGAATGGAAGGATAACTGCTGAAATCATTTAGTTGTTCCTATTTCTTTAGGACAAATCTAAAAATGAAGTGCTGTAAACATAACTAAGATTAAATAGTTTGGTATAAAAATTAGAATTTATCGTTAAAATATAGATAATTCTTTGAACAAAACAGTCTGAAGACAGTTTCAGCTTACTGCTTCCAGTCCAGGGAATCATAACTCAACATTTTGTCAGTTAAACTAAACAATATTCTGTGAATACTGGATGCTTTCAAATTGATCAGTTCAAAAGTAATCTTTTGCTGTATATTTCTAAATCGCTCCAACCAATACAACAAAGCAGTAGTTGTAATCTGAAATCTAAACAAACTTAAAGAAAGAATGTTTCTAATTTAAACTAGTGCAATACAGTTCCTAACACACAGCCACATAGTAGCTTTCCGCGGGCAGAAAATTCTTCTGTAAGCGTAAATTAAGATTATACCTGCCTTTATGACTGCACCCGTTATGGCAGAATCACACTGTAGCAGGAAGATAAAACAGGGCCTGGTTTTTGAATACTGGACAATGCACATCGGCTGCCCTCATAGAAGTTTTTAGGCGATTCATCGTAATCACAGTGTAAGGTACAGTATATAGTCCTTACCGGAAATTACTGTTTGCGTTGTAAATATAATTGAAATGTATTGAGGTTACGGAGTATGTATTTTTAACTTTGATAATTTAGTTTAAAGGTCAAAGACACCAGTAACACAGTGCGGAGAGATAAGAGACGAAAAATAAATAGTTTTGATGAAATAATGCAAGGGCAATGAATTAAATGAAAGGGGAAGTTTCGAAGAAGAAACTTTTAATGAAATTGTATTTAACAAGCAACGTGTAAATGTTAAGTTTAATGTATACAGCCCGAGGGAGCAATGAAAAAGAATTAACGTATGGTTTGTAAAACATTCAATGACAATAGGACAAAATGTATCAAGAAAATAACCGGAGATAAGTATTAATTGTATATTATCTTGTTATTATAAATTCGATCAATTAATTGTATGTTTAATGATCTAAGGAAACTGAATAAATTATTCCAGAAAGTAAATGCAATGACATTAAAGTAAGATTTTTTAGATGTTAAAGTATCTGATTGAACCAAATATTTTAAAGCCAGCAAGAAGCAATTCGAATGACGGTAAATGTCTAGTAAGTATATAGAAGGAAGAAAGTTAAATAAAAAAGATACGTAAGGCTGTTTACGGACATACTGTCACGTACAATATTTGGAAAGGAAGGGAGTAGAGAAAATAGTGCAACGTCTCACAACATGAACTAGTAGTTCTCAATCTGTGGTTCCCGGACCACTAGCGGTTAACTACACATTCCCTTTATAAGAGAGAATACACGTAAACGAATATTTACAACAAGCGGGGCGTCAAAACGCAACTTAATTTTCTTTTTTTTTAAAAAAAAAAAAGAAGATATAGAAATAATTTTGAAATACAGTCTACTCTTAATTTAAATCTCGTATAATTGCTTTTTTTCATATTTCTTACAGTAAAGAATTATTAAAAATAAAACATTTTTTCCGGAACAACATAAATATCCAAATTTATATTTATGTGGATCAGTTGAGAGCCAAATTGGTCCAGGCATTTTGAATTTTACTGTAACTCCTGAACAGTAACTTGGGCCATTCAGTTCATCCAAGTTATTGTTATTGACACAAAGAGATGCTGTGTTTGTTCAGGAAATTTTGGACGTGCATCCCTTCATGTCGTTTAAAAGCTCATCGTAATACTATAGCAGTTTGAGCTCGGTAAATACATGGCACATACCTCCCTTTCTCCAGTACATGTGAACGTGTCCCAGAGGGCAGCGTTGTCGTAAAGCCAGCGCCTTCGGTTAATTGCAACCTCTCGGAACACTATAGCGTCCTGTCAGCGAGAAATGGCACAACGCGTCCGCTGCGTCTTTTGTGGGTGCGCCGTAAACCGACTTCGAGATTAAACTTGAATTTGGCGAGAGACTTAAGGGACCTTCATAACAGCGCAGCGGTAGTCGCTGCTGCCAACTGAGCATTAACAGTTTTAAACTTGCAAAACACGACTTCTGTTTTACAACGCGGTGAGTTTCAAAACAGCAAAGTTGGCGGTGTTCTCCAGGGAACACTGTGAAGGGCTGCCGTGTCACTTGGTATCACCACGGAGAACAGATAAGGCTGCCCCCGCTGGATTCACCACTGCTTGGATGTTCTGTAATACGAACCAAGTTTATAATATTTAGATGAGACGCTGAGTCACAAGGATGAAAGTTTCTACGGTATTACAATTGTACTTGATAATTCTTTAAGGTTCAAACATTAAACTAGGACTCAGAAAGAACTTTCAAAAAATTGTATGGATGCAGCAAATAATTTATGAAAATATTTACTTAAAAAAAACGATAGTAAGGAAACGGCGTATAAGGATCTAAATCAGAGGTGGCAAACCAACGGCTGGCGGGCCGCATGCTGTCCACATTGAACATTTTTACGTCCCGCGAGATTCATCACACTTTTACAAAATATATTTATTTTATAATGGGTAAAGTAGTGAAAACCAATGTATTAAAAAAAAAAAAAAAAACACACATATTATTTGTGCATCCATATATTTAAAAATTAACTGTCTAAATCAACAGAAAACATTTTGATTTTAAAATAATATCTTGTGAATATATGACAGATATTGCCTGTTTTATTTATGAGTTTACAGTTATGAGTTCGAAGAATAATTAAATTATATTCACTCCAAAAAAGTCAATAGTGGGTCTAAATCTAATATGCGGATATATAATTTTATATGAGGCCCGCGGAGTTATGATGCTTTTCCAAAGTGGCCCGCAAGATCATTTGGGTTGGCCACACCTGATCTAAGTGAATTAGCCACTAATTTGGAAGAATACAGTTTCAAATCCCGATTCAACAATACAGATTTCGGTTTTCATTCTTTACTTAAGTTGCTTAATGTTAGTACCGAGATGGTCCATTCAAAAGCCTCTGCTCCCCACTCCCCCCTTCAACCTTCCATCCGCCCCCAAGTAACATAAAAAGAGAGAGCGAACATGGTGAGTCACATTTTTAGACATGTGGTTGTTGTTAATTTGGTAGTGGAGGGAACAGTCGTAGGAAAGTAATTTAAAGAAAGACAAAGAAAATATTGCATTAAGCTTACGAGTACGGACAATGCTGCCAGGTACATATTGAGATGAACTGGTTAGCTCATGATATAATTGCATAAAAACACCAGAGATGAATGCGAAAATAAAGAGAATTGTATTTACAAAACTATGAAAAATTTTATTGAACAAACTTAAATACACATTTAAATATAAATTGAAAGTCCTTATGCAAAAAACAATATTTTTTTTATTATTCTAAAATTTAATCTAGGCGATGGACTTTTAGTCGCATTTTCATGTAAATTTCTTATATTTCATACGTTTAAATCACAATTGAAAATTGACATTTTAACATAACTTCCAATTTTTATTCTATTCTACAAGACACTGATCTGTAAATATACGGGCAAAAAAATAGTATTCCAAAATATTCAAACTGATTCCCTTAACTATACATTTATTCTTAATTCACAATCACAGTCTTTCAGATCCATAGAAAACCTGAGATCTTATAATGAAATTGGAAAAAGTTGTTTTACTCACTAGCAACAGGAGCAATCAGTTTCAAATGGTTCGAAAATACACAACTAATTTAAAAAAAATCTGCTTTATTTCTGAGGTCATGTTTATTTTCTACATATTTTTGCAACTTTTAACATTTTTTTAATACTTCAATAATGGGGTACTTCGCTAATTTTGGGAAAGTAGTCAGTATTGTAGCTGGGCGTCTACTATATCCCAAGAAATGTTATTTCTTAGAAAAAACAAACGGGAAAATGCAAAATAGTGCATTTTTATGCGCCGATTTGAATATTGGCGCCAAAACCATGGCAGCTGTCATGGCGTGTCTTGTGACGTCACAGTTCAGCTCGTGCCGGTGTGAACATATGGGCGGTTTGCTTATTTCGTGGATAAAAATGAGTTCTACAGTTTGCAAGTGGTATGTAGTGCCTCAGCGTGCAAACACAACATCTAAGCAAATTGTTTTTTTATTTCCCCACATGGAAAATATGTCGAAAAAGTGGCTAAAGCTTGCACAACGCGACTTAGCGTATTTGACTACAAAGTCTTCAATATATTTTTTTGAAGTCTACATTGACGTATGTTTTGACTTAATATTTTATTATGTTTAATAAGCCATGTACTTCAATGTTTTTTTAAGTGAGAAACTTAAAATTTTATTGATAAATAAATTACACCTTCAGACGTTAAAACAGCGTTGGTTGTAAACGCGTGGACATTTTTTATTAGTACAGTTGACAAACGTTATGGAAATGAAGTACCATAGGCCGCATATCATTTGATGATGAGTTCTTCTGTTACTCCATGAAACAAACCAAAAGTAACGAATATTTTTTTATTTTTTTTCGCTTAGTCTCGAAATATCAAATGGCAAAAATCAGCTATAGGTATAGTTCGCTGTCCTGTGGTGACGTTTTTTCTTCTGGTCCAGGCCGTATTTCAACCTAATCACAACCGCTAGGGAGATAATAAAACACCTATTGTGCATGTCCAGCGTGTACTTCCTTGTGGCTTCGGCGAATTTTTTTTCTTATCCAGGTTGCATTCAACCTACCTTAATTTGGAGATACGGTATCTCGTAAAGTAAAGAAGATATCAAATAAATTCTTTACTTTAGATTTGTCACTTAGAGTTGCAGAAGAATCCGTCATCGAATTTGGCTTTGCAGAAATTTTCTTCTGGTCAGGCCGCATTTCGACGCAACCATCTCACTTTGGAGGCAGTATATCACGAGAACTAATAATTTATTCCCTACTTTTGATTTCTCTCGTCGAGTTACGTAAGAATCTATCACTAAATTATGGCGTTACGGTTATCGTTGAATCACCGCTTCAGCGAATACCGAAAAATATTTCGACCTGAATAGGACGATAGTTTGCAACTTTCCTTAGAAAATATGATCAAAATAAATTTCTAGCTATACAAAAACTTGTACAACCTCTAATACAGAATAAAAAGCTTTATATTCACAACATTACTGCCGGAGAAATAGCGTCGAACGAATGTAAACAGACTTTCAACTTTAACTAACCCAGCGCGGAAAAAACTTGTTGAAGAAATCATTCAAGGATTTTTTAAATAGAACTTACATTAACGAGTAACAACTATACATGCTCCTGCGAAGAGACAGTCATGTTAAACACGTTTTAAAACATACTACAAAGGAATATTCAAAATTAATGAAAATGTATACCCGCTGATTAAAATCACAAATTACAGATTTGAAATTAAGTAAAAGGCTCCGCTAACACCAACATGCTTCTAAAATAGCTTATATCCTAACGTTTTATCGTAATATGGTATTATGTATAACGTAAACAGATATACTTACTTGGAGGTTTTGATATTAGCGAATTCTGCTAAGCAGGAATCACTGTTTCATGCAAAAAAACATTTCCAGCATCATCACGTCAATTCTGTGCAAATAAAACCAACTTCCATTTTGAGCATAAGTTGAACAATTGTTTTACAACGAGCCCAGAAATCTTAAATAAGCGAAGGAAAGATCGTCAACAAACGTAAGCACACGGCCCGAGCTGAACACTGACGTCATGCGCTACGATTGGTGTTTCTTATCACGTGACTAACAGCTGTCTTTTTTGCCTTTTATTTTATTAAAAATAGTATGTTTTTAACTTCTACCCAACATATGAAGTTGATTTTCGGTATCCTTACAACTTACTCTATCAGTGTAAATTAAGGTTTCATTGGTTTCATAGTTAGTGTCAAGTACCCCATTGCAATGAAATCTTCACTGGAATACCAGATTCTATTGTAAAAAAAAAAAAACAATATTTCGATGAATAACTCTGCCGTCTTCATCGGATGTGAAACCATCTGTAATGGTCTCATAACAGACGATAATTTATAACACAATCCGGGGGTAAACCCGTGAGGGTTTTATAGCAACCATACGCAGGTAAAGTCTCCGTTCTTACACTTCAGTAATGGCTTATTGAAAAAGTTCTGATTGGTATGTAGTTTGTGTCTTTAGATCTGAACGTACCTTAAGTCTAATGATCTCAATTTTTACGCGTCTGTATATTTGTTACTTCCTTTTTGTAATTAAGTAAAATAGTTAAAAGGTTCCATTCACATAATATTGCGGGTGTATCATTTTAACAACTCAATTGTTATGGTATCATTTAAATTGGTGGAATCTAAAAAGTGTATTCTTCTCTTGCTTTTGGTAAGTCATAGTTCTCGTAAACAAGCAATGGTAACGCTTGCTGCATCCGTTACGGAACTGTTAGACTAGCAAACGAATCTACGTTGAAACGAAAGAGTACGTAAATAACATGTAAGTTCGTGTTTAAACTTTTTAGTTCGAATACCTACATGACGTATAATCTCCGTGCCAGTATTTGACGAACGCTTTAAACATGATAATTCGAGTGGTCGACTTTAATAGGGATGATCTTACCTTAATTCTGAAAAACCTGTGAAGGTATTGGTCAGTAATGAGAAATAAACTCTACAGAATCAAGAAATATGCCACACACAGTAGGTCCCAATAATTTTACGGCTCGTATATCAATTTCTTATCATAACCTATCAAATTAAATGTTTTTAGTGAAATGTATGTAAAACTTCTATTCTAAACTTTTTAAACGTAGAGTAAAAAAAAGAATTACTGGAAAAATTGAAACACTGCACTCTAAGATAATTGGATTGCCTTGCAATATCTTGGGACAAGCTTTTCACGTCTTAATAACCACTTTACTGAGATTAAGATTTTTCTCTTCCGACAAGATGTCTTGCGAAAAACTGCCGGTACAGACCATTAAAGTCTGATCGTAAAACCGTTTCTTGTCTTCACGAACTCTTCATATCTGAAACTGGGATTTTAATGACTCTCGTAAATTCGAAACATAAAAAAGAAATTGTCCAGTAAGAAAAACGAAGGTTAAGATTGCTACAAGGTTTTTACTGATTCAGTGTCTTCAACCATAGAAGTCTGCCTGTTAATATGAAACATCAGAAAAAAAAATCCTTGCGCTATATATTTTGCCTCTAAACACAAGTGTCACACAAGATAAATACTATTGCAGAAGAAATATTATTGCATTGGAGGCAAAATTACATCAACGCCCTCATTTGTTGGGATTGGTTGTATATATTATAAGACACTTCTTGGTAGGAGAAACTTGGGGCGACCCCATCAGAAGAATCACGACTTCCAAACTGAAACGGTTTGAAATCGACAGTAACTAATCATTGAGACTTGAATACATTATAAGTCTAGCAACGAGGTTGATACTAGACGCTAACTCCTGCTTGGCTAATTGTTTCGTAGACACCGTTTTGTATTTATATATTGGAATGGGAATAGATAATATCATTAGATATACATTAAACACAACTTAAAAATTTCACTACTATTTTTGGCCTTTTTACATCTCCTAGTATTAATAACTTCTAGCGTATTTTTATATTTCACATATGTAATGGATTCCTAAAAAGTTTGGTCAGAAAAATCATGCGTACGTTTCCGAGAAGAGTTAAATCTAAGAACCAAAAAAAAGAATTCCTGAGCATTTCGTATTTAAAAGATTGCCGATTATAGTAGAAACTGGCAGATTCTAGCCAAGACATAATTAGGGATCATTCCCAACCGAGAGTAGTAGGAAAATACCTGAACAATATTTGAGGGTTTCGCTAGAGAAAAAAGATCTTAGTTAAGAAAAGTCTAGAAAACATTTAGCCAATGATTTTATTCTTAAATTAGGCAGTAGTTATCATACAATATTTTACAATATTCAAGAATGCACTGACATAAATTAAAGAGTTCGCATATAACACTACGTTGTGTGATAGGATTTAAATGAACAGTTTCAGAGGAATTTGCACAGGAAATCTAGCTGTGTAGGTCAACACAGGATACCAATGCGTGTAAGCTTATTAGGTACACACACACATATATATATATATATATATTATGCATGGTTATTGGATGGAGTGAGAATGTTTGCTGACGAAATAAAAAGTAATATTCTTAGCGTATTATCTACACAAAAAAAATGATAGTGCAGTTAAGATTTTTTAAATAAATGAGTTTGAAGCACTATTTATAACAATAAAGAGAATGAATCAATCTTTTTTGAATCAATGAATTTGTCTGCCTGTCTGTAAGTTGGGATGTAAGGGATTCACGCAAAAACTATTGGCCGATTATGATGAAATTTCAATCAATGTACAGCTCCTGGTAGTAAAATAGGGTTTGTTTCATTTTGATATAATACCAAGAAATCTATAAATACAATAAGACAGTAAGAGGAAATAAGTATGATTATTTAAGATACGTTTGTAAAAAAATTGAATTTGAGTGTTTTCATTAGCTACAAAAGGATTTAACTTTTTTTAAATTTTGTTCCCGTATCTATGGATGAACAGGATTGATGGAAAAAATGCTGGCCTGTTTTTAATGGGTTTCGAATAATGTACTAGTGTAATACAAGGTTTTACTTCGATGTGACATCATAACGGTGAGAAATTGAGATAAAAGTGCCAGGAAACTAGTTCCCACACAAAACTCTAGGTAGAATTTTCATAGTGTTTCGAAATTAAGATAAAGGTGTAACAGCTTAAATATAAGATATTTGTCGCAGTTGAAATGTTTATTGTAGCTACAGCGTATTAAATATTATACAAGCGTTCTAATCGCCGATGTGAAGTTGCAGTTTGTTGTTATGATCCTTCCTGCAAAATGAATTTCCTTTCAGTTGCCCACATGAGCTTGATGATATTGGTTTAAAATTCTATATTGTGGTGTTACATGTGATCAAAACAATTACAGTGGCTCGCATTTAATTCATAATAAATATATGCATGTTATTCACACTTGCAGAAATACAAACACAGGAGGTTGACCACACGGGTGGCTCCGCTAGCCGCTAACTGCGAGCCAAAAAGAGGTTTTCTCCGTCCCAGAGAGATTAGGGGAGAAACTCATTTACTGCTAAGCCTGTGAAACTCAGGAAGACGTGAATGAAAGACAAGGAGATTACAAATTATTGCCACTTTCTGACGGCATGGGTATTTTACAGATGTTCGGAAAGTTACAGTGACGTATGATAGAATATGGTGGGAAACAGCAGTGACGAGTGAAATGCATGTCATTTCTGTGGAGAGAAGTGAAAATAGAATAACAAATAAGACGACGGCATGGCTGGGAAGTACGCTAAATTCTGCCTATCGGCCCTCGAGTTTGGTTGCAAAAGAGAAATGACTGGAAGGCTCTTATCGAGAAGTGGTCAATACGAGGTTTCCTGCAGAAGGGCTGATGCCTAGAGAGACATTCAGTCGTTGGTTGCAACATGAATCTGTTGGCCTGGACTCCAAGCACGCCAACACCTGATTAGATCCTGACTGCTTGTCACGGTTCACACATACGAGTACCTGCACTTCCCCTGTCCCAGGCTGCGTCATTGCAGACTCGAGATACAATGGTAATTTGCCGTTATACCACGCCACTGCCCACCGCTCCCACCTATATACGGTAACGGAACCTAGTTTGTGTCATAACAGTGTTTCACTAGAACTCAGATTTCAAACGCCAGTAACGACTGGCGGATATTTCATACTCTCCACTGAGCTAGATCAAACATGAATTGCTAAGATCATTTGCTGTAAAAATGAATAATCTCGATCACGTATGTAATTTCTTTTGTTGTAAGAAATAAAGTTCATTTACCTGATTTTTTTAAATAGAAAATAAAGATGTCAACATTTGTTTGTAGATTCATGGGTTTTTCAATCTGTAGGTTGGAAAAGTTGAGAACTCTTTTATTGTTAAATAATTTTTATATATAAAAATGATGTTATATTCAACATTAATAGTCATCGCGAACAAATCTGTGGGTAACAGCTTGATAATAAACTCCGTTGAGCAGAACACTGTGGGTAGTTGGCCAGGGAATATCTGTAGCCCTGCATCCATTAGATAGGGTAATGAAGTGATATAACAGGGAAGTGACAGAACTGGGCTAGAAAAAGGATGAGTATAGTGGGATAGTATCAAATTATTGGTGTCAAAAACAGAATATGATAAAGAAGCTGTGCTGGAGGTGAACGGAGGTGGGCGAATAAAGTGATGAGCGATAATAAGACGCACATAGACCAGGTGGCCTGGAAACAAATTAGGTAAGGAATTAGAAGAAGAAGGTTTTTTTTATTTTGGCTTTATGCCTCGTCGACGACAAGATCATTAGAGGCGAGATAGGGCTGAGGACAAGGAACGGAAAGGAATTCGGCCATGGCCTTCTAAAGGAAGCGTCCTGGCATTCGCCTGGTGTGATTTGGGAAAACCATGGAAAACCCAACTATGGATGCCCGGACGGGGATTCAAACCCATGTCCTCCCGAATGCGAGGCTAGAGGGTTACCCACCACACTCGGTAGGGAAGAGGTGACTGTGACCATAGATTAGTACCTGATTTCAGACTGAGAGGTTTCATTTAAAATTTAAGTACTCAGAGACACCCTTCCATAGCTAACAGACGTTGGCTTATGTTGTTTTGTTTTTACAGAAAGAAGAGCTAACATTTATAAAACTCATAATTTCTGAACTAAGATTTGTATGAAATTTACATGTTCATCAAATGTAAAAATATCCGCTCCAATCAGCTGAAACCACGATTTCACAAAATAAGAAAGAAAAATTCAGAACTGACTCCTTCGGCTACGTAGATGTGAATGCTGATCAAAATCCGAAAAATACGTTTTTGTGATTTCCGCGGAAATTTGAAATTTCTTAAATTGATTGTCTTATTTATCATCAACAGAAAAAAGTTCCTTCAAACAAATAAATTCAATTTTTGTTACTACAAATTCAGAGTACAATTCACAATTTATTTTATAGTTTAGTATAAAGTTGTCAATTTTATAATTTTGCGCCTTATCGACATCATTAGGACGGGGAAGGACTGTGGTGTAAGAAACTGGAATGAATATGGTCAAGGCCATCCTGGAATTCGCCTGGAAAACTGAAATCTGGATGGCAGGACGGGGATACAAACCCGCGTCTTCCCGAATGCGAAGCCAGAGTATTACCGCTCACTTACCACGCTCAGTTACAAAATACGATGTGTGTAGTGTTCATCTTCGCTAGGCGTTTTCTTATTGGTTGAATGAATCTCAGAAGCAACAATAATACGTGCTTTAAAACAAAAAGCAATATTCGTGCTCACTAGCTCTGCTGTAAATAATTTTTGTAATCTATATACGTCATAGTTCGTAGCAGTGATATACGTTGACCAGTCATAGGTATAAACGTCATTAACGACTTAGAAGAAATCAGTAGATAGCGATTTTAAGTGTCACGTCTCTCCATTCGTTTAAATTGGGTGACCATTAGGTCAAAGAAACCCCTTAGCTGTTGCTCAAGTTCCCTCTTTGACTTCCTTGCTAAATTTTTGTTTAGATTTCGTTTAATATCTGTCAACATAAATCGCAAATTCATATCACACACAAAATTTAATTTAATGCTCGTAAATTATGATTAATAACATGCGCGAAAAGCGGTGGTTCTAAAATATTCTCGCAGTATACCCCAGACTACTTACAGCTGATGTATTTGCGAGGTGAAATGTAGGGGGAGTTGCTGTGATGAACACCCTAACGTAACCTCTGAAGAAACTGACTTATGGCTATGTCAAGAAAACAGATGGCTCGAAGGGAGAAGTAAACACACGGTTATTAGCTAAGCATTGCTTCGGAGCAGCAGATAGGAATCAAGAGCGATGAGGTTGTAGGTAAACAGCGAACGACATATCACTTGATATTATTCTAGAACTGCAAACCGAAATTACAGTAATGTGAACTGATTCTGAGACTTATATTTGTATCGGAAACATTATACAATGACAAAACACAATTAAAAAAACTGGTCTCAAATAAGAAATCAGTTATTTATCATAATTTACCAAATTTCATTTTATGTGGCGTCATATTGAGAATACAGAACGTGTGCCGTTATTCAAATTCCCTATAATTAACACAGGTAAGAAAAGTTCATCTTACTAAATCCAGTCTTTAAAATGAAACTGTTCCAAAAAACACAATCAACGCTCAATTCCGGCTAAAATTTCTTGTGAAGTTTTCATCTCGTTTCCACCAAAATACTTGTTACAGTTGAGTAGGACCTTTCGAAATGATAACACACTCCAACAATCTTATAGAGATTAATTAGACGCAGTGTAGAAGCTATAAAATAATATGTTTGTCTTTTAACGGTATTTTTAATGGTATAGATGAAATTGAGAAAAATATTCCACCGGTTGCAAGAGTATTTCTGAACGCTACAGCTGCGAAAAGGACGATCTTGTCTACATAGATTATTCATAACTATGAAAGTTTCGTTACTCTTAGCAAATAGTTAAGTTGATAGTAACTCTTGTAAATCATGTCTTATAATATTTTAGAAGATCTTTTTCTTGT
>JARYHS010011408.1:152768254-152975639 GCA_031002005.1 Vandiemenella viatica
GGGGAAATGCCTTCCTGAGCGATGATGTGACCCAGGTAGGAAATGGATTGTTGAAAAAATTGACACTTGGAAAGGTTGCATTTCAATCCTGCTGCCCGGAGGCGGAGGAAGAGTAGGCGGAGGTTGGTCATGTGTTCGGCAGCGGAGGGTCCCGTGACGACTATGTCGTCGAGATAATTGATGCATCCCGGAATATCCTGGAGAAGTTGTTCGAGATACCGTTGAAAAATCGCTGGAGCACTGGCCAAGCCGAACATGAGCCGGTTGAGTTGGAAGAGGCCAGAGGGAGTGTTGATGACTGTGTATTGTCGGGACTGGATATCCAAAGGGATTTGAAGGTATGCTTCTGCCAGGTCAATTTTTGTAAAGTAGGTACCTCCTGCTAGTTTACGGAAGAGGTCGTCCGGTCTCGGAAGTGGATAGTCGTCTACCAGCAGATGCGGGTTGAAGGTGGTCTTAAAGTCACCACAGAGACGTAAGCGGCGTCCTGGCTTCTGAACTATGACCAACGGCGTGGCCCAGGGGCTGAACCGCACCGGCTGGAGGATCCCTTCGTCTTGGAGACGTTGAAGTTCTTCCTGAAGTGGTTGTTGAAGCGCTACGGGTACCTGGCGTGCCCGGAAGTATCGAGGCCGTACGTCCGGCCGGAGTTGGAGTGATGCTTCGAAGTCCTTTGAACAGCCGACGCCTGGTGAGAACAGGTCCTGAAACTCGGTGCAAAGGGCGTCCACTTCAGGAAAAGGAACATGCTGAGATACGAGGTGTATGTTATCCTCAATTGAAAATCCGAATAAGCGGAAAGCGTCCAGTCCAAATAAGTCTGCTGTGAGAGAACTGTTAACTACTAAAAAGGGGACTGAACGATGTACAGACTTATACATGACGTTTGCTGTGAATTGTCCCAGGAGTGCTATTTCCTGTTTGTTGTATGTCAGGAGGCGCTTGGGGGCCGGCGAGAGGGGGGGCGAGCCAATTTGCACATAAGTAGTATAATTAAGCAATGAGACTGCTGCTCCTGTGTCGACTTGTAGGCGCAGGGGCTTGCCATTGACCGTAACGTCAATAAAAAGTTTGGATGCTGTGGAAGTGTCTACCTGATTGATATCCATAGGTGCGCCGCTCAACCTGTCTTGGTAAGACCCTGGGCGGCGAGAGCCGGGATTGGCATTGGTGGTGTTGGTGCGGGAGACGGACGCCAGGTGTCCTTCTTTGCCGCAACGTGAGCATTCAGCCCAACGATCCGGACAATTTTCCCTCTCATGTGCTGAATAACAGGCGGGGCAGGAGGGTAGGCGGAGCGGGCTGCGGCGTCGGCGCTGCGGGATCCGCTGCTGCTGCCGAGACTTGGTGCCCCTGCCGGAACGGGCCGGTTCGATGTCCTGAGGAAGCGGTCCCCGGTTGTGGTGTCAGGAGGAGCGCGACTGGGAGCTCTGGATGGCGGCGACGTCCTGTGTGTCCTCTACGTCGGTTCGGATTGCGGCCACATCCACCCAGGACTCCAGGCGGCGATCTGCGGCCGTAGATATTTCGAATTTGTAGGCAAGTTCGATGACCTGCTCCAGGGATGGGTCCTCTAACTTGAGGGCGTCATGCCGGAGTGCGGCATCTGGTGCAGCCTGTATGATGTGATCACGCACCATGTCGTCGGCGTAGGATTCGTGGGAACAACGAGTTTGAAACTTACATTTTCTGCTAAGGCCTTGGAGTTCGGCCGCCCACTGGCGATACGTCTGATCGGCTTTCTTCCGGCATTGATAGAATTCGACGCGGGCCGCGACGACATGGTACCGGCGTCTGTAGTATGCATTCAGTGTCGTACAGATGGTCGTGAAGGTGAGGGTGTCGGGGTCTTGTGGCTGAAGTTTGGTGAGCAAGACATACATCTTCGATTGGTTCCAGGAAAGGAAATATGCACGCTGGTCTTCTTCTTTGGGTATGTGATGAATTGCGAAGTGTTGTTTTATGCGCTTCTCGTAGGTCTCCCATTCTTCGACGTCGTCGTTGAATGCTGGGAACGGAGGCGGGGCCGTGGGTTGGCGGAGATTCCTGACTTCCGCAATCAGTTGTCTCTGAGATTCGAAGAACTGATGTAGAAGTCCTTGGAGGAACTGTTGCCATTCCGTAGGTGCTGCTGGCGTAGCCATGATGGTCGAGAGTTCTTATCCCAACCTTGTCGCCACTGAAGTGAACTACACTTAATGGTTCCTTGAGTTTTGTTACTATGTACACAAAACACTGATAAACAATAACAAATGTGGTACAGTTAGCGGATGACCGTCGAGAAATTTAGCCTGGTCCTGATTCGGGGTAGAGAGAGACGGCTTCTACTTCTCGCCAACTTCCGGTGGTCTTCTGTAGTTGAAGCTGGTTCCGCGGTCAGGCCGGAACTGGCGGTGGAGCGGCCGGCTACGCTTATATAGGCGGCCTGGTGCAGGAATTCCGTTGTGTGGTAGTACGGCGACCTCTGTAAGAAATAGTCCCACTTAGCTTCTAGATGATTCTATTTGTTTTCCTGGTTTGTTTTGATGTCTCTGCGCCTGTTTGGAGTCGTATATGTATCCCGGCGTGCAGGCGCGTTGTGTGTGAGGTCTGCCTGGCAGGGGCCTTTACTGGCAGACTGAACAGAAATGACCTCATATTCGGGAGGGCGCGCATTCGTATCCCCGTCCGGACATCCAGATTTGGGTTTTCCATAGTTTCCATAAATCACTCCAGACAAATGCCGGGATGCTTCCTTCACCATGACCGAATTCTTTCCTGTTCTTTGCCCCCATCCTTTTCCGCTTCTAATGACCTCGACGTAAAGCCAGAAGCCAAAAAAATGTTGATTGGTATTGCCCGACTGAGATAGTCTGGGAAGAACACAACATTTCTCCGGCATTTAAGACTCCGTAATCTCCCAAAACGACGCCTGTTGTTCTTTAACATGAAAATGACTCTAAAAGCCAGGCGAGATGAGTAATGACGATACAATGTACTCCATTCCCAAAAAGGTTCCCCGAAAGACAGTCTACCAATTTCACACCACCGAAAATTTAAAAATACCTTGTAAGTTTAAAGGATATGATAAGAAAGGAAATGAAACAAGTTTTTTTATCTTTAAAAGAGGTTATACTAATTATTTATACAATCATTCATATATCCTAATAATATTATAAGTATCACAACATCTCTTGCGTCATATCAAATATTTACAATATTTTGTCATATATTGTCAAAACTATGAATACTGAGATTAGAAATTAAAATGCTGACTAATACATAATTACTATCGGTGCGTAAGGAGTCATTCAACAAGCAAGTTCGTTCTCGCTTCGCATTCGGGAGGACGGCGTTTCAAATCCCCGTCCGGGCATCCAGATTTGGGTTTTCCATGGTTTCCCCAAATCACTCCAGGCAAATGCCGGGATGCTTCCTTCAAAAGGCCATGGCCAAACTCCTTCCCATTCCTTGCCCCCATCCTTGCCCCCCATCCTTTCCCGTCTCTAAAGACCTCGATGTTAAAAAGTGACGTAAAGCAGTTAAAAAAAAAAAAAAACAAGCAAGTTGTAATATACCAGACGGCTAAGAAATATGTGAAAGGTGGAGGAGAGAGCGCTGGAACAAGTAATGTTTTCTTAGACTATTTTCGAGTACGCTTTTCCACTAAGAAGTAGAATCTATAACGTTTAATAAAGATACGGATGACGGTTGACACTGATTTTGCTGTAATATTATTTCTAGTATTTTAAATACAATAAAGTAAAATTGACGGGGATAGATGCGCAAGTTATTTTAAGGGAAACTCATTTTTAGTTTTAACCTTTTCCGGTTACATATAGTAATGTTACTGGTGTATTTCAATGTTCAAATTCTCCTGAAACTAGTCGAGACGGAATGTAGCTCGTAAGGGATATTCTTTGAGGTTTAATTAAAGTTGAATACCGCAAGGTAGACGGTTGAAAAGTGAGTATTAATGTCCACTAGAGTGGTTAGCTTTCTCAATTCTGATTGTTACTTAATTTTAAATAATAAAGTTATAAATTTATTTTGTTTTTCATTTATTAAAAAAAATTCCAAACAAGACATCAAAGTCTTTACCGTTATAATAATAATAATTCCATGTAATCGTAATGATCTGGAGGCAGGGTTTCAATTGGCTGCGCATACCGCCCCTGCCGGAGCCTAATCCTACCAGATACAGGGGACTTACAGTTTAACGTGAAAACCAAACCACGGAAGCTGTCTGGCGTATTTCACATTACACAGCAGACTGGACCACAGGTGAAGGTCAGGTTATGAGCCTTTGAAAATCCCCGCCGACACAGGGATTCAAACCAGGGACCTTTCTCTCCAACTCTGCTGGTTGCTACGACAGTGACATTTTATAAGCCACACAGGAAATTCTCGACGCATTAAAACAGGCGCAACTCCAAACAATGGTTGAAACAATTTGTTAATATTAAAAACACATTTAGAACCACTTGGCACTAAACAGATATAATTTGAAATGAAAATAATTTTACAAGCTTTTGACTTTGTTTTATCAAAATAAACTATTACAATAGATGGAAAACACGCTCAAATATGGTACAGACCCTACATAACACATTAATGAATATTTTTATTAAAATATTCATTATATAAATAAATTTAATACACAAAGTTTAATACATCCATTCAATGTAGTTTCGTGTATAATACAGAACAACATACCACACATATACCAGCAATTTTCACTTAATTACAATAAGTGAACCGTTTCTTAATCTTATGAACATTTAATTAGTTGAAAGAAGGGTAGTGAAAGGGAATCTAGATTACATTTATATTTTAATATACGTATATACAGTGATCTAAGGTATGAGTTATTAAGGAAGGAAGGAATTAATAGAAATTATTACTGATCAAATACCATCCTGACGTATCTAAAAGGCATAGCCTCAAGGTCAAAAATAAGTATTGTACCGTTTTTTCTTGCTAATTAGTCAACCTTTAAATCAGTAGTCTCTGTGTTTCAGTTCCATTATAAGTTGTCAGGATTTCGATTTTTACGATGTTTCATTCTCAATGTTAACTGAGTCTTCATTTTGATGTAGTAAGTAATGTGTTTCATGTTTCCTTCATTCATTGCAAGCAGGTAACTTTCAGATGAAAGATTTCAACTTAGTTTAATTTATTATACAATTATGTTTTTGTTCTAACAGTACCAATTTGTATTATTATTTTACGTAAGAAATTTCGTTCCGTCACGGCACCTATATTAGACTTACTTCGGGAATTGGGCGTTTTAACTTCAAACAGATTAATTAACTGTACGAAACACTAGGAAAAAATATTAATATCAAAGTTACACTAAATTAATTAACCCAGTTTATATTCAGAATGTATTTACGCTTTGTTATTGATATAACAATCATTGAAAAACAAGTTTTTCGGAAATAAAACACAGTTCCAAATCATACATGTTTAGAATGCAAATGATACCCTGGATTTTCTTATTTTTCTTTATTGAAAAATTAGTTTAGTCCACATTATTAAGTATTTAAATGTTTAATATTTATTGAATAAATTGCATACTATCTTTAATTATAACAAAATGAAATACAATTTGGTTTAAAATTTCAGTGTTATTTGATGGTTAATCTATTTCCCCTTGCGTAGAGCTTAACCTTTACCATCACGGTACTGAAGGGCCCAGCAAACGACCACATTCCCCTTCAAGTTGTGCCGCGGTGACATAACTCACCCACGACTCGCGTTATTTCGGATAAACTCCGCCGCCAAGTTGCTGCGCTATGTCCGCAAATTGTTTGCCTGACCCACAAACCGGACAAATAGTTCCCGCCGACCAATTCATTACGGAAGTTCTCATAATGGTCACGACTCCCCCACACCCCTCCAGAGAATTTTTTTAATCATAACGTATAACGTCGCGCTTTCCTCAACTTTTCGGGAACGCTTTTAGTTCGTAATTAATACGGTAAATCAGGTCTAACTCGCTCATAATCGTGAAATATTCCTTCGCGCACCGCTTCATACATTTGGGATGCTATTTCTTATGAATGTTTATGCTTTAAATAGCTCTTTACTGAGAGAAAATTATCCGGAGGGAAGTTTGTTGTTTTTAAACAAACTGTAGAATTGGATGACAAGGAAACTTCACAGTACTGCTAACTAGTTTTATTAGCTTAAGGACGAACTTAACCGATTTTCTGTTCTGAACTCAGATCATCGAACTGTTTGGCTGTACTCAAAACTCGAGCAACCAAATTAAAAAATATCAGTTATTGGTTACTGCAACATCTAATTGTTGTCAGCAAAATTTCTGATTCCACTTTGGAAAATCATAATATTGGCAGTGCTGTTAATTTTATGAAGCCCTCTGCGGCCGGTCGAAGGTCGGATAGTTATATTTGGTAAAGAAGGAAATTGATCATGTTCTGGATTCGCATTCGAGTGATTTCGGTAAATCATTTATATCATTAATACGGGGGCCGATAATAGGAAAAGAGTACTCGCAAATAACAAGCCAGAACTTTACCACTAGTCAGCCTCGGTAGCGTAGGGGCTAGAACGCTAGTTCCACGTGCCGAAGGTCGCCGGTTCGAGTCCGGCCGCGGGCATGGGTGTTTAACTGTTGTGTCTGTGAATGTAATATCAGTACTGTGGTGTATCTGATTAACTGAAAAAATTTCATACTTGAGATACTGAAAGCACTGAGTGACATAATTACTATCGAGTTGGCTGTATGGCCTCAAATGCCAAAAGCCATTAAAAAAAATCAGTTTCTAGTACAAAAATATAAATTTAGGAGCCATTGTTGCAAAATTATACAACTTTGAATGATCATGTCGTTCAGATTTGAGTACAGTAAATTAATAACTAATGGCTACTTGAACAAAAAGTTAAATCCAATTTGAAGTAATCAAATGTAAATTTTGGTATTTAAGAAATTCGTTTCCATTGTACAGGAAAACAATCATTACCATAAAATTATGAGGGTGGGCAAACGAATAATGGTTTTAAACAAGATTTACTGGAAAGTGTCTATAAGTCTCTTACGGGAAATATTAATTCTTCAACTGCCAATAATTCTTTTCATAAACTGTGTAATTGAGGAAAAGTTAAGAGCCAACTGTGAAAAAAATTTCCTGAGTATTAATCTTGCTCATAACAATAAAGTATGGTTAAAATGGTATCTAGTGACATTTAAAAATCAGAACAATAAAGTTTAACTAATATTTCTAAAGATAATAAAAAACATTAGAAAATAAACGCGAAATTACTTAATTCAAGAACGTGTACAGTTTTAAACTGCCTTGGATAAATGAGTTGGCCGTAGCAACATTTCAAAAGGTCATTATTATTATTGCTCCGCGATTTACTAAAAGTGGGTGTCGAAGGAGATTCTACTTAGCCATCTTATCTTCTGTCAGTAAAACGAAGCTATTTCATAATAACGCAAGTATATTTTAATCTTGGCCAATTACTGAAAAGATGAATAGAAGTAAGTATGTTGAATAAATAAAAAGTAAAAGATTTATGCATAGAAAATATTTACAAAAATGCGTTCGTAGGTTTTCTGTTACAGACTTCACAGTATAGCAACAAGTCACGTGTTTTATAATTTGAGCCTATTTGAACTTCGCAATCATTCATTTTACCGGAAAATACCTTTTGCAATTAAATCCTTTCTACATCGCGTCTGCTTCGCTTATTTCCACCGCTGAAGAAATTCAGGCTAATAATAAGGGAAATAATTAACGGTTCCTAAAATAACAAAAGATTAATGTTAAGCTTCGGTGGTTCGGATTCCACTTTTAACTGTAGGTCCCCTATACACCGTACGATTACCGGGTTAGGCTTAGCGGCTAAGATAGGGGCGGGTTGCAGAGCCGTTAAGAAATCCTGTCACCAGATCATTTCGACCAAGCGAATTTACGTATGTTCTGCTCTAGTTAACATAGTAACCAAACAACATACAACGGAAGTAAATGTAAATTTCTAACTAAAGAGGCAAAAATAAGGGCCACTAATTGAAAGCCAAATAAACTGATCATACGATGCACAGAATCGACCGAAGAAATCAGTAGATCAAAAGATATTCCAAACGTTATGAAAACGATATTGACTTTCCTGATCAGTAAGACTCGTATTTCAAATACCTTTTCCATGTTTTTCTGGCCCTCATACGAACACAGCCCAAGATACGAAATAAGTAACACATGCTTGTTATTAGTATAAATATTAAGAATAGTATGCGATGTTTTGATATATCTAAGATAGGGCTCCAGAATTCTATCCTAACAATCTTCATCTCTAGGTACTAATGATTTAGATGTCCATTTATTGAAACTAAATTCTAATCACCAAACTGATATTACTACTAGATAAATGGTATAAGCTTTGGCTAGGAATGTTAACATATCGTAAACTAGGTAGCAAATCCCTAACTCCTTGCTGAATCGATCGATTATATCTTCCAACTGGTGCCAGAAATATTATTATGATTATCAGTTTTGTTTTGAAAAAAGTGACAAGGATCATATCTGTCGCCAAGTTCTGCTTTGCTGCTTTGAGATCGCTAAAAGAAACTCGGAGACTGGGAAAATCAAACAGCGCACGGCTCAGAAGTAATTAATTTCTTTGGCTGGGTGGCTCTCCCCCCCCCCCCTCCCTCCCGGAGCTCATCTTTCTTAATTACGCAAGATTGATGAGACCTGCGACCAACTTGGGCCAACTCGGCCGCGCATCTTCTTCTTCTTGGCTGATTCTCGCCGCGTGATGGATGAGGCCGACGTATTAGCAGCTTTTTTCGGCACCCCGTCAATTTATAGCCAATTCTAAAGTAAAACAGATGGTTCCCCCGTTTAATATATTGTCAGGATCGACGCTCAACGGCCGACTTTTCGCCTTCGACGATCTGTGGAACGTCTGGGAGTGACCTGTATCCACAAATCTAGTCGAGTGCGGAGAGCAATCACTTAGTGGGCTCAGAGCTGACAGCTTACTCTTGTTTTCCCTAATCACGACATCAACACGAAAACGAATTTGTATTCAGTGTCTTCTATGAATTTACAGCTATTTTGGGATTCATAAGAACGAAGTTTCTCCCAGAATTAACAAAATGCTCTCGGGTAACTAACTGAGTAAACAAAGCGAAGCACCAGAAGATAAAATGTGCATATTCATATTGGTTATAAATTTTATGTACTTCTGTTTAAATTTAAGTCGATTTAAATTTAAGTTCCTGAGATCAGAGCAGATGACAATACTGTTAAAATGGCAGCTTTCGTGTTTTACCGCTCTGAAATACAAGAAAACATTTAGTCACTGCAAATAGACATTTACTTATATCTTCATTCGGTCCAGTAATCGAGATTTCATTTGTCTTTCAGGCCCGTTAATTTCTCACATTACGTACAGTAATCTTCACGATAATTAAAGCACCAACAATACCATTTCCAGCAGCTGTACAGTAAATTATATTACTGTTACATGGATATGGTTTATGCCTTAAGGCAGAAAGAGAGATTTAAATTTGCATAATGTTATTCTTGAATATGGTCAGCCAAGAGTTAGCTAACCACACTTTTAGTGGATTACGGCGTGTTATTTAGACGAAAACGACCCAGATTCTCTTCTTTCAACACATGCAGGCCGTCAGCTAGGATAAACAATTTGAAAGGTATTTTGACATAGTCTGGAAACGAAAAACTCTCTGTTCTGGTCGAAATACTGGTGACTCTAATTGATACTGTTCCTTGGAAAACTGTTATAACATTTATGTTAGACTGAAACAAGTTTCAGATACATTCTACAAGCTATTTTAGTTTGTGTACAGAGAGCCTTATTCGCGGCATACAACCTTCTCCGAGCGGCCCGCGCCATGACATGCTACAATTCAGGCGCTCAAATCAACAATCGTCAAAGATTGTTACACAACTTAGATATCAACAGTATGCTACCCCGGTTAACTAAACAAACTGTAGTCTTTGGAAACCCAAGAATGTCAAAAATCTAGTTACAAACATTAATACTTATAATTAATAAATGCTACGTAATTAAATATTATTAATAATAACAGTACATCTACTACATAATTTCGTAACGTCACTCATCCACTTACCTCGATGGCTATTGGCTGGAGACCCCTGTCACGTGTCAGCCTTCGCTCACAAAACAGCGACCAGAGATACCATTAAAAGAAATTGTTGGTTATGGCTACAATTTAATAGCTAAGCAACTGCTACCAAATAACTGGCGTAATACATTCATTGAGTTTGCTTTTCATAGCGTTTCAATGTTAAGGGGGTAGATACAGTTATTGCATTACAAATATTGAGTGTTTTGTTATTTTTCCCCCTACTGAAGTATACAAGATAATACTATGAATTTTTTTTGCAGAGATATAGATGCTCTGGCAACAATGTAAACAGATATTTGAGTTAAAATGTAGGTTGATAAAGTCCCAATTGTCGATGAAAATTTAACAATGCAAATGTTCATATTATCACAGTTTTCGTTATAGAACAGTAAGTATTCAATATTTTGCATTTATTTTGATTTAGAATTATAGCTATAATACACAGTTATAACATTCTCTAGAATCATCAAAGTTCTCTTTGTGTAAATTTTTTTATTAAAAAAGTAATATATAAACAGCTTTTCGTTCAAAATATACAACAACAAAAAATCATAAATCATTCAATTTTCATTTTTCTTCAGATCTTCTAGTCCATGCTGTAGATCATGGTATGGTGAGTGTTCACTGAAAATTAGAAGATAATATGAGCATTACACAAAGAGTTACCAGGGAAACCATTTTAGAAATACATGAACCGAGAAAATCAACTTTGAAGTTTAAAAATCTTCTTACTGTACCTTAATATAAGTTTTTTGAACTAAAACTGCCCAGATGAATAAAACACTCCTTGCTCCTCTTCTTTCCTAGCTTCATTTTGTAACATGAGCCTGTTCCTTGCTTTTCTTGATTCCTGGGTGGAATGTTTTGCCTTTTTTTTTTGGGAACTGCTTATTCTCCGCATGTCTTCATTCCTAAAATATATTATCATGTTGTGGCCCACAGGTACTTCCAGTCTCTCAAAAACCTTTAATCTGCCATCCATACCATCATTGAAAGTAACCACAGCATCATAAGTCCCAATTTGTACTATTCTCCTTCCATAAAAGCCAGTCTTTGGGCAAACTTTCCAAATTTTTGAGTGGAATGACTCATTGGGATTTTGAGTGAATCCACCCACGCACCTTTTTAACAATTTTGGGTCACAAAGATCCTGAAAGATGGGCTTAATTGCTTCCATTACTGCAACTGGAAGGTTGTTTTTATGCTTATACATTTTCAAATTATTTTCATGTAAAGCTTTCTGGTACGGGCACCAGCTATCAGCTCCTTTTGGGCAAAGTGAGTGCATTGAATTACCAAATGTCGCCCGCACATCTCTATAGATATTAATCAATAACTCTGCAGCCAATCAAGATATTTTCATGAAATTTTCACATATGTAAAGGTAAAGAAATAAAGAACATTATGGGTCTATTTTTGAAAAGTGTGATTTTTTGGCCATGATTACTGTATCTACTCCCTTAAGACAGTTTTGATAAATTTTGTTGCTGAAAAAAACGCGAATCTGCTTTTCAGTAACATGTTACTAAAAAGCAACTTTTTAAAAAAATTAAATTACTCATGGTCTCTGCTGTAACCAAGAATGCCAATTGTCGTTTCGGCTTAGGATAAATTTCAGTTTAGTTACAACTTTCACTAATGTTGTTGCTTGACCAGAATTTATGCATTAGGGTTTATTTGCTTTTTAGGCATTTTACTGACCACTTTCGTTATTGGTCTTTATTCATGTTCGCTGTACGTGAGTTATTAGGTTATTTTAAGTGGACATCAGACCTAATGTGTCACCGACTCGACTATTCTGGCAACTCATTTCTGCGGAATTGCTCAACTGTTTAATAATATGGAATGTGTATTAGGTTCTCTGGCCGTCACAGATACTATGACCAATGTTTACATTATGATTGATTGCCCAGTCTCAATAATAAACAACGTGATTCTTTCGAAGCAAACAGGATTTAAAAAAAAAAATTTTGCAGAGTAAACTTTAAGGGTAAAATACAAGTCAAGTTCGTATTTAAGCAAGTTCGAGTGTATGACCTTTGAAACAGTTACACAATAGAGCGATCGTTCCTGTCTGTGTATAATACCTACCACTATTAATGCTTCTGAGTTCTTCAAGCTCAAGACAATTTATTCACCCTGAAACACAGGTCAAGCTTATATTAGGCCAGCTCAGATCAACCTGTCATAATCTTTCATTGTGTATTAGAACACAATCTTGGGTGCTCCAGAAAAAAGGGAGGGGGGAATTAATAAACTCTGAAATAATTCCTGAAAATGAAAATTACATATAATAATGATGTTAAAAGGGGATCTAATAGGTTACTAACTAGAACTATGAATTTCAGACACAAAATAAAACCTCATTTATTGAGTCTTATGGCCTTACAAGGTCGGGTAGTAATTAACGTTACGTTAAACACAATTAGATCAGCAAAAAACAAGCAATACCCGACGTTTACAATTCGCCGGAGTAAGCAAACAAAACTGAATGAAATATCTCAAACAAGTAATAAAAACAGCAAAGTTAACATTGAACTAACATGGCAACACAGGCCATCAAATTGAGCTAACATTTTACTGTACAAAGGAAAATCCCAGGGGGCGCCGTATAAAGTGAATGAAAAGCATCAAAATTGAATTAACAAACAGCAAGATGCTTAAGAAAAAAATTGAATCGAAATATAAATTCAGCTAGCTCAGAATTTAAGTGGCGGGAGCAGAGTCTTAACCCAGGCGTCGCTTAAGGGCTCAAGTCTGTTAAAATCCACTGAATAGTGACCGTCGTTTCTGGTACATTACCATAGAATCATCGCCGTGATGGTGAGCGACAAACACAATGCCACTGCAGCAATGGAAGCTAAATAAGCGGCTACGCCCGCGTTATTAGCATAACTTCCAAATAATGGCAAGCATGCCACTCGACATCTCGCTTTTCCAAAGCAAGAAATGATCAACCACAATGATCATCAGAGAGCGTGCCGGGCTGACACGTCTATTCACCAGCTCGTCTTGGACCCAAGTCACGTCCGTTCATCAGCTCGTCTTGGACAGAAGTGATGTCTAAAAATGGCTCCTTCTTCTTCCTCGGCTAGTTGCTCGCCACATGTAAAAGAACTCCACGGAATTAGTATTGTAGACCCCAATAAATGTTCAGGATTGGCTATCTACACATTTCCGTCGTCACGTGTTTAATATCATGCGTCGCATTCGCCGTTTCCTTCGCGCGTTTCCTACGTGGCCTTCGGGGTAGTAGCGGGGTAGGGGGTAGGTCACCGCCCGATTTCGAACGGGACTCAAGCCGGGCTGTCCCGGCGCCATCGAGTCGCCTCGCCTGCTCCATTGTTCCTCTCTCAACCGCCGAAATGGCAGTTTCTAGCCTTCGATATTCAGCCCTTCTGAGCCATGCGTTTACAGAAAAATTGATTTACAATAAAATATACCTTTGGCCGCCCTGGTTTTAAACATACATTTAACCTATCCAGACAACCCTCATTATTTACAATTAATTACACGTTGCAAGATTAAATAATTAATAAATTTGAATATAATAAAAAAGAAAAAAAAAGGAATTATGAACATAATTAATAATAATTTAATTATATTCATTGTGGGTGACGCTGTCACACCACAATATACCTGCTACCCAATCAAAATAAAATTATGCCAATAATTTTATTTGAACTATTGTAACCCTACAGTTGCAACAAAATCATTGCCTACACTATAGTTTCATGGTTCCAGCTCACTCGAACTATCGCATACATGTGACCTCTTTAAATATGTAAATACGACACGTGACTCTGGTTAACATAAATAATGAAATGTCTTATCCTAATATGCAAAGTAAAACATCATAAAACATTGACAGGTACATAGATGTAAATGAACGACAAAATAGATCTGTTCAATCAATAAACAACAAAAAAAAATGATGTAAGCACAAGATATTAACATTAAAACTAGACAACTCAATTAATTATTTACAACTGGCTATGCAAATCTAGCACATGTGTTGAAGTTAGATATAGCAACAACAAGAATAAAGAATGCACCGAATGTCCATTATCAAGGCCGACACAAGTATGCCGAAACCACATAACATGAAAAATCAAATGGAAAAGAAAAAAAAATCCGCGAATTTACATAATTTAATCCTTCCGCGAATTTACATAATTATCCATACAATACAAAAGAAAGACGGTTCTCGCAAAATGAACTATATTATGCTTTCCAAACTACACTCGTAGCAAAGACATTATAGCGGTGAAACCAAGCGATCAGCTGTTTCCACTTTGCCCGCTCTGTTGTTGTCAGTAAGCGCTGTCCCGTTAAGCTTGCGGCTCAGGCTACCTGTTTTCGTTTAACCTGATTACAATCTTTCCAGGAAAACTGGCGGTCGGCACAGCTGCTATCCCAAACAGCTGAGTGTCGCTACCGGTTCTCGCTGCGTTAGCGCTAAACTTGTTAGGCAATTACGTGTCTTAAGACTGACACTCTTACTAAATTGCACCAAACATATGCTCTCATGCTATTACTTAGCTAAATGTTCATAGATCATCAAATTTATGCCTATGCTCTTAAATTATTTATATATTTATTTACAGACGACGTCAGTCGCTGCCGTAAATTGTTCGTCATTCAGCGTGTGTCCGTTGATAAATTTTATACACCCCGTTGCTTCATGTTGCGCGTCTTGTTAGATTGTCAGGCCCGCTAATTGCTGTGCAAGTCATTATAGCATCATTATCACAGGTAAACTATTTAATACCTCGCGTGGCATCACGGAATTTTACGGCTCTACTTAGTGCTTAAGAAATCCTCTACTCATTTGATCAGTAAATTTTCTCACGTTTCAACGAAGAACTGGTACTCAACAAGAAACTGCCGAACGATGTGGATCAATCCCACAGTCGAACACATTTGCCTCGGCAAACATATGCATAAAACCCTTGGACTCATTCATTAACACCGCCGAAGGAAGCATCGCAACCTATTTTATGGAACGCGACCTTTATAAAACCTTGGACTCACGTATCAAGACGACCAAATGGGTAAGAATATAGCAGTCAGCTCATTGTTTGGACCAAAGTATTCTCCTTGATTAGGATGAGTTTTTTTTTTTTACAAACCCAACTCTGAAGGTTTCTTCGCTCTCAATAATCGTATGCCGTATTGATTCACTTGAAGATTGCGCGACATGCATACCATATCTTTTATTATCTGATAATGACTGAAAGAAAACGGTCATCTTCTACGTTCCTTAGACGCCTATGTTGACAAACTTCTCAACATTTTTACGGTGACCATCAAATCCTTTTCGTTCGCTCATGAAGGCAGTAAAATTCTTCTACACGGCTGTAAGGGTGAATCTGCGGAATCAGCGATTCAACGCTGAATGAACGTTTCCTTTTTACGACTCCAAAATTCGATATGTCCAAGACCTCGCCCGTTTGTCATCCTTTTTCGGCATGCTCAATAATGCGATAATAATGCCTATACAGTGACCTTGAGGCGGTCCATGGACCTTCTTGTGGAAAATGAGCCTGTTTGCGGAATATGCGTCTTTGCCGCATTCGACAGAATCTCGGGTGGCTCGAAACTTTTGACTTACAAGGTCCCAAGCTTCTCTTTGCATCGACCTGCCAGCCAACGGAATTTCTCGAAACACCGTTTTGTAAAGCTGCAGGTGTTTGGTAGCGGACTCGGCAGATGGTTTGGTGGTTTCCGGCACATGTACAGTTACCTCAGGTCACCGACACGGCTGACCACGAGGTTTGCGTACTCAGTGCCACGTCACGAACCATCTCACTCCGACCAATTTCAATAAACCACTCAGAAAAACATTTCAAACCCCGCATTTGTAAGCGTGAATTCCCTGAGGGCAAGGAGTGAACAAATTGATTCCCGTTGCACTCGAATTGCGGACGGAAAATTTCCACCCGATGTTTAGAGATCGCGAACTCGGTGGACCGTTTCGCTTTTCTCAAGCAATGAAACTTTTACGGACACTTCTCTGGCTTGAAGGAAGCACGTGTACTGCAAATCTTTCGCCTCGTGTCCTAGGAATGCCTTGTATTTTCCCGACTGACGTTCCTTTTCTTTCGGCCAATGACCACGCAAACAATCGAAATTCCTGAGCTCAGAAATTTTTGCCTTTAAGCAGCAAATTTCCTTTATCAGACGCTGAGTGTTGAGTTCATCAAACGCCTCATTCGCAATCTGCAATTCTTCCTCAGATTGATTGTAGTGGGGATGCTCTAATTCTACAGCGGTTTGCTCGTGATTTTCAAGGTCAACTGCGGCAGAATTACTTATTTCCGTCACACTGGTGTTCAGCTCTACCGTGACTCCTCCGTTCGCATTCTCCAATGAATTACAAACTACTCGAACGTCATCAGCAGGCTTTTCCACTGCTTGGACGCTCCTTCGCACTTCATCTCTCCATTCTCTAATAAATTTTCCTTGTTCATCTAATTTCTGATTTTGCGAAGCTATTTGTTTACTTAATTCCGCCAGCATGTTAAATATCAGGTTTTGGTCTTGAAATTGTGCGGTCGCCGGTGGCAATTCTACCGTACTTTGCGACGCACGTGTTTCAACTTCTGCCCGCATGGGTGGATTTTGAACGGTTTTCATTGTCTGGGGTTGGAAAAATTCCTAACTGTTCCCCATCTAATGATGCATTTGAGTGAATGCTGCGTGTACTAGGAGTATCATTGCACTCTTCGTCCGCCAACGGCATTTCGTGTGCTTCCGGTGCTTGACCATCGCGTCAGTTTGCTCGGAAATTTTATGAACAATAGATTGATCTGCCCTATCAATGTGCGCGATCTCAACTTCATAGATTTGATCGTAAGAACTTCCGAACAATTTGAACAATCGACAACAAACAAAAATACAACCGGCACGATTTAACTCGAAAAGTACAGCATTAAAACAAATTTCGCGCATAAATCCCTTCAACATGAAATAAAACCCATCCAAAATTAAACAACAAGGAAAAACAACGATGTTTCATGCGACACAAATACCTCAACACATGAGCAAAATCAGCATAAAGAAAAATCTTAACTTTTACCATGCATTAAAATTTCAAAAGCACTGACTCTATCTTTAATTTTAACTTAACCATGCTTGATGCAAGTGAACGAAAATATACTTGAACAACTGATTGAAATAAATCACACATTTAGATTTAAATCAAGCATGGCAAACAAAGCAAACAAATTTCAACATAAAATTTATTCTAAAATAATAAAATGAATCAACACAGGTCACATCCATGGATTTTTTTAGACTTGTGAAATTCTCAAAATAATTTCGACTTGCAAAAGCCCGAAACGTTGGGTGCCAATTGTAAAGATACAATAGCGGGTGCTCAGAAAAAGGGAGGGGGGAATTATTACTAATTCTAAAATAATTCCTGAAAATGAAAATTACATATAATAATGATGTTAAAAGGGGATCTAATAGGTTACTAACTAGAACCATGAATTTCAGACACAAAATAAAACCTCATTTATTGAGTCTTATGGCCTTACAAGGTCGGGTAGTAATTAACGTTACGTTAAACACAATTAGATCAGCAAAAACAAGCAATACCCGACGTTTACAATTCGCCGGAGTAAGCAAACAAAACTGAATGAAATATCTCAAACAAGTAATAAAAACAGCAAAGTTAACATTGAACTAACATGGCAACACAGGCCATCAAATTGAAGCTAACATTTTACTGTACAAAGGAAAATCCCTGGGGGCGCCGTATAAAGTGAATGAAAAGCATCAAAATTGAATTAACAAACAGCAAGATGCTTAAGAAAAAAATTGAATCGAAAATAAATTCAGCTAGCTCAGAATTTAAGTGGCGGGAGCAGAGTCCTTAACCAGGCGTCGCTTAAGGGCTCAAGTCTGTTAAAATCCACTGAATAGTGACCGTCGTTTCTGGTACATTACCATAGAATCATCGCCGTGATGGTGAGCGACAAACACAATGCCACTGCAGCAATGGAAGCTAAATAAGCGGCTACGCCCGCGTTATTAGCATAACTTCCAAATAATGGCAAGCATGCCACTCGACATCTCGCTTTTCCAAAGCAAGAAATGATCAACCACAATGATCATCAGAGAGCGTGCCGGGCTGACACGTCTATTCACCAGCTCGTCTTGGACCCAAGTCACGTCCGTTCATCAGCTCGTCTTGGACAGAAGTGATGTCTAAAAATGGCTCCTTCTTCTTCCTCGGCTAGTTGCTCGCCACATGTAAAAGAACTCCACGGAATTAGTATTGTAGACCCCAATAAATGTTCAGGATTGGCTATCTACACATTTCCGTCGTCACGTGTTTAATATCATGCGTCGCATTCGCCGTTTCCTTCGCGCGTTTCCTACGTGGCCTTCGGGGTAGTAGCGGGGTAGGGGGTAGGTCACCGCCCGATTTCGAACGGGACTCAAGCCGGGCTGTCCCGGCGCCATCGAGTCGCCTCGCCTGCTCCATTGTTCCTCTCTCAACCGCCGAAATGGCAGTTTCTAGCCTTCGATATTCAGCCCTTCTGAGCCATGCGTTTACAGAAAAATTGATTTACAATAAAATATACCTTTGGCCGCCCTGGTTTTAAACATACATTTAACCTATCCAGACAACCCTCATTATTTACAATTAATTACACGTTGCAAGATTAAATAATTAATAAATTTGAATATAATAAAAAAGAAAAAAAAAGGAATTATGAACATAATTAATAATAATTTAATTATATTCATTGTGGGTGACGCTGTCACACCACAATTGTAAAAACTGAAATTATTCTAGACCCGTGACGATACGCAAATAACGGTCACGGGATTACACAAGTTACTAACAAAAATGATTGGAGGGTTAGTGATAATGTTACATCCTCCGACGCCGATACCGTGGCATATTCTCCTCCTCGATGTTGTCACGTGAGTATACGTCCAGTAAAGCGTAGCAGATAGTGCTTTCACGGAATAGTCTAGCTGCTACGCGAAACCTCCCAGTAGGTACCTCTAAATAAACCCCTATACATTAATTTCAGGGTTTGGGAATTACGCGTGTATTTCGTTCTTTATGCAGATAGTAAAAAATAACGCTATGTAAACTGCTTGTTTTATGTTATTTCGAATAAATAATAAATTATTGTTTAAATTTGGATGTAGCTCGTTTTTGTGGGTAACTAGCTTTACTCAACGTCGCAGTAATATACGACAGAATTTTTATCAAAAATTAAAAAAAAAATACCATCCTGCTATCGTCATCTGTTAAACGTATTTTTTTTTCACGGTTAATTGTAATGACGTTAATTGAATTGTCAAACAGCACAACAGTAAAAGCGCGTTATCTGCCTCTTCCGTCGCAACTTGGCAAACAGGTCGCGACCTGTGCTCTGTATTGACATATCTGTCGGCGCATTAACGGCCGCGTTTAAATAATTACAAAATTATATTCGCCGACGCTTTGGTTGTGCATTTAGAATTGAATTCGTGCCGGAAATTTAATTCAGTTCACATTCAGCATTAACGGGAAATTAATTTCCAGCCGACACGTCACACTGATAAGGGATGGCAGTTTTGTTAAAACATCTGACGCGCAACGTTACACCAAAAAATATTGAAGAGTACTATGGGTAAACAATAAACGTTAAGTGTAAATCTATGATGGTAAAAAACGGAGGGTGAGATGAAACCGTAAAAGCTGCAATGGAGACGGTAAATACCAAAGAACAAATAAAGAAAAGCAACTGGATCTATTACTCTGCAGAAAGTTTACCCAGGCGGTACAGTCTATTGTACTGCAAAGGATCGGTTGGTGGTGTAGAAAATATTTGGAATATTATCTTTCTGAGTAATGTTTCACTTATGAAATTTAATTGTTTATGCGGCGAATGTATTGCAACAAACAATATATTTCATGAAAGCACTGCACGACAGAAAGAAATTAACCTACTGCAGATTTCTAAAGCGACAAACTTACTGCATTTGTGGCCAAATTACTGATAAACGTTTTGAGATGTGTAGCTATATATTGTTCTTCTGCTCTATGACTGAGTCTGTGAATGATGGGACACAGCTTTAAGAATAATTCTGGGCAAACTTCGATGCTTAATCTCCATCTTATGTAGGAAAAAAGTCATAGTAGTATTAAACTGAAATACACGCCGCCGTTGCTCAGTGCGCTGAGGCGCCGCACACTGTATCTGGGGGGTACAACTGGACCAGGTACAGCCCACGCCCCCGCTTACCGGCCGTTCTGATGGCGGTTTTTAGGCGGTTTCCTGCAATTATCGAGGTGGATGCTGGAATGGCTTCCAATCTCCGCCTGATAAACTACACATCTCAAAAACAAAACAAAAACATCGAAAAACAAATAAGAAACAAAAACAAAACACACAAAAAACAAAAACTAAACACTAGTTATACAGAACACACAAAGTTACAGATGGCAACTCAAGACTTTCTTCCAGTAGATTAGGAACTCTGTGCCTAATAGGCCCGGTTAGACTTCTGACTCAGCTCGTCGTCTCCCGCCCTCTCCCATCTCTCTCATGATTCACACTAGCCACCTGTGGCGGTCTTTTGTGGCCGAGTCAGAGAAAAAAAAATGTTAATAATCTCAAATACTTGAAGCTCATTGATGCTCTGATTTTCACCGTGGTCGTGAATTTTGAGAAGTCGAAGTTGAACAAAAAAAAAATCGGTCTCGTAATTAAGCCTTGCTCGGTCAGTAGCGCCAGCAGTTTCCGCCACGCGGCACCGTGAATCACCGCACTGTTTAACACCTCCGCTGCCCCAACAGTGCAGTGCAGTGACCCTTACATTGTTAAGAACGGTTTCTTTGCATTGTAGATAGTTTGTGACTTCAGTTTCTTATTAATCAGTGTTGTGAATAAACGTTTCTTTGCGGTTTGGCTGGTTTGGGGCTTCATACTCTTATTAATCTGTACCGTGTTTGAGTGTGAGTAAAATTATGGTACGTTACAGTTTGCAACAAAGAATATTTCTCTATTATGTGAAGAAGAAGTCGTTTAAAAAGTGTCGCAGTAAATTTCGTCGTGAATTTCCTGGCGCTTTACTGCCAGCTAAATCAACAATTCTGCGTCTGGTTAAAAAAGTAAGAGAAACGGGTTCATTTTTTAACAAAAAGAGACTGTCGGTCAACCGTATTCTCACAGAGAAGAAAATTGACGATATCGCTTTTCGACTAGAACAGTCACCCAAAAAATCATTAAGTCAGTTAGGGCAGCGTGTGTCTCGAAATATGTTCAGAAGATGTGAAATGTGCATTACACAAGAAGGTCAACACTTCCAGCATCTTTTATAAGGTAAGCTAATGAATTACGTCACATTTAAATGCTTAGCACACAAGTTTATGAAGTTTATGAAGCGTAATTATTATGAAATAGTCCGCGGCCGACGGTCGAACAATGCCGGAAACTGAGCGCTCGCTCGCCGGGAGCAGTTTCTTCCTTGTAGCGCTAACAGTGGGTTGCGTTTCCCGGCGAACGCCCTGTACTTTTACTGGTCGCTGCTCATTGCCTTACACTCTTGAAAAGAATTTAGGGATTTACGTCTCGTTCGAGGTCGAGAGATCATTGACGTTGGAAAAGGTTAGGGTCTTTCGTAGGAATCATTCCGACATTTGCCTGGATTGATTTCGGGAAACCATGGAAAAACCGAAATATGAATGGCCTTACGGGGATTGAAACCCGCGTCCTTATGAATGCCAGGCCCGGGCGTTACGGTTCACCCAGCGGGCTCCGTAAATATTGTTTTGAATGAAGCCAAGATGTCAAATAAATCCAATTTAATTTTTATGGCCAGGTTACCAAGCGTAGAAATTTTTGCTAGCATAAGTTTTATAAAGAAGAGACGTTCCTGTTGCTGTTTATAATGGAGGTAATATATTCGCAAAAACCAAGTAATCGGGTTGAGCAAATTGTGATTTATATCCTCCCTCAGGAGAAATAAAATTATTATTATTATTATTATTGAAAACATTGGATGCTTACTTTATGCCCCATATTCCGCAGATAAAAAAATTATTAGTTATTTAAACAAGATGATATTATGCTATATCATGTCACCAAATCATTTAATTGATTTGAGCGATAATCATCAGCAAATTTCAACATTTCAGTTTTTATTTGAATCGATCTGCAAAACATACTTTTTCTTATTTTCTTGCCTGTATTACCAATCAACCAGGCTACAGTTTCTTAAAGTGAAAGGTGATGTTTACCTTCCAAAAATTGAGTAACTATGTTAACAAAACTTTGATTTTCATCCTTTTGTCATCTACACAATAAAAAAGTATAAAAGTATAGAAGTATAGATGACACTTCTGTACTTCTCTACATCTGTACGCGAAACTTATTTCAGAAAGAATAATTGCAATGTACACGACTGAAGATATAAATGCCAAGACACTTAGGCAGACAGAACAGACAGTCAGTAAGTCCGGGCATAATGCATAAACTATTTCACTGGTATCAACAAGATTGCACACATCAGTACCTTATATCATCAGTGAACGCATAAAATACTTTATATTCAGCTTAGTAACTTATCACACAGTGGCCAAAAACGTAAATTTGAGAATTTTTCTCTGTCCATAAGAACATTCACAAATACGAATGAACGGATTTTAATTAAACTAAACATAATAATAGCAAATGGTACGATTAACATATAAGTTACAAAGTTCCCGATGATGCAGAGACCAAAGTGGTAAATTTTTGTATCCGGCTGTGCACAAATCAGATAAAAACTAAGAAAATGATCTCAGCGAAACTACACATATTGATATTTTATATCATGGGTTAACATACAGGATACCTTCTATCCGACAAATTACACAGCTTCCTAAGAAAACATCACAAAATCCACGTACCGCAAAATAGTGAATGTGTTTCAATGTACTGCAGTATATGAAAAGTTTATGTACTGTATTTACTAATAGGTTCCACGTAGTAATCGTCATAAAATCTCTGCAGAAAAAAATAATAATGTAGTGATCTACGTGTGGTTCTCTTACTCTCATATATACGAAATTAGTTGAATTATTTGCTGAAAGATGGCAAAATTAGACATACTTACCTGGTAACGATGTATTTAAATCGTATAAACTATAACAGGTCGACTTTTGCAAGGGATTTTATATCACAATTTAAATACTTAAAATAGATCAATCTCTTCTTACACACGCCACATAGCATCACTTAAAATCTTGCGGAGAAGCTATGTTAACAATACTGAAGTTTGCTTTTAGGTCATCCAGAACCATAAAATATTCCAAATTAATGATTCAATATGTTTGACACATTTACATACAACCTAAATTTGGATGGAGAGGAGCACATCCAAGAAAGAGGAGAATACAGATCTGCTCCTCCTCTTTTTTTCTTCACAGCCAACATTTCTTTGGTAGTTTATGTATGACTTAATATCACAAATTTCAAACCTCACGTGAACTTAAGTAGTGGGCACAGCTAGTCAGTAACACTTTTCAATATGTTTTGTATGAATTGATTGATTTCTTTATGAAATGGTAACTATTCACTTTTGATCCCTAACTTGCAAAATCTAAATGAAACCATTAGTTTCAAAAAGTATTATAATTGGAAAAGGATATTTGGAGAAACTTCCTTGTTAATATAGTGAAAGAATTTTAATCAGAAGAAGCTATTTATTGCTGCGTGGTTCGGTAACATTCATCACAAGCAATGAGGCAAAGTTATAGAAGAAAGCCGGTATTACTACCTTGAATACACCTGTATGGTGTTCCAAAAAATGGCAGGAGCCTCAACACAGGACAGTCTTATCTCGTCGTTTGTTAATCACGTAACAGATTCCGGATAAAATCTTACTTTTTTTTTTTTGTCTTACAAGAAAACCTCACGATCTCGGAAATTCGGTTCATGATGAAACTTCGCAGGTTAGTAGTATAAATTAAGGGTGTCCACGCAGTAAAGTAGTAAAGCGCACTAGCCAGAACATTCCGAGACAAAGGGATTTTAATGTTTTACGCGCAGCTCTTCGTATACTGATCGATTTTTACCCAATACCAGCACAGCGAATGTGGCTGAGTCTGTGGCGAACTCACTTACCACGCGGACGATCCGGGTTCGATGCTATGTCGGGTGACTGTTAATTTTATCGGGTTTCAACACAACGATCATGTGTCAAAGAATTGATTATTGCATAATTATCAAATGGTTTGCTCTTATTTTTTATTTTTTTTCTTCCCATAGGGATTAACATTTCATCTTTTTTAACAGGCTGCATCCTTTTTTTGTAATGTTTGTAGATTCAACGTGGGGTGAGCCTTTGCGATATTAACAACTTTAATTTTGTAATCCAAAGAAAGATTGTCTTGCCATCTTCTTTTCTTTTTCCCGTTCATATACATCTGATGAGCTATGGTCTTTAACTTTTTCAAAAGGTTTCTCGTCACAGTTTTCATTTCCACGAGCAAGTTCTTCATCAATCAAAAGGTTTTTTCTTCAGCCAACATGTCCATAGTCCTTAATTTTTAGAAAGCAAGCTTTCGTAATAAACAACTGCATCTTTTAACCTCAAGCTCGACTTGTCACTGTATAATGAATATTCACAGAATTCATCTGCAGCTTCGGATACTTTAGTGATTTTTTCATTAACAGACAATATTTTAAAAATTCTGATAGTATTATACAGTACAGAACGCCGGAATCTATGCGAAAGTGAAGAATGAAATATTATCTTTAATTTAGATTTTAATTAGCTGTAACAGTCATTTCATAAATAAAAAATTAAATATGATTTCACTGGCAATATTTTAGATCATTAACTTTTTAATAAGTTGTTATAATTTTTAAAACAATTTTAAAGAAGTTACCCCTGACAGAATCGAACCCGGATTGCCCGTGTAACAAGCGATGTCGCTACACTCAGCGACTTCGCTGTGCTGGCTTGGCTTAACAATCGATCAGTATGTACGTATGAACTGCGCGGAACACTTTAGAGCCCTTTTTCTCGGAATTACTACTTTACTGGGTGGACACTCTTCAGGTATACTACTAAACTGCGAAGTATTGTCCCGAACTCAATTTCCGAGACCGTAAGGTACACTTGTTAAACTGGACACAAATGGGCGTTATGCCAAGGACTTTATTTTAACCATGCAGGTTCGTAATTCTATTTTTTTTTTTTTTTTTTTCTGGTCGCAGAACTATCCAAGAGTGAACTGAACAATCAAACTTCCCCACAACAGTTACTCTTTTTTCTTTTTGCATTGCGATACAACTTAGATTCCACTGAATTTCACGTTCTCGTCTTTTGTTTGCTTACGTCATCTGGAATAGGCAAAAAAAAATTGACAGAAATTTATATAAAAATATACAGTATTGGGAAATTTCAAAGCAGATCAAAAAATACAGGTGGTAATTGCAGGAAATGTCTTTACTATTTAACTTGCCTTAAAGCAAGTGGACAGAAGTCAACTGACGCTGTTTGATTGGAGTTGAGGTTGATTACCTGCTCTGTCTGTGGGTCCTCCCCTACAAATAAAGGTTTCTGTTTCCAGGGCTCTGCAGCGGGCATTGTCTTCTTCGACCGGTGATCGGCGATTGTGTCCTTCGGCCGATGGTCTGTCCACCCTAATTACTGAGCGTGTCCTCCGCATGTGCTTTTTGAACTAGCGTCCCGGGCAGTTAGGGGGTAGATTTCAAAAACAGTGCCACAATGGTACTAAAGTATCATTTTGGTCGTAAATAACGAAGAAGCTTGTGTCTTGAGCTAATTGAACATATGACCATTTCATACCTGGATTAAGGAAAGTGAGGGAAGAGCAAAACAGTTGCCCCTCTTCATCAAGCACATCAGATTGCCACATACAAGATATTACACATCATTCGCTTGTCTATTAGTGTCTTAAATCTATGGGTAGATTTTAAAAGTGATCAGTCATCTTATTTAGCTTTAAGACATCAAAAATTAACCACTTAAAATAAACGTATCAGGATTTAAATTCATATTTTTTCTGGGTGCAGTGGTGTTTAAAATGGATGTATGTGCTTTAAATCAGAAGGTTCAAATGTTTTTTAAAGTGAATTGAATTTCTAACACAAAAGGCCTCTCTGCTGTTCTCAAATAGGAAAATTCTAATATTAAGGCTGATTACATATAATGTTAGTATTTGGAAACAAAAAGCAAAACGTTTTTAAGCGACCACTGTGTCTTGCGTATTTTTGTGACACTTTGCAGCTGGCTGTGAAGGCACATCCACCAACCGCCTGCTAATTCTATTCAGGTGACAGACGGAGGCGTAATAATCTTGAATCCCACAGGCTCGGGTTTCGTGGAGACAGTAGTCTCAGCCAATAGTGTTTTAACGCGGCAAAAGTTATCAGCAATATTGGATCACATGTAAAGGAAGGTAAACATATGTCACCGAATGATTAACTCGAAACGCCCGACCTTTTTGGCAGGTTTCTCGAAGAATGGAGAACAACGCACTTCCCAAGAAATTTATTCCAAAGCCACTTTCTAGAGTTACGTATCAAAAAGCCACCGATCTCGTTATCGCAGCAAATAGTCCCATTTCCTTGATTAATTGTCCCCTGACAATTTTTGTCAGGTTTCGAGGCTTTAAAAGCTGTTCCTAGCACTCCTAAAACTAACTTTTGCAAGACTTTTGTCAGTTGTCACGCCGAAGGCTGTTTTGTCATCGCCTTTCAAAGCGATCGACACGGCATATCACCCTTTTAGCAGAAGCCATGTCAACTCACAACTGAATGACCAAGAAAGTGTTTAGTTTTTTTTCCCGCAAATTCTTGGTTTCACGAACTATCCTATAGTTCTTCCACCATAAATAATTGTTACAGATAGATATTCTATCATAATTGCACTCTCACTGAAACATTTAAAATGATACATGTATTACTTACGGAGCGTGGTGGGTGAGCAGATAACACTCAGGCCTCGCATTCGGGAGGACGCCACGCCGGTTCGAATCCCCATCCGGGCATTTATATTTCGGTTTTCCATGGTTTCCCAAAATCACTCCAGGTGAATGCCAGAATGCTTCCTTGAAAAGGACATGGTCGAATTCCTTCACGTTCTTTGCCCACGTCCTTTCCCACCTCTGATGACCTCAACGTCAACGAGGTGTAATGCCATAAGCAAAAAAAAAAAAAAAAAAAAAAAAAAAAAAAAAAAACTTATTACTTGAAGCAGATTGAGACCACAATGTATTCTTTGTTTACTGTGCAAGTATCCTTCCATCGAATTATATTGTAATTTTATTATTTTTACATTGTCTTAACTTCTCAAGAAAATATAAAATCTCTTTTGTTTCGTTTAGTAGTTCTACAAGATTCTGAAAATTTAAATAAAGCTTAGTAAGATAATACTAAATGGGAGCAGATATTCAAGATTTTAAAGTAATTATAACGTGGAGATTAGAAGAATTATTTGTTAGTCATGTATGAATCCATTGGTTACAATTAGAGGATAGAACCTCCACATTAAACAAATAAATAAATAATTAAAAACTTTTCGAAGTAAATTTGGAACCCAGGATTACTGGTATAAATGATTTGTATAGAAACATACGCAAAAAAAAAAAAAAAAAAAAAAAAAAAAAAAAAAAAAAAAAAATCCACATTCTGAATATGACACATTAACAAATTTATAGGAATAACATTTTCAGACATACAAGTATGTGAGTAACTAAGTTTTTAATAGAAACAACAGCAAAGCAAGTGTACTGAAAGGGATACCGAAGATTAGTGATACCAATTTGAGAAATAATAATGCGAATGAGTTGCCAGAAATAAATCAGTTTGCAGAGCTGAGTAGAATAGCGTTAAACCAGTTAACAAACTGATTTCACACTGACACTGTATAAAGTAGTAAAACTATCTAATGCTCGAGTGCCATAGTATATATTTAGTTACATCACTTTGGTGATCAGTAACTTCAGTCTCAGCAACATTGTTCTCCTAAGCAGTCACAACATCCAGCTAGAGGACCTAACGCCTTAGCCTTCTGGTAGAGGCAGTATTTTCCGGATTTTCTCTCGCAGTATGAGCTGAGATCGAAGCCTCATCCTTCGGCCCAGAGAGCTGACTCAGTCACCTACCGGCGGCGTTATGTTAATGCGAAGCTCGCCGAACGTATCCGAAGGCTTGCCCGCCACCTGGTCAGGCCGCTTTGTTCTTGATCTGACTGCCAAAGTTTGATGGTCGTATTCGTATTCCTCTATGCATAAGTCATCCGGCTGCCGTGAATAATGCATGTCTGGCAGATCTGTGAGCTGTGGCCGCTGTCCGCCACCGTAATGCCACCTCCAAAAACTGCGAACCCCGCCACTGCATGCGTGCTGCAGTGTTAAACACGAATATGTAGAGTGACGCTGCACGCAGTACAAACGGCAACATCAACCACCAGCTTCATTTGCAAATTCCTTCGCTAGTTGTGTGATTGCTGTGATTGTTCCGTTGGGGTTCTGAAGATTGATGGAACTGAGGACACCAGAGGAAGAGATTAATGACTGATATTTACGCATTAAACTAAAGAAAATATAGCCAACAATAAGAAAGCATCCAGTCGAGTTATTTCGGAAAAACAGAAAACTAGCATCAACTTGGTTCGACGATGATTATAAAACGATCCTTCCAGAATCCATTGCCTCAAGTCGTGTTGAAATTAATGTTAATATTTTAAACTCAGTACAATTAAGTACTAACAGTTCACTCCAACGTTTATGTTTTGCAAGATGTTGTTGTTACTGTATTAAAACGGAGCGTGGTAGGTGAGCGGTAACTCTCTGGCTTCGCGTTCGGGAGGACGCCGGTTCGAATCCCCATCCGGGCATCCGGATTTGGTTTCTCCATGGTTTCCCAAAATCACTATAGGTGAATACCGGGACGCTTCCTTCAAAACGCCATGGTCGAATTCCTTCCCGTTCCTTGTACCCAGTCCTTTCCAGCCCCTAATGAACTCGACGTCGACGAGCAAAAAAAAATTTGTATTAAAATCTGTGGGTGTCTGTAATTGCAACAGATTTTGGGACAAGACAAGAAACGGATGGGCAGAGATTTTCTGACTTCTCAGAATTACTGAAAAGTCAAATACATACATAATACCATATTTCCCTAATTTTAACGTTATTCTACTTGCCAGAGGATGATTTCTGTGAATATTTGCATTTTTCGAGCATTATAGCTCGTAGACGTCTAGATCATTAAAGCCGTGATGAAATGTGGAGCAAGGAAAGATAAGAAATAAGGTAAGGTAGGAATATCGTGAAGGAATCGTTTCCGCATTCGTCTGGACAGGTTTCAATAAACTATGGGAAACCGGATCTGAAGACGCGTAATCCTGAACGGCTGGTCCAAGTTTAACCGCTTACCCACTAGGGTAGGGCAATATTTGCTGTATTCCTTCTTTTTTTCAGTTGAGTAATACATTCAAAGGTCAGTTTTATTTCTTAGAAAAGTGCGGGTACCTTCAGGTGGGATGAGTCGTCAGCCTCCTTGGGGCGTGGTTTGGTCGGAAGAACACCTCTCTGCCCCGGAACAAACACTGTGCCACGCCCGTCCACTGGCCAGGCGTCAGCTACCGCGAGGAGGGAATCTACTTCTGCTACACACGAAATGATTCACTTAGTACAGCCATCACTGCTCTCATAGTTATGATTAATGAACTGTAAACTGTAAACTATAGATTCAGCTCTTACCGATCAGTCTGTTTTAACACCTTAACTCTATGTATACACGATAGTCTCAGATTAGTTCTGTCTTAATGCATGAGCGGTACCGTTAAAACAACAAATAAAATACGATTTATTGATATAAAAGAGCTTTCTTAATTAAGAGAATGAAATATTGATAGAGGACTAAGAAAGTATTTTTTTTAACTCTATATGGAGCACAGCATCTTTGATAGTGCAGCATTGGAATTTAGGAATAACCGGAAAAAGTAAAATTGAAATGTGGTATTATAGAAGGATGCTGAAAATCAAGTGAACAGATAAAGTGCGAAGCGAACGTATTTTGGAAATGATGGGTGAAGGAAGAAGTTTGTGGAAGAGTCTTAAAGAAGGATGATGGGTCATATTTTAAGACATGAGGGAATGGTTAATTTTTAGTGCAGAGAATAGTCAAAGGTAATAACGACAGCAAAAAAAAAAAAAAAAAATGAAAAATGCTGGATTTTATTTATATTCTTTTGTCTAGTAGCGTCTCTATGGACAGTGTGCTTGCTGGTCTTGCTGGTCTAGACTGTCTTAATCACCTGGGGATTTCCATTAATCAAGAAGGATGATTGATTTGGCCTCAAAGTACCCAGTAATAAGTGAAATTCAACATCAGATGTAGCATAACAACTTTGTACTGATTGTAAAATAAGTGTGATTCTCATAACACTATAAAATTGCAAAAATGGGAATGGTGCAGGAATAAGTCTGTAATAGTTACCGTACATATCCCCGGACAGATGTTGGGATCCTCAGAAACAATGCAATATAAGATGATTTTAATCTTAAATGAACCAAGCGTTGCAGATGTTACCTAGATGAAACTGTGTCTTTAATTCCACATCACTGATTCGGGGTTTTTTTTTTTTTTTTGTTTTTTTTTGTTTTTTCTGTGTATCTGCTTTGCGTCTCTCAACAGCGAGGTCTTTAGAGACGGGAAAGGATGGGGGCAAGGAATATGAAGGAATTCGGCCATGGCCTTTTGAACGAAGCATACCGGCATTTGCCTGGAGTGATTTGGAAAACCATGGAAAACCCAAATCTGGATGCTCGGGATTCAAACCTCTGATTCGTGAAATTTTTCGACAACTGGTTTTTTTTTTATCTTTGAGGATACATAACAGTCCATTAAGTAAGATCTGGGGAATATAAGAGACACGAAAGTTTTACGACACAAATTTCTTTAAGCCATAAGTCTGCAGTGGTTCAGCATAAATTATCTTTTCATTTATCATAGGTAATCGTGTACTTTCGTTGACGCTTGTATCTCTTGCAACAGACGATGAGCGCTTTGTCAGCGGCGAATAAATTCTATGTGGCTATTATTTACACGGCAAGCTTCCATTTGTGACTTCTTTTGCGTAAAGCAGTTGCTTTACGCTCCTGCGTGTTAGAAACAAAGTGAACTGTTACAACCACAAATGATGCGAAGTTTTTTTAATAAACTATCCAGTCAAAACACCTTTGAGCGCAATATCCGTCATCCGATGTCTCTTTCAAACGACCGCATAGACAGCTGATGCTTCCTTTAACAGTGAAGACATTACACTCAATGAAAATCGAAACACTTTTCAAGACTTTGGAGTGTAACGCGTATTAGTAAGTAGTTGTCAAAATACTTTTGAGTGGTACTCTATATATGAAATTAAGCAACTATAAACTCATAGGCATATCAATTTAAGGTGACGATTAAAATTTGGGAGATAAAAATTAATTAGTTCACAGTATATAGCATTGAAATTTTGATTCAACTCTCAAATGCTTTAAGAGTGACACATTAACAACTAATCCGAAAACAGTAAACGGTGGGAGTACGAAGATAACTGATAAAATACTGAGCTAATAACGCGTTAGTCAGGTACACAGGAAGACCCTAAATTACGCAGCAGATGTGCCTCGCGCGGCAAGAAACGACAAATTAATTTCACTCCCGACCGTAGCGAGTAATCTGTTATTACACGATTTTGCCCGCACCTCGCGTGAACTCTGCCGAAGCCGTTGCTTATCTTGGTGACAAATACTCGGCGAATATTACTTCCAGTAGTGATTCACGGGTCGACTCTGCCGCAACGAACGTTCGATAAGGTCGTTATAAATCGACCGACCGCAGTTTATCGACGGCGAACGGCTCGGCGCCACCCGAAGACGACTTATGACGTAACGCTCCAATTAATTTCCGAATCACACTCGGTGCTTCCGCGGCCCTCGAAATTACGTCCCAGATGGGTATTGGCTGCGGTTAATCATCAGCTAACTCTCTATGTGTGTGTGTGTGTGGTGTGTGTGTGTGTGTCTGTTGGTCTGCGTCTGTGTATGTGTGTGTCTGTGTGTGTCTGTGTGTATGTATGTGTGTGCATGTGTGGTGTTTGGAAGAGGGGAAGGAGGCAATCAATACGAGGAAAGAAGACAAAGTGTATTATTAGATAAATCATAACAGAATATGCTTATTACAAAGTCAGTATAGTTCAATTCTCCTTATTTACAACAACAAAAGTTATACCAGTATCATATATTTAAGCAACATTTGACCTCGATTGTTCCACAATTATCTCATATTTTAACTGTAGCAGTAAGGACTTATTCCGTGAACTGTATACTGCATTTAAACAAATAATTACAAATATGTTCAAGTTTCTTTTGGAATAGAGATTATTATGGATTAAGGTACAGTGTTCAGAAAATATTACAAGAATACAGACATAAAAGAACAGAAACTACGTTTGAAACAGCCAAATAAACGTTGCATAACCACCGAGCATTCAGCAAAACTGGATAAATTGGAAGTTATATTTACAGATAGGAATCTCTGAGCCGAGTTGCGAGAGTCTAAACAGCCAAGATATCGCTGTAGATGGTTCACCGAGATTTTTCGTGACATCTGCTTTGACATACATACGATGCAACATTTGAAACTCTGCTACAAGATTACACGATTAACAGATAGCTTCGTTTATCTTCCTTAAGGTGAGCCCACTGCAATGATCACATTGTTCGTTTCATTAATAATTTCTTCATTCATTTTCGTTTGAATTACAAATTATTTTCCGACAGTAACTCGGGTGAAACGAGGCCGTTCACACTTTGCCAGACGCAGTCAGGTAACCGGCCACCGTCCCTTCCGAGATTAGCCATCATTGGCTTCGTGGCTCCAGGGCAGATGATCTCTTCAACTTCATTCGCTATCACGACAGATTTGGGTGCAATCTAGTATAGCTAATGAAGTGAGTCGGCGGGCTGTTTTAGCGAGATATCCCGTAATTTTTTTAAAAAAAGGAGGTTTACGTTTGAATACGTCAGGGCCAATGGTATGGCGGCTTAATCATAGTCGGAAAGAAAAGCTATTCAACGCCACGAGCGGAATGCCGTCATAGAACCAGAGTTCGCTTCGATCAATCACTCCCAAGTGAGGTTTATTGTGATCGAAAATATTACGCTCCTACTCTTGCTTATACCTAGGAAGTGAGGAGTCAAGTATTCGCAAATGAAATAGTGGAGGAACGATTAAGCAACTTTAATAAATTCACTGGAATTGGGTACATACAAAGCCGGATTAAAACAGCGCTGGGCCCGTAGCAAATGTGAAGAAGGGGTCTTTGGTTTTCGCCGTCGGGGGCAGTGGTAGACGAAAAAAACAAAGAAATTTGCCCATCTGGCTTAACGGGGAGGCCCCCGAGAATCCTAGGAATAGCAGCCCTCCCCCAGCCCCCCCCCCCCCAGAAGTTGCCAGGCCCCACGGGGCGCGGGGCTCATAGCATTTGCTAACTTTAGCTGAGTGGCTAATCCGGTACTGGGTACATAGACAAACATATGAAAATACTGCATGAAAGTAGCACTAACTCAATGCAATAATGTTACTAATAAAAATCTAGTCACTTGAAGTATCTCTCCCAGTCGGCAGAGGATGATAGAATGCATTTATGTGTGTGCATTACCTCTTACTAGTACATGAAGTCTGGATGTGGTTTCCATCATGGCGGAGAAGAACTCATCGAGCGCCTATCTAAAAGTGCGCTCTCTGGCTGTAGCCCAGGAGTTGGAATAGTAGCTTTCGTTGGGTGTTCATCACGTGTCTAGCAAGTAGCTAGCCCGTAATTGGCTCACTACGTCTTAGTAAGTATCTTAGAGAAGGCAGGGTGGGGGAGAGCGTTCGTGCGCTATGGTTCACCTCAGAGCCAGCGGCATAGACGAAGAATTAAGTTACATGAATCGAGGCCCCTGAAAGATGCTTCAAATACATATGCTATACTATGATGACTTAAAATTAAACCAATTCATTAGAGCAATGAAATAGGGGAAGAGACGATTCACTTTCTAGTACGCGGATAGACTAGGTGGTAGCGGGCAGTTGTCTGGAATACAGAATACGAAGCGGTAACGCGATTGTTTCTAATAAGATGTAACGGGTATAACTATAATTTTCTCCCCATTTTCACCAATGAAATCGGATGTAATCGAATGTGTATGAAAGGGTTTACAGTTTTAGCTGACATTGTCCGCAGAAAAGAAATCGCATAACTTCAGAAGAGACCTACCGAAGAATTTTGCAACGAACAGAACTCCTTACAACCATCTCTTGGTCCAAGAGAAGAACCTATAGTCATTGCCGTTGCAAACTGAGTATAATCCAGTTACAAATATTTGTGTTTACATCTTCCCAGGATGCCTTACGTTATTTCCTAACTGTACTCACATTTTTTTTTATTTTTTTTTCGGTTAGGGCATATCAAATGTTAGCGACTTTTACTTCGGTGATGGGTACTATGCTAACAGGTGCTGTCATCTGACTGCTGAACTTGCTACGTTCTGTATGATCGAGTGTACATTTTTGTTTGTGAAAAGACTAATTTAAGAGGCAGAAACTTGGCACCCTCAAGAATTCAAGAAAATAGGGGCAAACCCCAATCAGGAAGGTCGGCACGTTGGACGCGAGGATTCAATCTTTTCCTGTCCAGTGTAGCAGCAGAATTAAAGCTCATGGACACACTGGGAAGTCCAGGAAATGAGTGCGTAAGGCTATATGCACTGCAGTATCATTAGTAGACCAAAGATCCAAGAATCTTAACGACTTTAGCAGGCAGAGATGTGGAATTAATCTAAAAATAAGAATCAGCCAACTGGAATATTGATGAAGGCTTAACACTGAGAAATTCTGTTATGGATCTTTGTAATGTGTAACGTATCAGTAAGTAATTTAAGTACTAAACTGTTTTCAGTTTCTCCACCGTACCACGTACCACAGAACGAAAAAGTAACGTGCCTGCAAAGCTGGATTTTTACAGGTATTATCCAAACTTTGACTTCTCCTTGTTAATTCCTTATGACGTATTGGATATCTGTAGCTTAAATTCATATCTTACAAACGTTATTGTTTTGTTTTATACCAAAAACATTCAACCCATTTTACACAACCACGTAAGAACGAATTGTATTCTTTTATTTCTGTATTTTATCGTGATTTTATTAATGGTGTCGACACCTTAATTGCCATATGTATTCGCCCATCATCGAATAAGGACACAAAAAAAATTATTTTTAAGAAATGAGATATTTATAGTATAAGAAAAGGGTATGCTATATATATTAATAATTTTATTGTTCACCCTTTAAAAGTAATTTTTGTTGCTTTAATTGAACAATTTCTAAAAGCGACCTTCGTTGTACTAACAGAAGCGCCTTTCGATAGTGTTTAGATAACTGTTGAATGAAGGTTAACTGCTCAATTTGTAGCTTATCGTACCATTTTAAACATACAGTAATTCGAACAATTGCCGTTTCATGTTTATGAAATTCTGCGTGAAACATTACCTTCTGAAACAAATGGAAATTCCATGTAATGATTGGGTGGGTTTGGCCGGCATACGTCCAAAGCAGTTTCGTTTAAGTCTTTCTAATGGAAGAAAATCTGTAACACATGCCTTTGTGTTTAAGTCTGTGTGTCGAATTTTAGAGCTGACGAAAAACAATAGCAGATAAAATACTTTACGTAAAGTTTAAGATGGCTTACATTTCAGTGACATCGATATTAATTCCACGGAAAAATCTTTGCTTGGTTACCTTTTTATAACGTATTCCAGTACACGTAATCTTTAAACACAAAAATGAAACAGAAGACAAATTGCTGCGGTATTATTGGTTTATGTTCGTAATTAACGCCTGCCAATCGTCTGTCTGTCAATTATGCACGATTGTCCCTTTCCAGTAATTGGAAACACGAATCAATTTGTGCTGTAATTAAATTCCTCGCAAGAGCAAGCAATAGTAAATGGAATGCAAGTCGGAAGTCAAAGGGTTTCAATGAAGTAGTTGAATCTTAAGTTCGTGAAGATAAGCATTGTTTTCCCTGTAACCATTACCCAGACGCAGCAATTTTTTTCCCCTCAAAGATCGAAAGTTATAAATTCTTGTTCTTCCCTTAGTAGTTCTCGAAATAGGTGTGAAAAATAAACCTGACTGATATTTTTATCACATATTAATTAAAATGTACTGGCTTAACTCCTTTCGTAATTGTAAGTTTACTAATAAGTTTCTGATCACACAAAAAATGTTCGCTTTTTTTTTGTGTTTTAGTTTTGACCTTCAAATGCAATAAATATTTTTTTTTAAAGTATCCATTTATTATTATTATTATAGACTCTATATCATGTCTTTTAATATGCCCTAAACACAAATAATAATTCACACTGGTCCTACAGCGCTGGAAATGAAAATCAGTATATTTCTAGTCACCTATTCTCTCCTCTCCCATATAACCTATTTTTCACGAAGGGATTGCTTATTGCAAATGTTTTGTTGTTCAGATAGATATCATTTTTTGTTATCACCTAAAATACCATTATCGAATTCTGATGTAGGACGTGAGCTAAACTACTTACGTAGCTTTGCTGATGATTATGAAAAGTCACACCAAACAGAGACATCTACTCTACCCATTACGTACTTTTACTTACATTAAAACACTCTTAAAAACACGTTACCAGTCTGAATTTAAACTAAACGGTACCTAATCCTCCATCTCTACCTTTCTTGTGCTAACCTCTTCATCTCTGCATACCCCTTACAACCTATGTCCTCAGTTATCTGCTTCACTTATTCCAATCTCTGTCTTCCTCTACAGTTCTTACCTTCGACAGTTCCATCCACAGAAGATAACACGCAATAAATTTTCTGACTTGTCGTGGGTGCGATTGTCACTAGTTCCTGTAGCCTGACTGCGAATTCAACTGTACCCTGTTCAATTTCAGGTATTGGCGGAAAGTTTTAATGACACGTAAACTTATCTGCCCTCCTGGTAAAGCTTTGCTTTGTTCATGTAAAGTATGGTAGGATATCATGTGAAATTGTACCTTCTCTTTATGCGGTTCGATTACTAGGTCAGGTTAAACTACGATGGCAGAAGAATATACAGCAAATCTAAACTTTTCAGCTTGGCGATAAAGCAATGATTCAGAGCTTCACACGAATAAATTTATATACTTTTACTTTTAGCAGTTCCTTTGACCCAGCACTAATAACACTAACCGGTGCTAGATAACATTATACACCGCTGGAGACGTGCATTTCAAGCAACCAAAAATAAATTCGTTGAAGTAAATTAATTTATTTAATTAACTTATGCGAATAATTATTGCATTTTATGCGTGATATCAAGAGACGTACTTTACACTTTGATTGCCTTCAAACCGACAGCATTTAGCGCCTAGCTCTCTGCAACTTGCATTACTGATCCCGTAGTCAAACATCTTGTCATCGGTAGAAGTCTTTAAGGATCACATATTCTTTTGGAGATGTGTTTTGAGTTATTGCCTGTCTTTCTCGCAGGTTGATTTCTGAGGTGTTAGTTGCACACAATCTTAGTATTTGCCTGCTAAAATTATCGGAAGCTTAATCACATTGGCCCGTAAGTGGTGGAATTTGACTACCGTCGTAGTAAAGCCATAGGTTCGTTGAAATTGCACTGCAAAATCTTCTCTTATCTCAGTTATAACGTTCAATTAAAGTTATTACACTAGGTCTAAAAGTAATTTGTAAATGTGATCGTATAATTAGTGCAAAATTAGAACTGTTTTTTTTGTGCCGTTTAAGAAAGTACTAAAGAAAATCTAAAATTTGAATGGACAGGACACGTACATCTTCCACCCCGTCAAGTTATACCAAGCATTCCCGAGTGATATATGCTTTAAGAGAGACAGTTTAGTCAAACTATTTTTTCTCTAATCTCACATTTATTATTAGCACAAGCAAAAGTATATAACGTGAAATGTTTTAACACTGATAAAAATTCTTGTAAAATTTGGTGAAATGAGTGTTCAATACAAAAAAAAAATACGTATGTTAATAACTCGTATCTCAAATATAAATGTCATTGCACGTTAATTTCTTAGTAATAACTTTGAAAGAAATAATTTTCACTGATTTTATATATATAGGCGAGTAGCTACCAAAACCATTTAAAACGAGGGCGGAAATGAATGGTCTTATCAAGAAACTTTTTGCAATTATGTTTATTTTTACTCTAGTTACTGCATACTCAATAATGTGTCAAACCTACATGAGTGTTAAAAATTATCGGACATAAAATGCAGCTAACCGACATTACGCAAAGAGTTTAAATAACTTTCATTATTTAATTACTGCTGGAACTGTCCCCAGTCTAGTACATTCAATGCGATGGAAGGTGAAAGAAAATATTTTGGAGTAATGTGCGTAGCAGACGCTTATTACTGCCTTCGTAGATTACATTCAATAATATTTCAAAGACTGAATTCCGAGATAACAAAAATTATTAACAATTTCACACACACACACGCGCGCACACGAAATGTTGTAAAAATTAGGAGTGTTTCACTCACACAATACGCAATTACCTTTTACACACTCGCTGAACCATTTATAAAGCTGTCCCATACTCGTCTGAATGGTGATCTTACAATATCCTTAGCGTCGCATATAGTACCTAACAGCGCATGCCGTATTCGAATTGCCAGCTGTACTTTATACAGGCGAAATCTCACTGATCAACTGTAAATGTGGGGGCGCAAGATCACCAGTCAGAAATACACGGGATGAGGCTATACATATGGAATTTGAGTGTAAAATCTAATTAAAATGATCGCATTAAGTCTTTAATAAATATAGTAAAATACGACAGTAATTACTGACTAGTTGACATTTCGCCAACTAGGTCCAGTAGCCTATAGTCTCACTCCAACTTTTAGTTGGTCTTCCAGACATTTATTTAAAAAATATAAGTTTCATTGATACTGATTAATATCACAAAAGCTAACAAAAACATAAAAAATAAAGCGTAAATTTATAAATAGAGTATTTTCGGATTATGTCACGAAACGTTACATCCAACAACAACAACAACAACAAAAGTGTCGGGGGAACATGGGATACAATAGTTATACAAAAGTTTTACCGAGCGTGGTGAGTGAACCAGAACGGTTAACGTTCTAGCCTCGCATTCGGGAGGACTTGGGATCGAATCCCCGTCTGACCATCCAGGTTTGGGTTCTCCATGGATTCCCCAAATCACTCCACGTGAATGTCGGGATGCTTCCTTCAAAATGCCATGGCCGAATTCCTTCCCGTTCCTTGTCCCCAGTCCCATCCCGCCTTAGCTGTCGACGAGGCGTAAAGCAATAAGTAAAAAAAAAAGTTTGAAACGATGGACTAAATAGTGAATACGTGGTCCGTGAACAAAATAATACAAATGGATGACCTAATCTCTGCAAGCACTTATAATAACACGAGCTCAAAGAGATGCAAACGGGGCAACAGTGACGATGGCGTTTGTCTAGGTATTTCAAGATGCAATCGAAATCGAATGAAATTTAACAGAGATTTCGTTTCATATACATTCCAGGTGATCAGTGCGAAAAATTTGGGAATGATACTCGAATAATAGCGTGGTTGGTGGTTTGTATTAGGATGTAAGAAGAACCGACCCATCTGAAGTAATTGTTTATTTGCCAACTAAAATAGTTACGTATCAAAACACTTGCAACGTCTTATGCAACAATCGGAATACACTTTTGGATACGTTAAACATACATAGGACACAAAATAGTGTTAATTTACAACACCTCTCCATGTAATTTAAAGCCTACAGAGTCCACCAGAGCAAAGCGATATTGCGATCAGGGCCCGTGCGAAAATTTCAATATTAGGTACTTTTGTCTGGCGGTAATGGAATTATTCCTTCTCGACGCCGGCAGCTAGACTGTGAACTATCGCATACCCGTGACCTTCATTGCTCATCATTTTGCCATTTACAGGTTGACTTCTAAAAAAAAAACCTTTTCTTAATTAATGATGTTACCAAAGCGGAGAACTTAATCTTTAAAATGATACCTCCATTTATCGATTTTCGTTAAGTAGGAAGGATGAAAGATGGTTCATCACAAAAAACCTTATAGTAACAACTTATATGATTAAAAAAAAAAACCAAAGGAGTGTAGAACGAGACTTAAATGTTTCTGTTTCATCTGTATATATTTTGCGGGAAAATCTTGTTGAACAAATGTACTTAAAGGAACGTGGTTTCTTCTTTCAGTGTTTCCCCTTTTTACTCGTGTTCCTGAAACGCAGAGACGACTTCAACGAGATGGAAAGAAGCAGAGTTGGAGAGCGGTCAGTTGCGCCCCCAGCTCTTATCTAACTGCGCGGAGAAGCTCCAGTTTGTGCTTTCTACACCCAACGGCGACAAATTTAATTATCCCACGGGATCTGCGGCGTGGAAACCTCTTACGCGAACCGAGAGCCACTCAGCGGCGAAACGAGGCAACTGAGAAAACAGCCCCTCCGCGGCGCCTCTGCTTCCTTCGCGGTGACTCGACTCCATGCTGCCCACTGTCTTTACACTCATCTTGTGTCGAGCTCCACGTCCAGGATTAGTTTGTACCGATGATCATCATTACGCTAACATGAGACTGTTTGGAATACCTTAGCCAAACATTCTTCTTTTCACTATTTTCAAAAAAAAAAAAAAAAAACACACCATTTAAATTGATACTTAGGGAGCGTGCATAAACCACGTAGCTCCATTTTGGACACCTGTGAACCCCCCCCCTCCACCCCATGTAGCCCTACGCGGCTTTTGCCTCTACCCCCCCCCCCCCCCCCCCACGTAGCAACGTAGCTTTTTTCTCTTTTGATTCCAGAACACATTTGGAACTGTTTTCTCCTGTCAGACTATTGTAAATTACATACGGAGATAATTAACTGAGGGAAATAAATATTCACATGCTGTTGTGTGTTCTGCTCCTCACTTTAACTCTGAAAAATGTTATAAAAGGAAAGCTACGTGGACCTGCTCGCAATCTTTCCTCCCCCCACGTAGCCCTCCAGCCAACCCCTCCCCCTCTGGACCGAGCCACGTAGTTTGTGCACGCTCCCTTATTCCAATATTAATCTCACTGCATGTAGCAACTTTTTTAAATCCTTATTATAACACTGGTTACCACTGTTTTAATTAGAACATTATAATGTACGAATAGATGTGTTTATGAAATAATGTCCAGTTCAATAGAAATTTTATTTCTTGTATCGCACTTTTAACATTCCGTGTCCGGACGCTCATAAAACAGTTATTTGTACAAAAAGGCATTATAAGATTGTTGGTGATTTAATTATTATGATAAATAATTAGTCCACCATAAAGTTCACTTTAAACTTGTTTTTTTGTTTATTCTCAAAGAAAACACGCCGTCAAAGATACTGTTTTCATGAATACATTCAATCCAGCGATTGTATACAACTTTTCTTCCACAGATAATACAGTTCTTGGCCGTCGTAAAATTTAGTCGTTGAGAACTTTGCCGAAAAAGCTAATAGTTTCTCTGTCTCGGATGTTTGCTTTATATAAGCTACATCCAAATTTCTAGAACACTTCAAAAGATTCCGACAGATAATTCTCGAACATTAACAATACTTAAACAATTGAAACATATTTAAAACAACCAGAATTAATACATAATCATTTACCATCATTATAAAATCGTCAGAAATGGAAATTAATGGTACTTAAATACAAAATTATCCATAGAAATCATTTTAAACTGTAGCAAATTGTCCTTTAGACATCGTAACTTGCATTAATACTTGTAATTGCAAACATTTAAACAAGTCTCTTGCACAAATCTGTTTTTAAACATATTAAATGGCCTCTAAATAATTTCTTTTCATAAAACAAGGTCTGTATACATTGATTTACAGGAAATTTCAAAACAAACCTACCAGATCATTTTCAATCAAACTCTAGTTTACTACAAATGATTCATAAAATTCGATTCCATTTAATTTTAGGTTTGAGGGCTGTTACAGACTACAGTATCTATCCGTTGAGAGCTAGCTGTTCGTTCGATCTGGGTGGGCCACAGCGGTTTCACCATGTACCGTTTCCGAGAAAGCCATCTCTAGTGTTTCTAGTCTCTAGTTGCGGTGTAATCGGCGAGATTAACGGAGAGTGAGTGATAGTTACCGCTAAGTCTGGACCTCCAGAAACTACGTGGAAATTTCCTTGTGTCGGAGGGAAATGAAAACATTGTGTAACAGGGACAGAACATTAGTGACGTGATAGGGTAGCCCAGCACGTGATAGGTGTCTACGAATAGACACGTAGCGCGAGCGCCTGAGAGTGTGAGTATAAAGCAAACAGTCGCCAGCTCGCTGATTAACTAGTTTATGGTTGTTGCTATTTCATGGGCAACTCCGGATATTTCCCGCCCAAAGTTAAATGGTTTAAATCCCGTTAGCACCAATTATCTGCTCTCTCCGAAAATTACCAATTACCGAATGCTAACAAGGCGGTTTCTTGCATATTTTGGTATGAAAAGAAAGGCTACAAATCTATTCTTGAACGTTGGAACTAATATTGAAAGTCGTCTATTGAGAAATTATCTCATACAAATTACGTTCATGTGTGAGGTACTAATTTGAGGACTTCTGAAAGCAAATATAGAGTTCGATTATTTAGTAGGAGACTACCTACAGCTGGTAACGATGTGTAGGGCAGTTGACTGCAGGCTTCAAATCTCACATTCGCAATGTGACGATTGTTCAAACGATCACGAACCATGATTATAACTCAAAGAACAGTTATACGTCACGAATGTGCGAATAATTAATAACAGATAAAAAAAATGTAGGGATGACAGTGAAGGACTGATACGTACGTGGCTTTAGGAGCAATAGTGTGGAAAAGGCAATAAACGTCAACACTGACCATGAAAGTATTTCAGGAATAACTCCGTTTCCCAATAAGCGATTCCATAAAATCTCATTATTCTCCAGACTATGTGACGGAGAAATAAAAGATGATTACGCTGCAGAGGGCACAGGATTTACGAGATCCTCCGTAGCAAAAGACGCTCTGATGTGAAAGGTGATAGTTATCTAAAGTTGACCCAGTTCCGTATGGAGATCTTTTAATTTTTTTCATTTTAAGGTCATTAGAGGCAAGAAAGGACTGTTGAAAATGAACGGAAGGAAATTGGTAATGGCCATTTGAAGGCATGATCCCGAGATTTGCCAGTAGAGATTTCGAGAAAATATAGAAAACCAAAATGTGGGTGACCGGACGGTGATTCAAACCAGTGTTTTTCCGAATACGAGGCCAAACTGTTATCACTCACCCACCACATCCAGCGAAGGTTTCGAAAACAAAAGAAGAAGCCTCAGACGCAATGTAAGAGATTTGCTGTGAGAAAATTAAGTGAAAATAAAACCAGAAACAAGAGATCAGAATCCACCTTCAGGCTTTTAATTCTGATTTTGAAAATATATAAACAGATATTGAATAATCTCTGATTTATTCATAAAACATCCTCCTTGAAACTAGAGAAACTGTGTTGGAAAAGCAAAACTCTCTTGAAAGACGAAGTGTTAGAGAAAATTGAAGTCTCATGAAACTCAAGATTCAATCAAGGCTTAATATGATTCGAGGGCCAGAAAGAAGACAGCAAGGGAGGTCCATCGGAGGTTCCGATGTGTTTGTGAGTTATACAAAGGACAAATTAAAATCTTAACAGCAATGAAAAATAATGGCTCAACTAAATACAAAATTTCATGTAAAACAATCATTCGGAATTGGAAGAATGCTTCACAAACAAATAATAATAGAACAAAAAACATAAAGAGGCAATGTATATGCAATTTATAAATACCAACAAACATAGATAATATATGAACGGACACAAACACAATATATAAATTGCATTGTTGTTTTAAGATCACATTATTTAATAAAAGTTGCTACTTGCAGAGCTAGTATAAAGGAATGACAGTGTGGGTCAGGGCTTTTGTATGGGAGTGACAGTTGAGTGAGGGAGAAACCCTCCCAGCGAAGCTAACATGAATGGGAACATCCCAGTCAGTCGAGTTTACGTATCTACTAATTGACTTTAGCGAATCAGCCAGACGTGCTAAATTCAGAATTTCGCATATCCATGAAAGCGTAGGGCTGACACTCAAGAAATCAAGACGAATTAGTGTTTGATACTTAGATCAAGATATGCTGGATTATAGTTCCGGCACGCACCAAATGGTAGAGAGATTGTAGTGAGATGCTCAATCAACATAATTCTATTAAATGTCTTCGTGGAGGGTAACCTCCTGGCCAATCACAATGAGACTAATAAAGAGATTTTGTTGTTATTAGGGGTGAAACGTGCCTAGGCACTAAGAAAATAGTTAATTTAAGTAAACTAGTTGTTTACGTATATTGTTGACATGTGTGCCCATCCAAGTAATATGTAAACGAAATCGTGGTCTGATTAGATAAACAGAACGACTGGTGAAGAAATGAGGGGACGTCGGACATATTGGAGACGTCGAACAGCATCGCTCACATAAACTGGTGTTTCAACTCCGTAAGTGGAGAGATGAGACTCCAGCGGGAAACATTTGATTGGCAACCAGTTAAAACAGTAACTATTGTTAATTCCTATTGCCACATACGAGACTTTTTTTTTCTTTTCTCTCTCTTTGTAGCGGACTGTGGGAAAGAAGAACTGATTGACATGCTTTTTCTAATCTGGGCTTTTGAGAGAGAATATTAGTGACTAAACTAAAATTCGCTCTCAAAAGACCAGATAACAACATTGGCAAAGCAATTTGCATGATAAGTGTTCATTGAAAATAAAATGAGATATAGCCGGAGATCATGTTAAGGTACTGCGTGGAACAAGTTGAAAGGCATATCCACTGAAGAAGAGAAGGAAAAGGAGAAAAAGTAAAAAAGAAGCTAAAGAAAAGGAAAGGTAAGGACAGGAGAAGATGGGGATGACGTGTCACTAGAGGAATTCAGAAACATTCTTCTGAAATGTTCAGAAGTTAGTTCCGAAGATTTTGGAGAGTGGGTGGTGTGTGATTCGTCAGACCCTGGGTATGAAATTCTAAATCATGAAGAAATTATTGAAAGTGCGAGAGAAGAAAGTGTCGAGGAAGAAGATGATCTTAACGTCGAAGTTGAAGCAGACACTGGACCATCAGCTAGTCAAGCATTTGCCGGCCTTGAAAACTGCGTTGAAGTGGATGGAGTGTCAGCACGAGTGTGACCACATGCAACTTCTCACTGTCAGGCGGATGCGCGACTTGGCTGCGCGAAAACGGATTAATACAGTCAAACAGTTAACTTTGACCGAGATGTTTCAGCAAGCAATTACAATACTTAGGCCGGCCACACACAGAACCGGGCAGGGCGGGGCAGGGCATTTTGCCCCGGGGCGTCTTGTGCGACGGGAAACGCACGGGTGCCTATGGAGCATCACACACAGGACCGGGCGGGGCAGGGCACGTCGAAAAGACGCCCCGGGGCAAAATGCGAAGCTGAAACAAATTATGCCCCGGGGCAAGTCGCTGCCGGGCAGAACGTTCTGCGCATGCGCTGTCACGGGACCCACCTTCCCTCCCCGGGCTCCACTATCTCGCGGTCTGGTTGTGTTGTGTTTTGAATATTCGACTGATTTGTATGTGTGCCATGTATGACTGTAAGATTTAAAATTTATATGGCTATACAGGGTTATTATATGGTTGAATAACTAATGGTCAGGAAAAAGAGGACCTAAAGGTTATCAAAAGCCGCTCCTCTGGGGGTATGGTTGTTCTCCAGTTGGTATTTTGCTTTTCTATTCTGCTCCGAATGCTCTCAAGTACAAAGTCGAATGTCGAAATTGACATGCGACAATAATTAAAAAACTTGTCTGGGTTCGGCTCGAAGCTCAGAAATAAAACTTCCTATATTCCTTTTCAGGTTTATAGGGTGTATACCTACATCTCTCTGTTGTTAACATTATGGTCCAAGAGCTGCAGATAGTTCCAAATTAACAAAATGGTCTCCTCATCTTCATCCATATCAAAATGATACACTACACACCAGTATGCTCCTACTGAGTTCACTGACAGGTGACTGGGGCAATGAAGAAAATTTGCTAAGTGTTTGACTTGTCGTGCCCCGCCTCGTTCTGTGTGTGACAGCAGCACGACAGGGCAAGTCAGGCGACTCGTCGCACCCCGCCCCGCCCTGCCCCGCCCGGTTCTGTGTGTGGCTGGCTTTATTACCACATTCCGCGTTCAGCGGCGGTCAGACGCGGACGTGCTGTCAGCAACTTCCGTTAACGCCGCAGCTATCATAACAGTGTTAGTGTGAAGTTTGTGTGTGAGCTATTGAAAACCCATCAACGCAGCCGCATTTAGGCGAATTCTGCAGTAAAAGGTAAGAGATGGCTTCCACCGCCATAACAAGAAAAAACACAGTGAAATTCACATTTGATCGAGCATACGTAAGACCATCGGCCTATGAAATACATGAGTGGTTGTTTGATAAAGTAAAGCTAATTGACGAAGAAATACTGGGAATACAACTAGACTCGTTCCAGAACTGCGTTTTTGTTAAAATGATAAGCGAGGAACATTGTGTTAGTGTAATTGAATCAAATACCGGGAACCTGAAATTCCATCATGCTGATGTAAACGTAAGCAATGTTCAAGTAACGAACGCAGGAATGGGAAAAAGACAGATAAGAGTGTTAAATCTGCATTTTGAAATATCTAATGAAGCCATTCTACAAGCAATAAAACCTTTCGGCAACGTGGCAGAGATCGTAGAAGACAAATGGGGAGGCAATATCAGGTTTAAGAAAGCAAATGGAGTGCGGCTAGTAAAAATGGAGATAACGAAGCACATATCCATCATACATCAATGTATGCGGTTTCAGAGCACTGGTTGTATACGACGGCCAGCCCCGAACTTGCACTCTATGCAATTCAATACAACATATCAGAGCAAACTGCCCCCGCATACAACCTACAGTACTACCGCTAACCTACCTCAGACGAACAGGAACACCGAAACAAGATGAAGAAATGACACTGGAAGATCAGCAGCAGTTTCCACCACTGACGATAACGGACAGTGGGAACACGGAGACGAAAACAAGAAGAGAAACGAGGGAACAACAAAATGACGACATAAGGAACACTGAAGAAACAAGGTGCGACGAGGTATCCAAAACCATGAACACAAAAGCGAAAAACTTACCAAGAAAACAAGAAGGAGACTTGATAGAAAAGAATAACAAACATGGAAGAGACAAAACAGAAGAGAAAAAGTTGAATCGTTGAAAAATACGGCAGAAACCGACGATAACATGGAGTCGGCCGACGAGAAGGACGAAACGAATTTGACAACTGAAGTCCCGTCGACAGCAGAAGAAACCGAGTGGACGAAACAGCGAAGCCCAAACCCAGTAAGAAACGTCAGTGCAAGAAAACAACCGGAGACGAAAAGTAAACAAACTAGGGAAACATCTACTGAAAGAGAAAATACAGACGATGCTAAAGGCACTGGAAAAAAGCTCAAAAATCAACAAATCGGGAAGAGCCTGCCAACATTTAATGCAGAGTTAAATCCAAACTCAGTCAGACACCGAGAAACAGGTACGGAGACAACAGGTATGCCCTTTAGTTGGGCAGACAACGATCAGAACGAAGACTAGAGGATGTCAGGCAGACTTCCTGAACATAAATCGCAGCGACGAACTCACAAGGAAACAAACACCGGAGACCGTAAACAGGAAACTTAACGGTATAGAACAGACTTGACGTATGGAACAGCTGCTGTTGGACACTAATGGATTGGCGGACAACCAAGGCCAAGCACCATCACAATGAATCAAGTCTTGACACTAACAACGATTAACATCAATCGCATAACAGCTAAAACAAAGTTTTATGCCTTGCAACAATTTCTTATCCAAAATCAAATAGACGTCGCACTCATGCAAGAAGTGATAATCAGGGAGTTTGAACTCTTCGGTTACGAAACCATAACCAATTTAGACTCCCACTGCAAAACCGGAACTGCAATAATAATCAAGGAAGGACTGTCCTACACAAACCCGGAAATTTTAACGTCCGGAAGGGGTATAGCAGTATACATCAAGGACATATGCATCGTCAACTTATATGCACCCTCAGGCACTAATAAAAAACAGGAGAGAGCGGAATTCTTCAAAAGTGATATACCTTACTTATTACGCAAGAAACCGACCAGACTTGTAATAGGCGGTGACTTTAACTGCGTAATTGACCGAAGCGACCAAAGACCAAACCCTAATATCTGTCAAGAATTAGCAAAAATGGTCGAAGGATTAGGCCTCAAGGACACGTTTCGGGCATTGCACGGAAACCAAACTAGTCACACACACATGACCCCGACATCAAAAAGCAGACTTGATAGAATTTACGTATCTAACACTCTAGACCCAGCAGTTAGTAGCGATGAAATAGTACCCTTAAGTTTCTCCGATCACTGTGCGTACATATGCAGAATTAAGAGCGACCCAATTAATATTCAGAGAGGTAAAGGATACTGGAAGATGAACGTTTTCGCTTCTTCGCGACTGCTGAATGTAAGGAAAGCGTCATCACCACCTGGCTTTCAAGTGTCAGAAACTGCCACAAGTATAGCTCTAATTTAAGCTGGTGGATAACCATGCGAAACCAAGAATAAGAAAAGCTATTATCGCCTACTCACACGTAAAACATCACTGGACAAACAATAGCATGGAATTTTACTACAGATGTCTGAAGGACCTGTACAAAAAAGACGTGCACACCATCCATGACCACGTACTGATTAAAAAGTATAAAGCCAAAATTAACAAACTACAAGCATCAAGAATGGAATCCCTTCTAGTCAACACCGATAGCGTGGACTTAGTAGAGAAAGAGAAGGCATCGCTATACCATCTGATTAGGGGCGACAAAAAGAAGAAACTCCCAGTACTTATCAAACATAACTGCGGAAGATGGAGTCAGAACAACCAACCAAAAGGAAATTCCCGCAATGATCTGGAACCATTTTTCATCCTTTTACAGAGCCTCCACCACAACCGGAGATAAAAGGGACTCCACCCTAAACCACATAAATGAATACATGGACGACAACGAGCGAAGAGAGATTACCAGAGACATCAGACTAGAAGAAGCAGAGTTGTCCCTCATGGCTGGGAAAACAAGAAAATCTCCCGGTAAAGGCGGTCTTCCCCTGGAATTTTATAGAGCTTTCTGGAACATCATATCCCACAAGATGGTCGATATATTCAATGAAATATGGCAGATTGAACGATTGCCTGAAGCCTTCACGGAAGGCATAATAATTCTCATCCCAAAAACACCACACATGAAGAATATCAGAAAATTAAGACCCATAACGCTTACTGAACTCCGACTTCAAGATTTTGACTCGTATCCTGAAACGAAGAATAACACCATTACTCACCAAAATTCTTGGCCCGTACCAAGCAGGTCCGATCCCTAATCGCGGGATCCAACATGCAATCTTGGAACATAGAGATATCATTCTCCTTGGCAGAACCTGAAGCTAAAAGCGGGAATTCTCTTCCTAGATTTCGCCAAAGCATACGATCGTGTCGAACACCAGTTCTTATACAATACCATGAGGAGAATGGGCATGGGAACAAGCTTCGTATCAGTAATCAAGAAACTAACCAACGGTGCTACCACAAGTGTATTTAGTAAACGGATTCATCTCAAAAAAATTTCGTATGGGCCGAGGGCTGAGACAAGGCTGCCCCCTCTCAATGGTCTTATTCGCCATATACACGGAACCCTTACTACGGAGCATCCACTCCTTGACAAAGGGTATAACGTTCCAAGGTAGAAGATACACTACAAGAGCTTATGCAGACGATATTGGGTTCTACGTAACCGACAATGACGACCTAGTAATAATTAATAACCAGATAAAGATTTATGGCCCTGAAAGTGGCGCCACAGTCAACATGGACAAATCAGGCATACTTTACATTGGATCAGGACCTCAAAATCTTCTAAATACTTATGGATTCAAACAAATGAACAAACACAAGGCTTTAGGTGTGTGGCTAGAAACCAATCCACTCAAAATGAGTGTAATCAATTGGCGAGAAGTGTTAAACAACACAAGGGCCACTCTGCAACTGCACAAAACCAGACGGATCAACAAAATACAGAAAGCAAATTTAATAAATCTGGCAGTCCTTGGCAAATTAAACTATGTTGCCCAAGTGCTCCCTGCACCGAAAGGGATAATACAAAGCGTTCAGAGGGCAGTATCCTGGTTCTTGAGCCAAGGTGACATATTCAAAGTCAACTTCCAGACGCTAACCCTGCCAAAAGCAAGAGGAGGTTTAGGTTTAATGGATGCAAGAACCAAAGCAAATGCGATCTTCATACAGGCAATGAGGAAAGTATCTGAAAACAAAGAAACCATAACGGCACAATTATTGGAACACTACAAACCGGTGAGTACAACGGCACCGGTAGGGATTGCCCATATCAATAATTCCCTTTACCATTTCAGGCTGTACTTCATCGAAAGCAGCTATATCATGGAGACAAGAAAGGACAACTTTCCCAAGACAACAAAAGAGATTTACGCATGTATGATGGCCCATAAACGGGGAAATATAATAGAAACTAAATACCCGGAAATCAACTGGAAAAAACGTGTGGGCAAACATTTTCAACAAAACAATTCCGTCCGAGACTCAAGCTCTTTGGTACAAAGTAGCCAACGAGACCCTGGCCACCAACGAGAAACTACATCGTATTCACCTCAAGCCAACAGATAGATGTGACCCTTGCGGCAACACAGATACGCTAGTACACCGAATCTCTTGCGGAAGAGCGCAAACAATCTGGACGTGGACAAAACATTTAGTGGCACACATGATGCAAAAACCGCCCATGAAAATACTCACCAATATCCTAACAAAGCCGGATTTCAAGATTATACCTGTAGAGAAACATAACAGTCTAATATGGATTTTAGGACACGCAATGCAGGATATACTGCAGAAGTCATCCCAGAACTTAGAAGAGTATGTATCAACCTTGAAAATTAAAGTTTGGAGTTTAAAGAAAACGACGAAATACAAAACAAAATTTGGAAGCTATCTGGACGAAATACCAAAAATAAAAAATACCGTCAAAGTAAAAACTTCAGAACTTGAGACTTCTGGCAAAAAAAAAAAAAAAAAAAAAAAAAAATGATGTGACTGCTAAATAAGAACGTTGGATACACGAAAACTTTAATTTTTGCTTTTTCAGCCAATGGCGTGCGAGGAAATGCCAAAGTCCTTTGTCTATTTCTTTGATCACTTAATAACACATTAGGAGAAGATAAAATAAAAAAAAGACGGTAACGGCAAACCCAAAGCTTGGAAACAGAAAAATAGTTAAGTTATAAATATAAATGGCGGAGAAGCCAAGCCGAAGAAGGCAGTAATGGAGAGCGAAAGACGGCTGTAAGGGGTGGAGGAGGCCGATTTAAAAAAAAAAAAAAAAAAAAAAAAAAAAAACGGCAAACTGTACTAATTTACAGCAGTTGTAAGTGCGCTTAACATGCAAAAGTGTTGCCTTTTAATTTAATTAATTAAAAATTCTTTTTCTTTAAAAATAGTTTTTTCTCACATTTTCAACATACATACAGTAATTAATTAAAATAGACTCTTTTCGGGAAAAAATCCAGTTATCCGAATTTTTGATTATCCGAATGGGGTCCGGTCCCAATTGATTCGGATAATTGGAGTTCTACTGAACATGTTATTGTTTATCAAATCTACGAGGTGCCTTTTTTTTTCATTTTATTTATGTTTGTAAAATGTTATGTTATTTGTAAAGAATTTATGATGCTAGCCGAGATTATAGGATTATTTTGGTTCATAATAGTAAGATTTCAGAATGTTAATCATTCGATGCCAACATTTGATTACAATTAGAGCCAAGCTTAAACTAGCATCTGTTATGATAATTTAATATTATATATGATTTTAAATTCCCGTCCGGGCATCCAGATCTGGGTATTCCATTGTTTCTCAAAATTACTCAAGGCGAATGCCAGAATGCTTCCTTCAAAAGGCCATGGTCGAATTCCTTCCTTGTTCCCAGTCCTTTCTCGCCTCTAATGACCTCGACGTCGATGATACGTAAAGCCATAAGCAAAAAAAAATAAAAAATAACGAACCCTTTTCATCTGACAATTTTAATTAATTTAATTTGTGTTTTACCTGAGATTATTAATAATTAATTTCAAGTATTTTTATGAAGTCTAAAACCCAAAAAACACACAATAGAACAGTGATTGCAGATGACACAGCACTATGGTAGTTGCAATACGTGGACGACTGACACAGCTCGTGATTCCACCAGAGAGCCGGGTTACTTCCCCTGGTAGTGCGACGCATCACTATGTTACACTCAAGGCCCCAGCGAAACGTAGCTGCTAAACGAGGCTGCATACGGCTGTAGGGTCCTCGCTATCTGCTGGCCAGGAAGCTGTTGCCTTGCAAGGAGCCCGCCCGGTGTGGCCATCAGAGATAAGCCAGGTGACAGGTAGTCGGCCAGGCCAGCGATAAGCTTTACTCGCGCCCGTTAAGCACGGACACCAGGGTGCGCCGGTCACCCTGCTCGTAAAGTGCTAACTGAGGCCGCTCCGGGTTATCGCGGCGCTCCTTCACGGTGGCGAGCAGTGCCGGAAACACTGACCAGCGGAAACCACTAAAACGACGAGAACGCCGCGCAGCTATACAGCGTGTTTCAAAAACAGCACTAACTTTATTCACAAAGCACTTAACGCTGCAACAGAAACTTTAGACATTAAGCATACATCTCGTTTCACTGAAATAGAATTTCACAATGTCACTATTTTCACGAAAACAGTGCAGCTTCTCTTCACTGTGCCTACAGTCTAGTCACTTATTAACACCTGCTAAATGCAAATACATAATGGAACAAAATGAGGTAGTCCATAATGTTTTGGACGGTTAACAGCTTCTACCTTTCAACTGGTCAGCTGTAGTTCAAATATGAAACCCATTGCTTCATTTTCGCCTGCAACAGAATAAATTCAGATTAAACAGAGCCACAGCATCATTTTTTGGTAAATGTTGTTTAATTATTTTAACCAGCAACTGCGGAAGATTTGGCATACAATAACTACACATAATTAAATTTAGACTCTTATTTCGACAGATGTGTTGTTGGTTACGTAGAATCAGTATGTGACTAATTCTTTATAGAAGCGTTTCTTGTGAATATTACACGTAACTGCCAAGGGTAGCTGCCGCGAAACTCTTAGCGTAAAATTTAAATTAATTAGCATTTCTTAAACTTCAAAAATGATGTTTTTTATGTCCATGTGGACATTATCATATTTTAGAAACGGACATTAGTCCCAGAATTCGCACTTGGGAGATCTGTCTAATTCCTTCAGATTAAACACTGGAATTAATGACATGAATTATCCGACTGATGCGTAGTACTTGCTCCCCAAAATGGTTTTTATGTACAGTAAGACTGACGACGCTAAAATCATCGACCACATCGTCTGCCCAGTGAGCATGGGCAGCCGCCTGTAAGTACTGTACCATGCGGGTTGCAGGGTTTATACTGTAGGCGCCGCCCGTGTTCAGTCAACCACGCATCAATTACAAATCACTCTAACCACTATCTCTTTCAAATTACTGTGCAGGACATTCGCCTTTTATCTGTCTAATGACACAAAAGCGGCCAGAATTGGACAATGACATCACGGAAAATTTTGCGAAATCTTTGGCTCTTCCGCCGCCATGGTATGTATACTGGCACATCTTTCAGGCATTCGGTCCTCTCCATTTTCCCGACACCGCCTAACTTGTTCGTATGGGTTTTCATGCATGCCATTGGATTTATGTTTGGTCCTTCTTTTCGAACATTACGCATTTCGGCTTGGCCTTAAACGAGTGTAGTCCTATAATGTACTGACTTGTGTTCATTTTCAATTTGAAACCCATAGAACTGCGCTAAGATTGTGTAGTACTGATATTTTGTATACGATATTGTGGATTTTGAAGAGAGTTGACGATTTAGACTACAAAGAGTGCGATAGATTCACTGAGCTGGTTTTTTTACTAACCTTAAGTTTCGAGGAGAGGCAAAGCAACCAGTATGGCGATCCGTCCCTTTCCGTCGCAAAACGTCACGGTCTACTTGGTTAAGTTACTCTGGCTGGTAAATCCATAACAGATACATACAGGTGAGGCACTCATGCATGGTAAGTATTATCAGGTTATACTAATGCCTGTTCATATGTAATTTATGCAGGTATCGAGCGTTTCCTTTGTGCGTCTAACATCCATATAACACATTACCGTCTGAAATTAAATAAGTAAAAGTTTAAAATAGATATTGTCATCATTTTTTTATAAATCGTGACTCAAATACCATTAAACTATTTTTTTTTTTTTTTTTTTTTTTTTTTTTTTTTTTTTTTTTTTTTTTTTTTACGATTTCATTCCTCCCAGCAGAAGGCTGGGAAGCGGGCTGCTGGAGAGTCATAGGGGACTCTTTTCAGCCAATCTACTACTACGGGGAGGGAGGAGGGATGGAAGGTCGGCCGTGGCCTTGTAGGGAACCATCCCAGCATTCGCCTATGTGTCTGAGGGAAACCACGGAAAACCTCAGACAGGATGGCCGAACCGAGTTTAACCCCGGTTCTCCCGAATGATAGGTAGGAGGCCGTAAATGGCCTCCTCCCATCTCGGTCTCCATTAAACTATAATAAGTAATGATATTTAAAGATCCTAAAGCAATAAATACCTGCAAGAACCAGCGGAAAACATTAGTCCTGATTATATTCAAATGGATTCAAAAAATAAGTTTTATGAATCTCACTTTCTGGGACAAGTTCACCACTACAAACAAAATAACATTGACATAACCACCGCAGGTTGTCTTTCGATGAACGCTGTACATTTCGTAAAAATTGAGGGGCTGAATCTTCTATTGAGTGATGACCTATGGTGACGTGGTTGAATCAAGGAAGCACAATAAATTTCAAGACATACGTAAATCTTCAAGGGTGATAACAGTATAATGTTCGACGACGCTTTTTGAAGTTGAGTATTTCTCATCCTTAGAAAAGCAGTGACCACGGAAACATATTTAACCATTCTAACAGCCAACTGTCTATGATAACTATGCATAAATAAATTTTAATCTTAGGTTGGCATTTGTATTGTTGGTTTTGTAAACGCTCTGGCCTCGCATTTGTAAAGATACTGGTTCGAACCCCCGTCCGGACATCCAGATTTAGGTTTTTCCTTGTTTTTCGCAAATCACTCAAGGTGAAAAGCTCCTTCAAAAACGCCATGACCGAATTACATCCCGTTCCTTGCTCCGAGTCCTTTCTCTCCTCTAATGTACTTGACTTCCACAAGTCGTAGAGCCAAAAGCAATAAATGGTGGTTAATTTTATGACAGATTTATTGAAAGATGACAGAAAACACATCTTATTACCAGCAACATTCATATTCACGAATGACCGAGAAAATATGATCAGAGAAATTAGGGCCAGAACTGATTCTTTTCTTAACTCTTTTTCCTTTAAAGCGATAAGGGAATGGAAATGGTAGAATTTATCGAAAGATGAAATTTAGTTCTTTTCTGCTTATATCTCTATGTCTCGTCGATTTCGATGCCGTTAGAGGTGGGGAAGGACTGGGGGCAAGGCCTGGGAGCGATCTGGAGTGACCAGGAGTGATTTCGGGAAACCATGAAAGATTAAGATCTGGATGGCCGCAAGGGGATTCTAACTTGCATCCTCCCGGAAGCAAGGCCATAACGTAACAGCTATCCAGCTGCTCGGTATGAATAAAATTTAGAATCCGCCACTAGTTGATCTCGACGAATTGCTCAGGGCATCCTAATCTCCTCCGCCATCCACTCTCTAGCGAATCGCAGAGTAACAGTAACAGTAAGAGTAAGCAGACTCCAGGCATCAGAAATGAAATGTTTGCGGCAGGATGTTTGAAACTAGATAAAATACGAAACGAAGACATCGGAAATCACGCCACGCTACAATTTTTATTTTTATTAAGTTATGATTTATTTTAATTTATTCAGATTAAAAATTTATTAATATTGATCTCGGGCAGCCCAAAATTGTATATAATTATATGAATATGCAAGGGTATTTCCTTTGAAAGGCTCAGAAAATGTGTGAGCATAGTATTTTGTTTTAAGCGAAGGGTCGCATATCGGAGGCTCGGGACGGGAAGTGAAACGGTAAAATCCCAGTGAACGGACAATAGCCCGCCTCGCTGTCGCCACCCCAAGGCCAGTCAGTCACCCCAAACGGTTCCTGCAGCAAACAGGCGAAGGTCAACCTTCCCCCCCCCCCCTGCGTCAACAAGCATGGATGCGGAAGAGGGACGCTAGCGAAATGCCGCGAATCTGAGTGTGCATCGATACCACGTGATTTCCAACCTGCCTATGAAATCATCGGTAGGGGTCTACACATGTTAATACAGGGTGTATTTCTTTCTGCCCGCCATGTTCCTGCGCGGGAGAGGGACGCCATCGCCTTCCGGAGAGAAGGAAGTTACTTCTGCCCAGACCACGGGGCAGAGCAGTCGATTGTGACTTCTGCCCGGACCACGGGCGAGAGCAGTCGAGACTTCTGGTCAGACCGCGATCCAGTGCGGTCGATTCTGACTTCTGGCCAGACCGCGATCCAGTGCGGTCGAGCTGACTTATTGCCAGGCCAGAACTGTTGTGCTTGGTCAGTACAGTGACCTGCCTATGATCACTGGCTGGTGATTTTTCTATCACGCTGGGCTGATAGCGTGACGAACTTCAGTGTTGCTGCCTACACTAGGTAAAGTGTAAACGCCAGGTCTTGCATCGTTGAGTTCTTATGAGACTGCGAATGACCCGTAAGCGACTTGAGAAAGAGACTTGTGTTCTTTGGCTAATTTTGACCCTGAGCTAGCCGGCATTTTGTTGAACACTGTAGGAACCTTTGCATATCGCGAGTTCCTTGTTTTTTCTACTTGTTATTTGATGGTGCCCGAGATGCATGTTCATTTCATGTATTCTTTTTGATTGATGATTGTTTTCTTGTAGTAGCGTATTGTGAACATTTGTTCCCGCTCACTAACTGTAACTTCGTCAGAATATTTGCAAGTAAAGTAAAGTTCATATAATTGTTTGCTTGAGTAAATCGGCCAATTGTAACGTCTAGGCTTGCTTGACATTGCATTAATTTATATTAATATTAAATGTAAATGTGCCTAGCAGTGTAGCAGCCTATTGAACTTAATAAAATATCTGTGTCAGGTGTCTTTACGACCCGGCGTATGATCCTTGCCAATCAATAATTAATAATTGATTTATTAAATTTTATATTAATTTTTAATTTTATAAAATATAATAATTTATAAATCCCCCCCCCCTCACTCACTTCTCAATCCCACCACAATTGCGCTTACAACGTGGGGCAATTAATTAATTAATCCGGGGAATTAATTAATAATCAGATGTTTTCAAAGTCTCAAAAGAACCAAGTTCATGACCTTAGGCATTTATTTTTCTAACATAGAAAGTAAATTTATAATTTGTCATTGCTTTTGTAAAATTCAATTCAATCTGAGTGATGAATTTCTTTTGCAAATGATAATTTTCAAGGCAATCTAATTCATGTTAAATCAGTTTCAGACTTTTAATTGCAAATTAATATTTTTTTCAATATGCGAAGTTCATTTTGAATGCATATAATGTCGAGCCAGTGTTTTGTCTGTGCAATATGTTAGCAACTAAGTATTTATTGGTGCATATTTTGCTCATGTTGGTTGTTCGTTGTCGCATGATTCAACGTTGTGATGTGGTCTTGCACATATTTTGAATGGTTTGTTGCTCAATTTTCTTGATGGGATTTGTGCCTGTGTTATATGAAAATTTCTAAATTTTTTGACTTGTATTAAAGATCGCGATGTTTGTAATTTAAAACGTTGCTTGCGAAAATCTTTAGTCGTCATTGGAATTTTCCTGTGCCATTTAATAGTCCTATGCATTTGAGATCCGGGCGTAAAATAAAATTAAATATGGAAGGTAGTAATTCGAATATCGAGATGAACGATAATCGGAGAGATTTTTGAGAATGATAGGGAACCGTTGCCAAGTGCTGAAACGAGCTCTGTAGCAACGGAGACATTGCAATATAATACTATGAGTGCGGACAAAGTCATTGAAGATCAGAACATTAATGATAGGTCGGGATACAGTTCAAATTCCACAATAACTATAGCTGACATGGCGTTAGAGAGTCCTATTCAGAATGACGCGGTGGTAGTAACGACCCCAGAAACTTGTACATTCCCATTAATGGAAGCCACACCCGCCATACAAAATCCAGTTGCAAATCAAAATCAACCAGAAATTCCTCCTTGGGTCCAAGTGATGATGGCTGAGTTGATAAAGGTGCAAGAAAGTCTCAAAAAGGGGCAAGAAAATCTAAGGGCGGATTTAAAAGCAGATTTCAACAAAGGGCAAGAAAATCTATCAAAGAAATTGGATTCTACCATCAGTAGGATCGATGCTTTAGAAAAGCGGCAGGATCAAATCGGCATAAGCCTTGATCAAAAATTCGCTGCTTTTCATACAAAAATCTGTGAAGAGGTAGCAGATTTTCAGGCAAATGTAAGAACGAAGATCGTTGATTTGTCTGAGAAATCTGAGCAAACAATAGCTAGGTGCGACAGGTTGGAAAAGGAAAATGAAATTTCCAATACAACCATTGCCATTGTACAATCTGCGATAACCCATTTGGAGATTGAAACTAGGGAAACAAATGGAAAATTGTCTAGCTATATGCATGATGTGCGAGATGAAATGGAGGGGAAAGTCTCTCAAGTCAGTGCAAAAATTGATAAAGTCGCTACCTCGGTTACTAGTTTGAGAGAGGACAGTAATCAGTTAAAGGGAGCACAAGACAAACTTCGGGAGGAACTATTGTTGAAATATCGACAAGTTGAGGGTGACGTGAATACGTTGAAAAGTTCCCCTCCTACACAACACACTCACACAGGGCAAGATAATAATATACACATTGATTTAAAACTTCCCAAGTTTTGTTCCTACAAAGATATTAACCCGAAAGCATTTTTGTCGGAGTTAGAAATTTATTTCAAGATAAAAAGCTGTGCCAGACAACTTAAAATTATTGATTATCCGGCAAGCTATGCTTGAGCCCGATCGTTACTGGTACGATGTTTCCTGTAACCTAGATATGTCGTACGCGGACTTCAAAGAGTTGTTTCTCAGAACATTCTGGTCACACAAACACCAAAGTCAAACCCGCATGAAAATGTACCAAGGCCGTTACGAGCCAAAAACAAATGATTCCATGGGGGCTTATGTGGAAAGATTGGTTGTTTTTGTCACGGTACTTAGACCAACCCATGTCAGAAACGGAGTTTATCACGGCCGTAACGACGCATTTTTCCCCGCAAGTGCAGGCGCACATTAATCCGGTTGTCATAACCACTATCTCGCAATTTTTGGAGACTCTGAAAAATCTTGATTCAATAGGGCATAAAGCGAGTCAAGAACAGAAGTCAAAGGGCGAAAGTAGTGGCCAGATAAAAGGCCAACAAGATGGAAAAGAACGTGGTAATCGGGGGAATTATACTAATAACGATCCCAGTTATTATAATAACCATAAACCACAATTTCAAAATGAAAGTGGTAACCAATGGAAGGACAGGGGTCGTAATGAGAATAAAGGGGCGCATCAATGGGGAAAAACATACCACAAATGCGATAGTATTTGCAAATCAGAACGAGGGGGAGCGACTTGAGGACCATCCGGTACCACAGAATACGGGAAATATCCAATCTGAGCCCTCGCCAGTACTTATAATGCACAGAGTCTCAAACCCTATCATTTTGCATAAGTATGTTAGGATTAAATTTTTTTGTAAATACGAATTATTAAATTAGGGAAATAGGATTTATTTGTAAGAAGCCTTGTGGAGAGCAAGTGTTGTTGACATTAGTCTAAGGATAACGACCGCTAAACAGTTACCACAGCTGAGTGCCTGCGACTAAGTTTCTGTGTAGATTCTTATCTAAACTCAGGTAGAAGGGAGCCGCCGCAAGAACAGATGAGAGCGAAAGTGTACAATGCCCGGTCTCACTGGATTATAACGGTATAACGTGGACGAAAATATTTGTCTGACCACACCAGAAGCAAGAAGGATTTGTTTTGAAATGATGTGGCGTCGGAAAGATGAAGTGTGAAAGAGATATATTCCTCAACGTGCAGTCTAGGATTGCTGTTGGTTTGCGAAAAGAAGGCGGATATTTAATTTGTCGCTGTCACTATCATAATAGGTCAGGACACAAGTCAGATGTATGATTGCACCATTTCGGCAATGGGAGTAAAATGTTCCTATAAGGTTCCCACCGATGGGCTCGTACATCACCAGTATTACCGTCACAAAGCCTTTCAAATTGCAGCTAAACGGCTGACAAAAAGGGATATGTAGAGAAATCACTTACTGACGCTTTGCATTGTGTAGAATACACTTATTGCGTGAGACACATACACGAAACTCACTGTTATACGGGATGGCATATGGCCCGGGTATTTGAATGAAGTCATAAGACCCTCAGTAGAATCTTCAGGGTAATAATTTGAATGGAGATGTTTTAATGAAAAGTCAATGGTGGTTCCTTTTGCTTAATGTTTGGTAATTATAACGATGATCTTGGTGCATTCTTAAGTAGGAGGATGGCACAATCTGGTCTAGAAATGCAACATCATTCCAGTTTTCCGCGGTTTTCTTTCTTTTTGCTTTAGTTCTTGGAGTTTAAAAATAACAGGACTCCGACATGAGCAGAACTTGCGTAGTAATTAGGTAAAGAAATATTTCATTCACATGTACATAATTTTGTACTTGTCATTTTTATTTTATTTCATGTTTTACTATGTTGTTTAAGATAAGAATCTTTAATCGATAAGTTAATATGAAAAGACAGGAAAGAAATCATGTATGGTTGTCCACATGTTGTAAAACAGTCCCAAGGTCATGGACATTCGTTCAGTTTAGTATCTGTGGCAAGAATCATAGCATTGTGGGTCCCTGTATATGTAAAAATATCGATTACTGGTTACAGTGGAAGGTAGTTAAAATGGCTTAAAATAAAATTATTGTAATAATTTTATTTTCCCGTAGTTGGCCGTATATTGTAAACGTGACGTTATCACGCCACGCTACAATTTTTATTTTTATTAAGTTATGATTTATTTTAATTTATTCAGATTAAAATTTATTAATATTGATCTCGGGCAGCCCAAATTGTATATAATTATATGAATATGCAAGGGTATTTCCTTTGAAAAGGCTCAGAAAATGTGTGAGCATAGTATTTGTTTTAAGCGAGGGTCGCATATCGGAGGCTCGGGACGGGAAGTGAAACGGTAAAATCCCAGTGAACGGACAATAGCCCGCCTCGCTGTCGCCACCCCAAGGCCAGTCAGTCACCCCAAACGGTTCCTGCAGCAAACAGGCGAAGGTCAACCTTCCCCCCCCCCCCCTGCGTCAACAAGCATGGACGCGGAAGAGGGACGCTAGCGAAATGCCGCGAATCTGAGTGTGCATCGATACCACGTGATTTCCAACCTGCCTATGAAATCATCGGTAGGGGTCTACACATGTTAATACAGGGTGTATTTCTTTCTGCCCGCCATGTTCCTGCGCGGGAGAGGGACGCCATCGCCTTCCGGAGAGAAGGAAGTTACTTCTGCCCAGACCACGGGGCAGAGCAGTCGATTGTGACTTCTGCCCGGACCACGGGCGAGAGCAGTCGAGACTTCTGGTCAGACCGCGATCCAGTGCGGTCGATTCTGACTTCTGGCCAGACCGCGATCCAGTGCGGTCGAGCTGACTTATTGCCAGGCCAGAACTGTTGTGCTTGGTCAGTACAGTGACCTGCCTATGATCACTGGCTGGTGATTTTCTATCACGCTGGGCTGATAGCGTGACGAACTTCAGTGTTGCTGCCTACACTAGGTAAAGTGTAAACGCCAGGTCTTGCATCGTTGAGTTCTTATGAGACTGCGAATGACCCGTAAGCGACTTGAGAAAGAGACTTGTGTTCTTTGAGCTAATTTTGACCCTGAGCTAGCCGGCATTTTATTGAACATTGTAGGAACCTTTGCATATCGCGAGTTCCTTGTTTTTTCTACTTGTTATTTGATGGTGCCCGAGATGCATGTTCATTTCATGTATTCTTTTTGATTGATGATTGTTTTCTTGTAGTAGCGTATTGTGAACATTTGTTCCCGCTCACTAACTGTAACTTCGTCAGAATATTTGCAAGTAAAGTAAAGTTCATATAATTGTTTGCTTGAGTAAATCGGCCAATTGTAACGTCTAGGCTTGCTTGACATTGCATTAATTTATATTAATATTAAATGTAAATGTGCCTAGCGGTGTAGCAGCCTATTGAACTTAATAAAATATCTGTGTCAGGTGTCTTTACGACCCGGCGTATGATCCTTGCCAATCAATAATTAATAATTGATTTATTAAATTTTATATTAAATTTTTAATTTTATAAAATATAATAATTTATAAAATCCCCCCCCCCTCACTCACTTCTCTATCCCACCACAAACAGAATGTTTATATTTAAATATTATTTTTAACCTTTTAGTTCACATTACTACGTTGATTTTAGTTTTTTAAACTACAATTTTATTTTTAACTTTTTAGTTCAGATAGTTTAAAAAGTATGTTTCTTACTGTTGGCTTTTCTTCGCCAATCTCTCTTTTTCTTTGAGTTGTAGTTTCATTATTAATTATTATTCCCACGAGTAAAATACAATTAAATGGTCAACTCAACAAGAGATCCAATAGCACGGTAAACGAGGAAGGCTACTTTTCTATAATAGTACGAAGTAATATTTCGAATACTTACTATTCAACATCACGTAAAGCGACTTCAGACAGAGAAACCTTTCTGGATAGGAGACAGCAGAAGACGATCGTCGACAACAACCAAGGCTCGTAAATCACACCCGGGAAACTGGAGAACGATGATGATGATGATGGCTATATTGGGTGGGAAATCTCCGAAGGGTGTGGCCACCAAATGACGAAGATTTCTCGAATCGCACCTGTGCACTAATGTCGCTGCTGCATTTGCCTAACTCAGTAATCCCATCAAGTATAGGATACACTGACAACGTGGTGAGAGTGAAATTATTGAATTTTTATCGGTTCTTAATAAATGTGCAAATTTTAAAACGATTCGGACGTCAGGAAGCGGGTAAACACTGAATGAAAGATTCCATTACATGCAACCATTTTTCTATTGTTAGCGTCAGAGTAACGAGAATAGCAGGACGTTGCTAAGAGACTACTGCATTGTCAACGGTTCTTAAAACGTGTGCAAAATTTTTATGTTTTTACTGTCAACGTAATCAGAATATCAAGACATAGCTATGAAATTATTGTATTGTAATCAGTTATCAATACATGAGCAAAATTTCAAACAACTCGGACATCTGGAATTGGGTTAAAATTATATTGCAAAATTCCACGACATTAAACAATTTTTCTGTTGTTACTGTCAAAGTAATGAGCATAGCAGGATATAGCTATGAAATTATTGTATTGTCACCGGTTCTTAATATGTGTGCCAAATTTCAAACAGCTCGGACATCGGGAAGTGGGTCAAAATGGATTTGTAAAATTCCGTTACATTCATACATACAAACATACATACATACATACAAGTCAAGCTAATATAAAGCGTGTAAAAAGGATCAAAACCTTAAATTAATTAAATCTTCTTAGGGTTCCAGAAGCATTTTTGTCTGTTTATGATGCAGTTCATAAGCACCTATACAAATACGTTTACTCTAGTACCAATCAAATTAATATATTGGGCCTAAAATTTTTGTACAGAAAAATTGAGTTTCCAAATAATTACCACTAAATAAAGTATGTAGCACATATCACATTGCTCTACATGACGTTTAGTGCACATGCACATTATCAACATCTGAATACAGAAAATTAAAAGAATATTGTATTGCAGCGTAAAGTAGTGAATATTTAGGTATATGTGTTTTAATCATGCTTTTATTTGTTGATCGATTCAGAAATTTCTCATTTTTAAAACCAATATACCGCCATTTGCACTTCACTCCCACAATATAAAGAAATTTATATTATGTTTACAATATGTCTCTAATGTTCCTGAATGTTTACTGAAGGAGTGTAAACAGGTGAAGCAGGGAAAATAGATAGAGGTGCATGCAGAGAACCAGGTCTGATAATTTAATTCTCACCGTCCTGCTACAGTAAGTCCAGTTGATAGTTTTAACCCACATATTGTGTTCAATCTAGCTTTTGGTCCCGGCGTCGCTCTCGTTCTGAGTTTTCAGTTGCGACACTTTATGAAGCTTACTGTGATGAATGGACATAGGCACAGCCAGTTTGCAAGAGAATGCCGGTAGCCACGGGGTGTAAATAATATCTTTGCAGCGCCATCGAGTAGTATATCTTGCTTTGCTGTGAGCGGAATTGGCCAGCCCGGTGAGATGCGATCGTGTTCGGGGAGTGACTTACGCGTGCAATCCCGCGACCGCCGCAAAGACACTTTTATGGCCTGGGAGCCAATTTTTACGGCGGCCCGGTTCGTTTATGAGCTAATGGAGTTATTACCGGACACCAAAGAGCAGTTACAGTCACTCGTACAGCGGAAGTAAACCCACAGATATTTCACATTTTTACGACCGCATTCCTTCAAATGATTGTTACACACGTGGTATACCGCCAGCGTTTTCACATCTGAATGGTTCTTAAACACCCTCACTACACCGTCACTTTCGTCCATGTTCGTTTTCAAAACGCATCACACCGATTTACGTTTGGAAAATGCACCGCTTCGTCGCCGATATCGCTAAGACATTGTGACGGCATTGGTGCCCGATGCTAGGCTAGCTGATTCGAGCCCTTGTGAAGGAGAAAAAAAAAATCTGTACTTGACGAGCAGGGTAACAGAGATACTAGTGTACACTACTAATCTTCAGAATGCCAGAGATGACTCTCATACCGTTAGCTGTATGTAAGGAGAAACAAGCCAAACAAATTTGTTTATGGTGATTCGTTTATCAGATGCGACACAAAACCTGGTAGCACCCCCCTCCCCTCCCAACCCCTGCTTCCCTCCGAAGAGTAGGGTCGGCATTAGGTTTCATACTCTGTTTCATTTCCCACGTAGAAAAAGAATAAGACAATACACTGAACACCCTAAAAAGATCTGTTACCTTCATCATATCGTGCTGATCTGAACTATTCAGATCAACACAATGTGACGAAGATTGTAAAACGAGCTGGGGACATTACATAGCAACCGCCAAACTGCTGAATACTCAGAAAATAAGTGTGCTAGCGGATCCTGAACTGTCACCTCCTCATCCATCAAAACCATTCGGTGAAATCAAACAATGGGAATTGAGAAAATCAGATACTTTAACAAAAGTTATTTCTCGTCTCTCGCACCCTGATCTTAGTATTACTGTTATAACGTTATACGTTTCTACACCGAGCAAAAGAAAAATAGTGAATTTACAGTCTAGCAATGAAAGGGACTGAACATAGCGACTAGAAGACATAAAACGCAGCTAATTGTCTCCATCACGTGTTGAAAGTAATCTTCTCCGCTTGAAGCCAATACATGACGATAGAAAGAGGTTTTACTTCTTGTCGACAACTAAACCGGTAAGTACGATTGTATTCTAATGGAGAGAAAGTGAATTGCCTTTAGGAGGCATTGAACTTATGCGAATGAATATCCTGTCAATGAAAACGTGCAATTTGCCAATACGTCGCACATTGTTCCACATATGAAATGAACATCGCAGTTTGGCGTGGTTTGCTGTTTTCTTATTGGAATTAAGAGCCGTGGAGCAGAGCCAACTGTTATTTGCGATAAACAATGTCTGTCAAGAAGCTTAATGAAACGATATGTCGTCTCGAGTACTTCGCTATTTAGACCTGGAAAACAATTGGAGACATACAAATACACAATACGATTTTGAAAACTTTGTATCGACTTTGATTCACAAGCAAGCGACAGTATGCGGCTTGGTTCTAGAATATCTTAATTCGCGACTCTGGATGGAAAATAAGTAACCATTTCACATCTAAATGTGCTTAATTAGTTTTCAGAAATGTCAAACACGTCACTTTAACGCAAAAATGTACTTCCTTTTGCAGAAATCGGGACAGTAATGAATATCTCACTTTCATCATACTTTCATCAAATTAAAAAAATGTAATTACTCAAAAAATTACTGAATGGAATGACTCCCTATATATTATATGTCACGTCACATATTTACCCAGGCACATAGTTAATTAATTGTCTTCCGGTACGATTAATTCTCACGTGCCGAGAATTCCGTACCCTGGTAGAGTACCTCGTACTGTGCCATTTTTCAGTATTATATAGCAGTTTTTTCATTGGATCAATAAATAATAAACCACATTTCAAATAAGTTTATAATACCTAATTTATACTCATTTTACCATAACCCTTATCTGTTTCATATATCTAACCAAAGCATACTTCAAGTAATTTCAGTTGAAATATTGAAATGATGATTGGACTTTGAAATTTAAAAAAAAGTATTTTCACGACTTAATCAAAATTTGATTGACAAATTCTCTACTGTGTTATGTAAATGATTTTTTGTAGAAAAATTTATCTAATATTACTCATAAGTCTGTTGCGGAAACCAAAAAAGTTCATAACGATCGCTATAGTTTTTTGTAAACTTGTCACTAAAAACTATCAAACAATTTTCCGATCAGTATTTTCTGAAACGAAAGTGGGAAGACTTTTGAAGATTTTTTTATTCCGAAGACTAGTAAAAATCATAGATTAAAAAGAGTCCAAGTAAGTTCAGAGTGTGCGGGTTGCCATCTTTCATTCAATATAAGTGAAAATTGTCTTTACATTTAAAACAAAAAAAAACAACAACAAAACCAACATAAAACCCTCCTAAAACTCCTTAATTATTTTTACCCCAACATTTTTCCAAATTTTACGTATGAATCGGGCTTTGGATTTTAACAACTTTTTCTCTTTTTTCTATTTCTTGCTTTACGCCTCGCCGATGTCGTGATCAGTTGAGGCAGGAAGGGATTGCTTTTAGAAACGAGAATGAATTGAGCCATGGCCGATTGAAGGAACATTTCGTAGCTTTCGCCTGGAATGATTTCGATAAACAATAGAAAACGGAAATCTGATAGGGCGGATGGGGATTTGAACCCGCGTCCTCCAGAATGCCAGCCTGGGCCTTGCTACTCACGCACCAGGCTCGGTTAGTAAGTACTAAAACAGTATGCAAGTACAAATTTTTAAGTGTAATGATTCAAAAGTTGTTACACTGTGGGAGACAGCGACCGACGAATAGGTGAGAGATCCCATGAGGTTCCTTCCGTCTTTCATTCTGAAGATATGGAAAACTAAAAGACATACCTAGAACTCACTTTTAAGCAATGAACCTTGCTATTCGCTAAACACCTGAACACCTACCCAAAGAATAGAAGATAGAATGTTTCGCAACTCGTGTCCGCATTTAACAAAATCATCATCCATGCATCAAAGGACGACGTCACCTGATCCAATACCTAAAATTAAGGAACTATTTTTCCTTCACCTCTGGCAATGCTTTATTTTACATATACAGACAATTTTTTTTAATTATTATTATTTACGGCTTTACGCCTCGTAGACGGCTAATGTTAGCAGAGGCGGGATGGGACTGGGGACAAGGAACGGGAAGGAATTCGGCCATGGCCTTTTTGAAGGAAGCATCCCGGCCTTCGTCTGGAGTGATTTGGGGAAACCATGGAAAACCCAAATCTGGATGCCCGGACGGGGATTCGAACCCGCGTCCTCCCAAATGCGAGGCAAGAACGTTAACCGTTCATCCACCACGACGCTGAACTCTTTGTGCGGCTCCTGCTCATTTACTCCAGAAACCATTATCTTCAACTGTAATATTTCAGTTTTCCTATTGTTAGAAAAAATATATTTATCTTTTGCTTATTTCTACGGCTAGCATTGTCAACAATTAAATTGCTGTGTAAAATAACATCATTACTTTAATAATTCAAAGGGATTATTGAAAATATGATAATATTTTCCAAACAATTAATAATCTAGCTAAATTTTATTAAAACAAATCACATAATTATTATTCTTTAATATACTGTTAGTACAGACGGATGCGTGTGAAGGTCTTACAGTAGTTTCCAACCTGACTGAAGCAGGTAGAACCCGGTCACTCGTCAAATCCGAATACTTATTCATGAAGACATACCAGTCACTATTCTTGAAAAAGGTGCACAAACTGGATTATGTTATGAAATTATTAAATAGGACTTATTTTTACGCTACATCAATTCAAACTGAGACAAGGAATATTGGACGCAAATGAGAATTCTGAATGACTGAAATTTCTCGGAAGCTTTTAAAGCTTTCCAGAAATTTTTTGGATCATCGCCCAAATATGTCGAACCTACAGAAAGATGTATTTCCCACGTTATGGTTATGACTGTTAGTATTACCAAGTGATTGGCATTATCTGCGACAGAATACCGGAGTAAGCATTTAAATAATCTATACTATTATAAATCTGTAAGCAAGCTGCGTGTGTCTGGGTATTTCAGATTGCATTACGTAAAAACTACCGCAGCAATTTGGATGGTGTTTTCAAATTTTAAGTGCAAATGGTCCAGATTAAGATCGGCGAAAACAGCTTATGACTTATATCTACCGAGGAACGGAGCAAGAAATTATGTTTATTTCAAGACGGGACAAATATGCGCCACAGATCACTCTGTATTTGAGATAAGGATTCCTTTCAAGAAATACTGACCAGAGATCACATTAATGCTCTTAGAATACTGTTTTATTTTTTTTTACTTTCGATCTTTAGTTTCCTAAAACATAGTTCAGTAAAATAAATGGATTCAAACGTAATAAGTATAAGTAGTTTTTAATTTATTGTAAACATCATTCCGCTTGAAGAGATACTGATCTAAGATGACTCTATTACTCTTTCGATTGTATTTATAGTGATTTTTTATTATTATTATTTTTTCGGTGGTGTGAATGTAGTAAATTAAAATAAACGGAATATATTAATCAATCATAATAAGTTAACACTTTAATAAGCGTAACGGAATACTGATGTTTAATTTAAGGTAGGCAACTTAGCGCCCAATGTCCATATTAAAGCCTTATAACGTGTTGACGATAATCAGACCATTACATCACAAATTGCCATTTCCATAAGCGTGACTAAATTGTGATTTTAAATTTACTGTAAACGGCTTTGTGCTTAATATTGATATTAAAACCTAATACCATTTTCTGTTTTATTCCGTATCAGCATTTAAAAATGTAATATTTTCGTTAACTGTTACGGAAATGATATTTTCGCTATGGCTACTGCTGTAATCCTAACCAAATTTATTATTAATGATATAATTCTATACTTCTTTGTGGGTTATGATAATACCAATATGCAATATTCATCTCTATGTATTAACATTAATAATTTGGCAGCGGTCTAATAAGGTCATACCAAGAATTAATTGGAATTAATAGGCCTGAAATTTCCTTAGGCTATAATATTTAGTAAATGTGCACATTAAAGTCACAAAATAAATAATAATGAAGTAAAATAGGTCGAAATATTGCTAGTTGCATACTAGTTACTAAACGAGAAATCCATGTTTTTACCTACGGCATAGGAATACATTCATACGGTATCACATAAAATTGTCAGTGATTTTACAGATGCTATTGTTGCTGGTAGAGATGTACTAAGAAATGGCTACCGACTGTACTGACAACATTATCGCAGACGATAACTTTTGTGTTGCATTATGTCTAAGACAAATTTTTTTCGCTTTAATATGTATTTTTTCTAGTAAAATATGTCATGAGGAAAATGTGTACCAAATTTTTGAACAAAGAAACACTAACCTCTAGGTACACCCTTATTGGACCGTTAGCGATAATTTTTCATGTAGCTTAATTTCTTATATTTCATATATTATTTTACGTTAAAATACAAGTCGAACAAAAAAATTTTCGCACACCAGTATGAAAACCAAATCTATGGTAGTAAGTAAAAGAAGGAAGTTTTTAGATGAAAATTCCAATTTTGCTTCCCGACGTTAGTATCTTGTACTAAAAAAAGAAGGGTAAAACATTTTTTCACATACCAGGATTGACGCAGATACTAGTATAGCTATAAGCTTGCTCATCACATCCTACGGAAGGTTTTTTTTTTTGCGTCTTGTAAAGATTGTAGATTTGAGAGAATTATTTCAAAATAAAGCAGAGAATTTAAAACAAGCGGATTCCTCCTTCAAAATCAGTTATCCCAAATATCATTCATAACAAAGACGTTACACTATATTATTATTTGAAGCTATTCTAGAACCAATTTCAATTCCTATATTCGTATATCATTAACTTCGTGCAATTACTTACATTAATTATACCCTCGTCATAAGCTGCCTTTGCTTTACTTTTGTAATAAATTGCAGTAGCTAATTAACTGGCAGTAAATCATCTGTTTAGTTTCATCACTTTTGTTGTGTCCTCACGGTTTTTATACAAAAAAAAATAAAAATTAATGAGATATCTGCGTCATCAGCAAAACGCTTACTCCTTCTGTCTAATTTGAACGGATGAATTTCAAAGAAGCATGAGATACAGTTATTGAGTTTCCCGATTACGAATCAATGAAAGTATACATATTAACATTATACACGTATACTACATCTTCCACCACTCGGTTTCGAACCAACTAACCACGTGTCAGATGCGTGACATCGTCACCTTCCCGCTGCCACATGAGCCAAACGGAACGCGCTGTAACTGTGTAACTAAATCCATAATGTTACAATTACCCTCAGGAAATTTTTTTTTTTTTAAGTTGGGTTTTTGTGGCTCAATGTTGCTCGCCAAAGGATTCACGGAGTTAGAGCTCCGCACTCCCATTACAACTTGCAGCACTACAAAAGAGGTTCTGAAACCTCCGTACATAGTTTCTTACCCACGACGAACCATGTAACACTACCATGTTGTGCAATTTCCTACAGTAGTTCTTGTACAATGCTTCTTCTTATTTGGGCTTTCATGTCTTACCTGGATAGCGTAAAGCAATAATGAAGTATACTCGGTTTCTCGTTATTCGGTGATAACTTTCAATATTCCTCTGAAACGTTTAGAAGCTTAAAAGGATCTCAAAACTAATTAACCAAAACAATTGTTTAGAAATAAACAATTTCCACTTTTATGGATTTTTTAGACTCACAGACAGCTATAATATTTAAATTTCTCTCAGAAGATTCCACAAAACAGATTTAGCCAGGTAATTAATTTTTCTTCTCATAACCAAATGACAGTTCTGTTAAGATCACAAATAACTTCTTAAAGCTTCTTAAATATTTCCCTAACAGTCCATTAAAATCTTCTTTCAATCACTTGCCTATCTGGTGTGCAATGATTTATCACACGGCTTTTATAAATTAAACGTCTTATCCTTCGCTGCCTATGTTACACCATTACCAAATAAAAATATTTCTTTGATAAAACTTAATAGTTTATACACTGCTTCTAACTTGGCCAGATTACAGAATGAATTTCTATTGTTCCGAAAAATTGGAGGGTCGTCAACTAACTAAATTGGTACTTTCACTTTCCTAATCTGACTAATGACCTCTTCTGATCACACTTTAATAAGCTAGACCAGTTGTTCCTAATTAGTTTTCCCCGAGTAGCACTTCAAGATAGAGTTCAATCTCTCGAACCCCTTATAGCTGAAACGATAAATAAATAAGTACGTTCATCCCAATCAAATGTTTCGCAAAACCATAGCAGTTTGTCTTAAAATATGTTTGGTGATAGTAATGTTTGCGTAATTTTTTTAAAATTATCATATTGATTACCTTAGCCAAAAGATTATAGCGGGAACCCCTTGAAGCAACATCACGTATCCCTGGAGGTACGCATGCCACTAATTGGGAGCCACTGAAATAGATACTTACTAGACTCGTAGAAAAAACCTAACCTGGAGAGACTGCAGGAAAATCCTCCCTTCCGCAGAATAACAGAGAAAAAGCAGCATTTACTTAAAAAGTAAAAAATGTCAAAATCAGATGTTTTATTACATACACACTATTCTCAACGCTGAAACAGCTGAAATTGCTGCCGAGCAAGTCACCCCTACGACGATCACTGATGAAAAAGCCTCCATCTGTCTCTCCGGTTGTATATATAGTTTCTGCAGAAATGACTAACTCTGGTACAATATCATGACGCGTTTTCGAGTGGTAGCTCTTGCACTATAAACCTCTGTCCCAACACTTTCCCCGATATGTGAATTCTGGCAAATCACCACGCACCCACTACACAAAACTTACTGCAAACAAAAAAAGGAATAAGGCTCTAATTACATTCGGTAAAGCCCTAGAAACGTCACAAGGTGACGGAGTAAGCACCACGTTCCGATCAGGCCGATGCCGCTTCCCTAAGCACTTAAAACCAAGGGGCTGTATCAGATTGACGAACAATTATCTATGTTGACGAAAGTCGAGCACGTCAGTTAGTAATCACACAAGTTGGTAGAGAACTGCGTGACTTACAACCTTCCGTGATCGGAGTTCATTACGTCTACACGAAGCCGTATTGATTCGACGACTTAATACGTAAACATGAAGGGCTAATTTAGCCGGCAGCTCTTTCTCCTTGGGTGTTTGAATCCGTTCGACACGCTAGCCACTCCACTAACCTTCACTGAATTACTCATTACCATTGACAGGAGTGTCGGCAGTAACGGTCGCAAACACCTCCACTGTTGGCACTCCTGTAATTATTCAGGCGCCATATTTGCGACACAAACAGGCAGATGTTGACAGTTAGTTGGTTGCCATCATGACTTATGCAGAGCAATTGCGAGCCGTCACCATAATTGTGTTGTGTCGGCGAACGGACCACAATTATTAATCGCTCTACTTGTCACTCCGAGAGGGTTAATTTATTCGTTTGCTTAAGTTGATTGCGGATTCTAACAGATTGGGGAATTCTAACTCATTGGCAAGCGGATAAATCTCTTAAATTCTTCAGTTACCACACGCTTCCGGAGCTGCTGTTATTGAAATTACTGTACTAATTTTGTTGGTGTAGTGTACCAGGTTTATTGATAAGACGATTCCAGGTAGTTAGAAAAAATTTATATAATTATGTTTGTTTTGTAAATACATTTCTGTTTTTTTTTAAATGAAAACTCCAGCTCCTGTCGCTTGCAGAAATTTCTGGCTGAACGAATTAACGACTAGCTTTTACCCGCGACTTTGTACGCATGGACTTAAAATTTTATTGCCATATAATTTGAGATAGAAGTCTGTAAGTAACATAAAAGGAAACAAAGCCTGAGTAACCAATATAACATTTACAGAAACTTACACACGCTATCCGTCTGTCTGTCACTGGTTACTTTTCGATTTTCATGACAAAATATTTTATTTATCCCCAAAACAATATTTAGTATTTCCTTGTCAAGTGTCATCAAGAGCTTTTTCCTTGAATGCGTCGATATGGCACGTGTGACATGACGTCTCTTTTACGTCTACTCGATTCAGTATTCCAATTAATACCCTACATATTTATATTCCAATCTCAACTATTGCGTATAAAGAGATTTTGTAATTTACATGTTACATTTTCAACTATATTGTATTATTGTTAACTTTTCGTACTGTCCACAAATGTTAAGAGGATTTTGAGATCGTCAGAGGGATTTACAGTTGCATTGAGACCAATGGCCATAAACGTAATCGTTGTTCGCTAGGCTGCTCTGTTTGTGGTTGGGAATACACTAACAAGTGAACGACAGATAACAGAACACATAGAATTATGTACCAATCCACCGTATTTAATGACATGCGCATCCTAATTTGAGGAAATATGGATCTTTGAGCGGTAAAAGGTATAGTGAGGCCAGGCCACTAGTGACTCGTACGCCCAACTTGGAACAAACTGTTGAATGTTGAAGAGAGGAAACTGCCAATCCATGGACATCTAAAGTGATGGCGAAAACCTCGAACATCTCGGAATACTTTTCCCCTAATCTCTGCCTTTTGTATTTTCATTTCTTGAACCTCTTTTACTACATTTCACGAAGCTTCCGTCATAGGTTCCTATGTGATTCTGAATCGTTTTGAGGTGATACTTTTCGTTCCCACTTAAAGTTGTACTAGTATTTATGGGACATCTCGCAGGAAGATTACAGTTTCTGTTAAGTAACGCCACTAACTTTTGATTTACATGATCAGTTGGTTACTGAAAGTTCAGGAAACGTCTTTATCTCCGTTTCTTACTGTACATCTTCCTCCGTAACTGCCTCTGTGACTCCCAACACTGTGTGCCTTTAATACCATACCGACTGGCTGTTTCTCTGAGGTTCATTTCACATTTAACAATACTTGATTCTAACATCCCATCCCCTTCGATTGATAGTTGTTGGCTGTCCACTATCGGCTGCCTCTACTTTAATGTTCCTGACCATTAGGATTGCCTTCTTTTTTCTTTTTCTTTTTTTAATAATGAGAATAAATTTGTGTTTTTGGATGGCAAAAATACAGTAGGCCTACATTGTATAGAAGAAGAGTACTTCATTTTTTTTATGTTTGAACACATATTTTTCAATGCTTTTTGACACATTCAACAAATAGTTATTCTCCTTAAGCTCTTCCTCACCATCTGTACAGACTATATTCAAATAAAAAAATTTATATCTTGAGTTCATTCTATATTGAGTTGAGCGAAGGTTTGTTTCTTCCATCTCTCCACTTTGCAATCATGGCAAACAAAAAATCTCTTATTGAATGCAGAAGTCTCAGGTAAAAATAAAACAAGACAAATTGTTTTTAAATATATTTGGAAAAAATTTACTTTTATTGAATATGTACTGTCACTTTTGAGAAATTGGAAAATCAGTAAAACTTGGTAAAACTTTAATTATCTTCGAGTTTTCCATGAAATTCATTCACCAGAATTTTTTTCTTCCTACAAACAATATTCAGTACTAGACAAAGTGTTTTAAACTTATGTGTCCAATCCCAGCAAAAGAAATAAATAAGCTTATTCCATACATTTTGCATTCGTTATCTGGTACATTTTCCAGCCAGGTACACTCTTTTTTTTTAGTACACCTTTGTAATTCTGCAATCTCTTTTTGTTTGAAGCACACATTTTCAGTTTTTTAGGCGTAGACCCCTGCTATTGTTTATCACCATTGACATCCATTTAGTTTAGGTATATACATAACACAGTGCACAAATAAAATCAATGTGCCAGTGGGATAGTACACGAAACAAGAAACTATTTAAAATTAATACTAAGTAGTTAGCTGACGGCGGCTGAATATGACCGACTAATCCCGAGGTAGGAGAAGGCATTGTTACATGCAACTACTTCACGCGACCTGTTCGGTCGAATGCACCCTAGTGACGGACAGATCACAAGGTTTTTTTCTAAATAAATTGGAAGCCCTGCTGACAACCATGTACTGATCGCACTTATAGCTCCAGTAGTAGTGCCTTTCACCCGTTGAGCTTGGTGAACCCTAGACCATGATTTTGATACCATATACGACTATAGAGTACAACCCCCCCTTTTTCTTCTCCCTGGTAAGCTGTTCTGTTCACTGAGTGCAGATTTGTTGACTGATCTGCATCTCAGTGTGAAGGCCCACCGGGAATACTGTAAGCTTTCCACTCAATTAGTATGGCTAATTCGCCGCCGTAGTTTACCAAGTCAGCTCCTAAAAAAAATCATGCCAGTTATTAGTATTGCTCCACTAATTGGTGATAAAATCGTGTTTTTAATGATTCTGGCCCATTTATCATCACTCAATACATGCTAGCGTCAGATCTAATAATTAATGTAATTGAAGACATATAACCACCAAACAAACTGGAGGTATTTTGTTCTGAAATCTAAAATGAAAATACACTTTTCTGATTAAAACACTACTGAATTTAATTAACTCCGGTTATTTTGTCACTTTTTAAAACAATGTTACATTTTCATATGTACGAATTCCGTCCACAATATTTTATCGTTTCCATACAATGTGAAGCTATAAATATCGCTCCATGCGACTCAACAGAACGAATGCGGAACACACACTGCTTGCTCGCACAGCGAACACTGCACTATTCGCTCAGCTGGTCAAACTAAAGATTGTTACACTACTCCTCCTTAAAGATAACTAATGCTACCCCGATTATGATACAAACTACTATCTGTGGAAACCCGGAAATGATACACATCAGGTTACAAAAATTTATATAATCAGTAGCTGAATTTTGACTGACAGCTAACGACATGTAACTATAAGAGACTCGAGGTTAATACCACTCACAAACATCAGTGAACTGTGCAGGGTATTTATGGCTGCAAATATAGGGACACACATGTGTTTGGTAGAAATATGATATTGCCCTCCGTCGACCAATTTCAACGACCATATCTCCCACATGCTACCGACATGACACCACCATGATGCACGCTGGAAGACTTGAGATTAAAACCACATACAATCACCAGCTGAGAGCGATGGGTAGTTTTGGCTGCGGAGTGAAATATAGGGACACGTCTATTTTTATCAGGTCTACCACTTTCAACCACCATATCTACCACCTCCCCACAGCTACCGACGTGCATTCACCATAGTGAACGATGGAAGACTCCAGGCTACTACCACACACAAACACCAGTAGTCTGCGCTTGGTAATTCTGGCTGCAATGTGAAATTAGGGAAACACACGTCTTTGATAGAAATAGGAAAATTCCCTACGTCGACCACTTTCAACCACTATATCTCCCACACCACCATAGCTACCGACATCTAACCACAGTAGTGCACGATGGGTAGCTCGAGGCCACTACCACACACAATCACCAGTCTACAAAGTGGTCTGCGCTATGTAGTTGTGGCAGAAAAGTGAAATATACGGAAAACTTGAAATTTTATTGAAAATGAGTTTGGAGTCTTCTCACATTTTCAGACATCTGCTTCCAGATGATTGGATAAGAGCGATAGTAGTAGCGCTTCATATAGGAGGGGTTACAAATAGGGTTGAAAATTACTGGTTAATTAGTTTGACATCAGTCATAGGTAAAATGATTGATATGCAACTATATCAGAAATGTCTGTAAGGAAAGAAACTGTTTTTCATATCGACAACATGGCTTTAGACAAGGATATTCATGTGACCCAGATGGTGGGCTATATGCAAGATATTTCAGATGAATTCGACAAGGGAGGCCAAGTTGATAATGAGGCACTAGATCTTTCTACTGCATTTGACAGAGTGAGCCATAAAATGGTGCTAAATAAACTGAGATATAATGGATTTGATGAAAAAGTTACTTGCTGGGTAGAGGAATTCTTAAAAGTCAGAAAGAAAAGTGTTAGAGTAGGAAATACATTATCAAAATAGGGGAACTAAATATGGGAGTGTCTTAGGGTACTGTATTGGAACCCGCTGCTGTTCATTATTCTAATGAATGACTGTGTTGATGGGTTACGGTCAGAGTCTATGTATTTTGCAGATGATATAATGATATACAATAGGATCAAATCAGGTGAAAACAGAGAACAGTTGCTGGGTGATCTGGATAGAATATCTGAATGGGTAGGTCAGCATGGAATGAAGATAAATGCCAAGAAGGGTCAGCTTATTAGGTACACAGATAAAAAACTAAAGGTTAATTGCGATTATAGGGTGAGGTCAGAATTACTTGCTGAAAGCTTGAAGTGTAAATATCTTTGCATAACGTTTGATAAAAAAAAAACTCAGTTGGGCAGGACACATTGGGCAGGTTGTAGGAAAATGTTACAAAATCCTTCATTTACTGGAGAGGGTGATGAGAGGATGTACAAGAGAAGTTATGGAGTTTGGTTACAAAACTTTGGTCAGACCATTGGTTGAATATGGTGGTGTGGTTTGGCTCCCACATTTTGGTCATCGAATACAAGAGTTGAACGGTGTGCAAAGAAGAACAGCTATGTTTGTTTGTTGAAATTATCGCAGCACCCATTCAGTAACTGATATGATAAGAGGGCAGGATTGGGACTCATTGGAGGAAAGGAGGAGGCTGAAGAGAGTACTGGGAATGTATAGGGCATATGTTATGATGGAACTTGAAGGAATTTTGGTCAAAGAATTAGGAATAGTGCATTGAAGGGCAAAGGCGACCATTACCATAAGTTTGTGCTCGATTTCATGTTTAAGGAAGTGGGAAAATTTTCTTTTGTTGGAAAGGGTGTCAGGGATTGAAAGAAATTACCAAGCGAGGTGATGAATAATTTTGCAAAAACTCTTAAGTAATTTAAAATTAAATATATTTAATTAATTAACATTCCAGTTATAAAAAAAATGAATATATATAAAGGGGTAATCAGATGACTAGGGGAATTGCCAACGAAGCTTTAGCTCTGTCGCAATTAAAATCACTAATAATAAACTCCATTATATGCTACATAACTGGTGAAACACTCTTACTACTGTGGACTAATAAATTATTTAGATTACTTTAAACTTAAATCAAATAAATACATTCTCAAAGAAATGACATCAGATTAAAAATTTATGACAATTTGATCCGTGCCTTTTAACGTAGATCTTGGGTGCTGGAAAATCTCGAAATTAACTAGCATTTTACATAAAAAAGATCTGGTAAGGAAAACAGAATTCGTAGTTGACAGTTCGTCCTCATGAACCATTTTCTAAGGTGTAATAGATTTCTCAATCGATCTGTGACTCTTAACGTTGGATGGAAGTTTTCGAGTCAAGAACTTCCATGTTAAAGCAACAGTTAAGTTCTAAGTTTGTTCCGAAGATTTTATTTAGACCTTACAGAATAACGAAACTGCAGGTAGTTGTCAAGAGCTTTATTCCGTAATGCGGCAGAGGTGGAATGAAGTTATCTGTATTGTCGGCTTAACGTGTTTATTGCACATGCTTAGACTCTTATATCTACTCTTTATTTTTACGGATAATGTCCTTAAAATTTTTTGCTCTCTCCTACATTTGGAAGGCCTATAAAAATCTTCAAATGTAGTAAAATTCAGCGAGAACTTGAAACGTCGTCCGAGTTACGCTCCAAGTAGGCATTTCCCAGAAAAACGTCTCGGCGTGTACGGTTGATCAGCCATGAGGAGGAATTTAACGAGAGATATTCCCAGCGACTGGAGACACTGACTGTAACAAGCCTCGCTGGGCGCTGGCTGCTGCTCCTAGGGAAAGGCGAAACTTTCGATTCGTGATTCTAACGCATCGTCGACTCCAAGTTACACAATACTGCCTCGGCTCGTGAAGGCAAACAGTCGTCAGATCTGCCAAGACTAAATCCGTGTGCTGAGCACACATCGGCGTATAACATAAACGACTAATCATCTTTCTCCTACTTCATTGTTAACAGGCTCCAGCAAATAACATTTGAAGGAGTAATGTGGACATTTTCCATATTGTAACACTGAAACTTTGTCTCCCATGACAGTTTTAAGGGCCAGAAACCTAGCTAGTCTCTCGTGTGTAGGATTTCTGGTTAGAGTCAGGCTGAGAACATCGCTTATATGCACTACATTTTGTGTACGAATTTCGGCTGTTTTTACTGTGGCATTCAATGATCGGTGGGAAGGAAATATTGATAAAAAATGAAAGAACAACGCATATCGACTGTCAATGTGAATAATAAAACCAAAAATCACAAAAAAAAAAAGTCTGAGACCTCGACATACACAGACGAATATCATAGCGCAATAGAACAATAAACAATTAAGACCAATTATAAATGACGTGTAATCAGTAAACCATGTCTTCAGATTTCAAAATTGTTATCTCATTACTCCTTAATAATCTCCATGTGTGGAGGCGCTAGGCATGTCAATGACTGAACTATATAATTTACCACATACAAGAAAAACGAATTTTTTGTTTTAGTAGCATTTTATGACAGAACAGATAGTATAACAAACTATCGCTCATTTTCAGGTTGAAAGTAACGAAAAATTCTTAAACAATAAAACTTCTTTATTCATTTCATTTTACACGTTACAGTTTTTAAGAGACATAGACTACTAAATGCATCCGCCCCCCCCCCCCTTTTCCTTACTAACTTCTAACTGTGTGAATCTATGCCGTTCCCGCTGTTAAGCTGGTAGAGGCTGCCAAATGTTTCAACTTCCGTGGCTCTTAGGACGGCATTGGAGGATGTAGGGCTCAGAGATCCGTCTGGCATCAGCGTGAATATAGAGGCCATCATCAGCACCACGCTCCGATCCTTTTTCTGGTTCTCGCGAATGGTTATTTTCGAAGGACCAAATCTCCATTCCCGCTTCGATCATCCAGAGTTTGGTTTTCCTTAATCTTCCTTACAGTCTGATTCCATGCTGTCTTACCGTATCTTTTTTAAGAATTCTCTCTTATTGCCAATAAACCACTCTGTCTACCAATGTAAATTTACAGTCATGAAGAAGAAAAACTACTAAGAAGGCCTGGATGTAATCATGTAGTACTCTATTTGGACATCGAGATTACACTTTATATAATCAGCCCCACACAGAGCTACGCAGCGCAATACACAGAGCAAGTACGTAATAATTTTTACTAGCTGTACTCAAGAATTAGTACGCGGGAAATCAGAGTCTTGTGCCAATAATTCACTAAACATTGTAATGGTTAAAATCTCTTAATTGCCTTTAATTAATGGAATATTTAATAAAAGTTAATTAACAACGCACATCATTTATTTAGAACAATAATAACACCTTTGCAGTGGGACCAGAAAGTTATTTTGCCATGTACAATACAAAGATGAGAACATTTACCGGGCACTAAGTGAATGCGCAGTGGAGGACAAGGGTAGCGGCCAAGAAAACTGTGGCACACAGGTGGTTAACGAGAACTTTTGATAGACCTCTGCAAAGATGCTGATGCTGCAGAAAGCGACAAGCGTGCATTGATACATGGAGCGCTGTTTTCGCAGATGCACGAAGACAAAGCTAGAGACCACTAACAAATCTCGAACGGGCGGTATGTGCGAAATTTTGAGTGAGGGGGTATTGTGAACGTTGACGCATACCGGAACAGCATTTAAACTGAGCGATTTTTTTATGTGAGTACTGCCATTGACCGGATGATTTGCCGCCAACGGAAGCTGATAAACGCACGGTGAAGGAGGAACTGATGGACAACGAGAGGACATCATTCGATCGCTGGGCAGTAGTGAAGACGGATGTGTGACAAAGGTCTCTCGCCATTTTACAGTCGAGCTGACTTAGTTCTTGTTTCTCTCTTTGAAATGCAAACTGCTGCGTTCTTAAAGCGAGTAACATCCGGTGTACAATTCTGTTTTAATAGTATAGGAAGTGATTTTACGCGCAGCTACTGTAATGAGTAAACTTCTAAGAACGTTGTATTGGTTTTCCGCGATTAAAGACTTGTTTCAATCCTGGATGAGAAAACTCGTCTCATTAAAAACTTTATATATAAAAAATTGAAGTAGTGGTCGGATAGACTAATATTTTCCAAGTATTCACGTTCTTACGCGATGTTTGGACGGTGGTCAAGCTGTGAGTTAGTGACATCACCGTCACCCAGATGTCACCCGCTGCGCGTATAAAAGGCGCGTTAGTCGCTTTTCGCGAAATCTTTATGCAAACACACAGTTTTTATCAAATTTTTATGGAATTTTGTATACGTATACTTTAAAACAAATAGAAGAACATTCTTTAAGTTTGATTCACAGAAACCTGTACCCCCTGATCCTTTACCCTCTCACCTTAATTTCTGTCACCATTGTTCGTACAAACCCACAGTTTTTGTCCGATTTTGATAGTACTTTAGCAGTACCGGATTAACCACGTAGCAGGAAGTAGCAAATGCTACGGGCCTCGCGCCTTCTAGGGGGCCTCGCGCTTCCTAGGGGGGCCCCGCACCTAGGCTATATGGGAGGCCTTTTTTTTCATAAGAAAGGGGTCAAGCAGCTCAGCGGTTAAGGCTGAAATTCCGAAAGTTCTCTCTCTTCGGCCGCGGGTTCGGGGAGTAGAAATATTTAGGAGTTGTATTTGATTATAAGAACTACGCCGGGATGTTGCGTGGTTCTGATTCCACGTTAAACTGGAGGCACCTGAAGAAAGAATTAGCCTTCTAGCCTCTGACGCAATGGTTTGGTACATCTCCATCGGAAGATTCGAAACTGAGCGTAGTGGATGAGTGGTTAACTCTCTGGCCTCGCATTCGGAAGACTCGACGAACCGTCGGGTTGTGGACTAAGTAAGATTTTTAAGTTTTTGAAGTGAAAACTCCTTTAGGCACGTTGGGCAACTTTTGAATGGGTAAAAATATTATGAGTTCACATTACCGACATGCTAATTTTAATAATATATCGTTGTGGTCTCGTAGCTCAATGGTTAAGGCGTCTGACAGGCGAACGAAAGGTCCTCGGTTCGAATCTGCCTCGGCGGGAATTTTCATAGACCATTAACCCGACCTTCACCTCTGGTATAGCTTGCTGTGTAATGTGAACTATGCCAGAACGCTTTCGTGGTTCGGATTCCACGTTAAACGGTATGTCCCTTGTACCTGGTAGCACTACAGGCTTAGGTTAAAACGGCTGAGACAGGTGTGGAAAGCGCAGCCAACAGATACCCTGTCACCAGTTTATTACGTCCACAGGGAATTGTTATTATTTAGTATATCTGCAGCTATAAGTGTGACGTGTTGCGCGTATAATATTCATAGTTTTAAGTTTCACTTCTGTCTGTCGTCCACAATGACTGCCAATTGTATTTTTTTAATTATTATTTTCCTCATCTTCAGTGTTAATATTTCTGTGATCTCCTGTAGGGCATGGCTTCACATAAATATTCAATATTGTACTAACAATCTTTTTTATTTGGAGTATTGGTTTTTTAATGTAAAAACAAGGATTACAGTGTCAAGGTGCAGTAACAACAAACGCAAGCAGCTTTGAATGTTAAACACTTAATAAGGAAAATTTAATTAATTACAAAAGTAAGGTAAAATTATTCAGATAACAACCACGTGGATAATCCCATGAATTGGTTACTAGAAAAGCCATCAAAGAGATGTTAAACAGGCAGAAATGATAAATAACATTCCGTTTTCTTCTTTCTTAGTTTTCCTGCTTTCTTTATAAATTTGATTTGTACGTATATTTCAAACGCATTTGTTCGTGATATTTGTTTCTACCACTCTATGAAGCTGCCAATACATTCGAAGACTTCATTGCCCTGGATGAACCACAGACATAGTTCAGCACGATTGTAAACAATGTTTTAGGCGGTGTTGACTGGCGCGCATACGAACAGACTGATTTATTAAAATTTGTATAAACTATCCTATAAAATCCGTAATTGCATCGAAACGTCTATTATGGTTTGAAAGATATTAACACACATTTTGAACATTTGAAGCATTTGAAATGTTATGCTGTAGAGGGATGGTGGACAGATAAAGTACGAAATGAACGAATTTTGGAAATGATGGGTAAGGAAAGAAGTTTGTGGAAGAAGTTTACCGGATGATACGTCATATTTTGAGATACACAGGATTGGTTAGTTCGTTAGTGGAGAGAACAGTCGAAGGTAAGAACTGTAGAGGAAGACAGAGATTAGAATATATGAAGCAGATAATTGAGGACGTGGGTTGTAAGGGGTATGTAGAGATGAAGAACTTAGCCCAAAATAGGAAGGGATGGACGATTGCATCAAACCAGTCGAGAGACGACTAACTGACTGAATAAAAAACACACACATTCACAGCATATAAATGGCCGATGTTGGCAAGTAAGTGGACTATTTCCGTGTATTTAAGACAGCTACAAGTATCTATATTAAAGTAAAAACCACCACCACCACTTCTTCTTTGCTTTCATAAATTTTATTATGACTACTGTGAGAACATATTATTACAAAATACCACTCTACTAGACTGCCTCAAAACCAAATAAAGCGTATGCCAATTCGGCCGGGTTATCCCCGGAGGGTTCAGCCGCCAGTTGACAGTGTTTCGATTAGCAACACTTGCTCCATTGTCGTGGCTAACTAACATAGCCCGGTAATTCTACCGAGTAAATGGGACGTATAGATTATACGTAATCTGAACCACGGTATCATTCTGGCGTACTTCACATTACACTGTGCCAGAGGTGAAGGTCGGGTTGACTGCTTAAAAAACATCACCGAGACAAGAATTCGAACCGAGTACCTTTCGATCTTCGGTCAGACGCCCTAACCACGAGCTCTTACATTGTACAGTTTCGCAGAATTCCATTTGATTGTTTTTGAGTGATACGTACACAGACAGATACGGCAGGTCTTGTGAACAGTAACATAACAAATCTCTGTTTCTCTCGCAGGCAGTTTTTAAACATCCTGTTATATGATGTTCTAGAGAGAATGTATCAAATGAGATTGTAGGTAACGATATGCTTAAAGGTATTTTAAAAAGTATCGGATTTTCGACATATCGATATTTTTAAATCAATATCGTCTTCGATAAATCGAGGAAAAAGTATCGATATATCGACCCTATTATATAAAAACAATGTTACAAGTCTCTTTAAACAAGTTCAAGTCTTGTCGCTTTTTAGTGATGAAGAGTTGTGAGATATTCTTCAGAATCAAGTTTTGATTTTCTGAAACAGAATGGTTTTTCATGTCGTTAAAGACAATTTAAAAAAAAATTGGGATTTAGCCTAGGGATGGCGATTTTTTCAAAAAAAGATCGATTCTTGAATCGATTGGAATCGAAATTTGATAAATCGATTCACAAAAAAATCGAGGACGAAAAGATCGATTCTCTAAAAATCGATATTTTTTCATTTGGTTTTCGTGTTCGTATTTTCAATATAATTCCAATCATGGAAAACAAAAAGAACACCATAATAATCGATCTTTTATCTTATATCTTTAAACGAGCAAATATATATATATTGGATCTCGAGAACGACGCTAAAAATTTGGATGAAACTTCATATTTAGATAACGTTTTGACTTTTAAGATTATCTAAATAGTGTTCCTCCCTGAAAATAAAAAAAAACAACAACAATTTTACAAAATACGAACAATTTTTGCTATTGGTATCTCGAAAATGGCTCGAAAACGGCTCTAACGCCATCTCGTGGATGATTCAGGTGCCAAGAAGCTCCTAATATTTTTCTCTTTGGTTTCAAAGAACATATATTTAAATGAATATTTCTTGTATGCCAACTGACTCGGGGGGATACTAGCGCCGAATGTTTAATTGTAAAACATTTCAAAAGAAGATATTTAAAATGTGGCTTTGTCAGAAGTGATACTTATATTTACATAATTTCTTTGAAAAAAGTATTGAAAAAGTGATTATCATTAATTACTACCAGTTGTATTGTAAAATACCTAAAAAGAAGATATTTAAAATTTGGCTTTGTCAGAAGTGATACTTTATTTCAGTTATACTGTAATCATTTCAAGAAAACATAATAAAAAATCTTCTCAACCAAGTTACTCGAACATCACCCAGTGATGACTCAATTGAAGAAAATCCTGACGATTATTCACGATATTTATTTAACCGACTGCAGTTCTTAAGTAAGTAGGAAGGAAATATATTGAATGTATAACAAATATGTAATTAGTGGGGGAAAAAGGTGGTTACTGCACTAGCTCTTAAAAATTCTGGCTGCGATCTCGGGTTCTAATTCCGGTGGGAGCAAGAATTTTTAAGGTATGTATTTAACCGTATGAACTACGGTGGGGCGTTCTGTGGTTGGGATTTGCGTTAAATTGTAGGTCCCAGAGAAAAGGAACTGACCGTCCTACCTCTAATATGCTTAATATGCTTCCTTCTATCAAAACTAATACTTTCATATTTGAAAATAGATAAAACGGGTGCTGTACCACTTTCGGAACCTCGGCGAAATTAATAGCAACCTATTGAAATTTGGTTTAATTGCTTCGTCAACATGTCCTCTTCACATTTTGCGCTCTTGCTTTGCGGAAAAGTCGCTAAAAAAAAAAAAAAAAAAAAAAAAAAAAAAAAAAAAAAAAAAAACGAAATATGAGGCTGAGCAATTGCAAAATGCTATCAGCACTGCAAAAATAACAAAAAATTACCGGTACAGGGATCATATCAACCTAAAAAGTTTCGTTTCGTCACAGATTTCGTGGTTAGGTTGAAATATAGCCTGGACCAAGAGAAAAATTTTGCGTTCTGCGACGTTCGTAGGAAATGGTATATTTGTTTACAACTGAAGCAATCTCTGACTGCTCGTTTCTATATAAGATCGCGGGCATCACCGTATTACAACTCGGAAAAAATTGTATATTTGTCAATTAAATGAGACTTTTTCCAACGGAGAAAGGCTGAAACGGCAAGAAAACATTACAATAAAAGATTAAATCAACATTTTAAGAGACTATCACTGATTTTTCAACGCTGACGGCATCCAACGGCTGTGCGTCGCTGTCATATTTCGGAATTTTAAATTCCTGGCAAGTTTTCCATAAAGCAAGAGAGCAAAACGCAAAGAGGACATAATGACGAGGCAATTAAAACAAATTCAACAGGTTACTACCAATTTCGCGTCGGTTCCGAAGATGATGCAGTCCCCAATAAAATTAATTTCTCACAAACGTCTCTAAGGATTTTAATGAAATCTTGCATACTGAACAAAAATCGAAAGATGCCAAGCGAAGATCGGTCACCCAGCTATCATTTTTAAACTAATTAAAGTTTTTTACAACTAAATCAAAGTATCAGGTATGCAATAAGACATTTATTTCACAAATTTGTTGGTTACATAAATCAGTTTTTGAAATGATATAGTTTACAGGTCACAGTTCTTACTGTCCAAGCTTCTCAGGAACAACAGTCTGTATAGTCTACTAGGAACCAAGCGGTTCCGCTCATCACTTGCGATGTTGCCGGCAATAAAAAAAAAAGGCGCTCGCAAGGTACTGATGATCCCAATATACAGATATACTTCTTGGCTGTTGAGTAAACGTGATGATAATTTGTTTTTATTATTCTTTCCAGTAAATTATAGGATCGTACTTCAGATCCACAATTGCTTGCGATAAATAGTGTTACGATTCTTCGTTTAAACCCAGATTTCATGTGCAAGTGCATTACTTGAAGAAAGTGCTTTTTAACATTCGATTTTCAGGGGTGAAATATCGATTCACTGGATCGATTCAGTTCTATAGATCGATTTTAAAAAATCGATTTTTTTTATCCAAAAGATCGATTCTTCGATTAATCGATCTCAGATCGCCATCCCTAATTTAGCCATTATACATCTTTACTAAAAGGAAAGGCATAATGTGTAAGATTTACTCGAAGACTTGTGAATCCCGAAAGAGGATCGAGGGAAATCTTGGCTTTTGTGAATTTAAAATATCAATAATGATACACTGTAGAGGCATATATTTAGGTAGAAGTTCTACTATCAGAGTTTGTATAGTGGCCAGGTAACTTTTTTTAATAAGGAATTTTTTTATATGGAATTTAATCTCTTTTTGTAGGTTAATAGCTTATTCTGAGTCTTCTTACTTTTTTGGATCAAATTTTTGCACCTTAGCAAACATTTGGTATCCGAATTTATCAATATTCCTGCTTACATCCAATTTTCATGTCGAAATACTTCCCTTGACAAGGCACGCTCATGTAAAACAACGGACTCGCGTCCGATTCATTCTGTGCGAGCGACGCCGTGCCTGCATTGTTACCATCGATGTAGGCCTACCAATAACTTCCAAATCAAATATAGGAACAAAGTAAAATTTAATGTGTTTTTTATGCTCCTGATCTTTGTGCAAAACTGAAATTTAAGGCATATAGCCTCATCAACAACAAAGCAAATAATGTACAAATTTTTCCTAAGATGATTCAGCTTCAGATTGGTATTGGATAAATACAGGAACTTTTCTTATTCTGTGGGGATGAAACCATGTATGTGTACTAAATTACCGTTTTCTAGGACAACTGGAAGTTGCATAGAATTATGATGAGTGGGTGTAATAGTCATTTAAAAGAGTTTCAGTTCCACAAAATTCCAAACTAAGGCGATGAATGAAGTAACATTTTGCACATTAATTATGCTTCCTAAGTTCCGTTTACAAAAAACTTTGTGACATATAAAGAGTAACATAGAAATGTGGACTGTGCTTCCAGGAATCATTTATAAAAATAAAGCTATGTGTACCAATATTTGTCAACAGCAGTTTTATAGATTCTGTTGGTAGACTATTGCAATTATTAGGTACTGGAAGATTAATTGTTGATGCAACTCGATCACTTGCCACAGATGTGGCTGAAGATACCAAGAATTTAAAAGCCATTTCTGACAGCACAGAAATACTCAGCTAATCCAAATATTATTATTTTTTTTTTAAATTTTGCAACCACTAAACCAAAACTCATGTCAGAAACTTCATTGAACATGAGCTTATGTTTTTCCCGTTGTTTCTTCTACTATGAATGGAGAATTCCCTACATTAAGTGAAAATTTCCCCTTCTTTGATATTGCATTGGAAACGGCGAATGCTTTACCAAAATCCAGTTTTTGAAAGCTGAGATTCAAAGTGCAGTGCTGGATTTAGGCGGAAAGGGGGAGTGGGGTGCAATCGGATTGCTTGCTCCGGGCGACAACTTGAGGTAGGGAGGCGGTGGCAAAATCCTGTCTGAAGGGTGGCGATTTAAGACGCGGTGACCTTTTGTTTTTCTTTTTAGCCCTAACAATGCGTTTCAAAATCCTTTCAAAATTTCCAGACAAGAATTCGAATGAATATTGAATGAGTTATTGTGCCTTCTTTTTTACTTCTCCTTGTGCTCCGATCGTAATTAATCAGAAGCACTAACTAAGTGTTTAAAAGAAGTTGCAATTTATCTTATAAATTTTAAAAATATTCATTGTTTCTTAAAATTCTATCTATGATTAAATTTATTGCATGTGCAACACAAGTAATCATTTTCCCCCAAAATAACTTGGAATATTCTACGAGGAAAACGAAAAATAAGTTATTACTTATTTTTAAAAATATCGACTCCGATATCCAGATTTCAATATCGATATGTCATCCTAAAAATATCACTCATGTATATCGATATTTTTAAAAATAAATATCGATATATCGATATTTTATCAACATCCCTAGTCCGAGCCAACACTCGGCCGAGTGTCGGCTCGGCCCCCTAGCGTCAACACTGGTACCGTGGCACGGCCGTTTGACGGACGGGTTCCTTCGCGGCCTTCAGTCTCCTTTATTAGGGGATGTCTCTCATCTTTGTCGCATATGCTAGCAGGTACGGCGCGTCTCGACCAACCGCCAGGCGGTAAAAGATGAAAGGATTGGAAATGGACCTTAAGTACGACGGAGGCGTATGAGTGACAAATCGAAACTGTCAATTAGCGGTCGAATCCTTGGATGATATCCCGGTTAATAATGCCATACGCATTTACTTTTATTAATAATAACAAATGGATGATTCATTCACACTAACACGGGGCAAATAAGTCATTCGAAAGGTTCCTCACATAGGCCGAACATTCACAGTTGAGCACAAGTGAACAAAAATTCTCTAATTAATATCTGAATCCGTACAACGGAAGCATGAATACTCCCTTTGTCCCTTAACGACTACTGATATTTGTTGTTGAAAGCTTAAACTATTAAAATTTGTAAAAAGAGTCAGGTCTTTGACGTTTTGATGTTTTTGATGTTTTGACAGTAAATTATGAGATTTACTTGTAATTGAACTTTTGCTGTATCGTATATGTAAACAGTTATTGGGAGAGTCATTACTTCCTAAACCTCAATAGTTTATATTTTGAAGCCTTCTCTTGAGTTATAAAGCTGTAATACTATTATCTGATGAACACGTAGCCAACAGACACTAATAAGGAGATGGCAGGTTGTAAATGTTTTTTGCGAAAGCAGAAGTGGTATTAAAGGAAATCAAATAATTATATGGCAACGTTATAATTCAAGCAGAGACCGAAATGATTAGATCAAAATTCGAACTTACTTTATGGTTCTTGGGAGAGTAAACGGATCAACAAGAAGTTTTGATAGCCATTAAGCCAAAACCCAAAAAGATGGATGAAGCCTATCCCACGTAATGAAAATATATCCAAACCCACTTTCACAAAAGTAACATGTTTCTTTGTGGCAACCAGTTATATTTCACCTAAGTTCGTCAAATATTTATAGTATTTTAGTAAACTTTATCAATAAAATCCTAGGTGTATGTTAACGAAATCATCACGCAAAAACCACAAGACCAATTCACGAGATATTCACATGAAATTTTATTGAGGCGGCGCGAAAGGTTTGTTTATATATATATATATATATTTCATTCCGCTAGGTGGCGCTGAAGTCAAGTACACAGTTCGACTGCGAGAAAGCTGTGGCTTCATTAGTTGTCGTCGGCCGAAATGCCTACCTCGGGTGATGTGTTAGACTTTAAGTAAGTAGCTTATATCACAGTTCCTATACATGCAAATATATCAATCTGTTCGTACATCCGACAAGCAACATCATTTCAAATACAGCTTGCAGAGTAACTATGTGAGCAATGTTGAAGTGTGCCTGCGAGTCATTAACAAACATAAAACCGAAAGTAATAGACAATGCTCGGGAGGACACAGGTTCGAATCCCCGCCCGGCTATCCAGATTTCCACGGTTTCCCGAAATCACTCCAGGTGAATGCTGGGATAGTTTCTTAAAAAGGACGTGGCAGAATTCCTTCACGTTCCTTCCCATCTGCCCTTTCCCACCTCTAATGACCACAACGAGGAGTAAAGGGAACGTCCATAAACTACGTACGCTGGACTACACTTGGGGGGGGGGGTGTTCCGAGTTCCGAGTCAAGCCTTGTAGCTTTTCATTCATTATTTGTCACTGTTAAAATAAAGTACGGAACACATAACAGCATGTGAATATTTATTTCCGTCATTTAATTATCACCGCATGTAATTTACGATAATCTGACAAGAGAAAACAGTACAAAAAGTCTTCTGGAATCAATACTACGTGTAAAGCGGGGGAAGGGTGGGTAGGTTTGGGCAAAAACCACGTTAGTTACGTGGGGGGGGGGGGGGGGAGTGAAGAGAGGGTTCACAGGAGATCAAAATGGAGATATATGGTTTATGGACGCTTCAAAGGCACAAATAAAAAAAGTAAAGAAAAATTAGAAACTATATAAAATCCAAAGGAAAGGAGAAGATCCGACATAAAGAAAAAACAGGACTTCTCCTCTGCCTTAGCCTACCAGCTAATATTTCTTAGATAGATTGTCGGCGAATTAACAGCACAAGTCTCAAATATGGCATGACAGTCGCGGCCACAGCTATGGTTATTTTAAAACATGGATCATCTCATTTTCTCAACACCACATAAACGAGCCATCATAGCCTACGATCCGGCTAAATGATTTCTACGTCCATCTTTTATTTTACTGAAATACAATTTTTATGCATAATTACCAGTATCAGAATACGATTTTGCCGGGTTGCCTATCAATATATGGCAGTAAGTATTTTTAATTAAATTTTCAAAAAAATTACATTTACTTATTTTTTTAAATAAATTTTAATTCAAAAAGTTTGGGTTGTCCATGAAAAAGTGGAGTCAAGCCACATAGCTTTTCACTCATTATTTGCCACAGTTAAAATAAAGTACAGAACACGTAACAGCACGTGAATATTTATTTCCGTCATTAAATTATCACCGCCTGTAATTTACGATAATCTGACAAGAGAAAATAGTACAAAATGTCTTCTGGAATCAGCAGGGGAAAAAAGCTACGTGCCAAGCAAGGGAGGGGGAGGGGTTGAGACAACAAGCACGTTGGGCTTCTTGGGGGGGGGGGGGGAAGAGGGGGTTCAGCTGTTAAAGGTCTGTAACAGCCAGAGAGAGAGTTAGTGCAGTACACCGTGTCAGACTTTGTGGTACGCTAACTTTAACACCTGGCAATACCTACTTGCGGCCACCTTTACACAGGCAACACGAACTTATTGTGTTCTTTACATTTCTCTCTTTGAAACGAACTATATATTTTTTTTTTTTTTTAAAAACAGAAGTGAACGAATTTTTTTTATTTTTTATTAATTTGATTAAAAATAGCTGCGGTCATACTTTGATGGGCGACCAGGCAAAACCGTATTCTACTACTGATAATTACATATAAAAATTGCATTGCAATCAGATAACAGAATGACGAAGAAATCATACAACCGGATCTTGAACTATTACAAATTAAATCCCCTCTAACCCATACTACTGTTTATCCACCTGAAGGTTTCAGATAATTCACTACAGAAAGAGACATTGAATATAAAATAGGCGAACTACCAAAGGTCGAAGTTCTAGCAGATCCTTTAGAGCAGGGGTGGCCACTTGGACATTTACAAAATATTTTTTATATTTAATTTTTAGTGTTATATATTTCTTTACAATGTGCGTTTAGTATCATTATTTTTATATTAACTATGTTTACATGTAACAATAATAGTAAACTCAATAATAACTCATGTTTCACTCCAAAAAAATGTCTCTAGTGGGGATATATAATTTTATATGAGGCTCGCGGAGTTATGATGCGCTTCCAAAGTGGCCCGCAAGATCATTTCGGTTGGCCACCCCTGCTTTAGAGAGAGCTATATTCATGTCTTCTTGATTAAAATACTTTCTCTGTGACATCGCACATATAGAAAGTAGCACGTTGCTTTCAGAAACCAATCGGCTTGAGTCAGGACTGATGTGTAGTCCCGCAGTATTTGTTACCAAGAAGAGATTGGAAGCCGGCCAATGATTTTCGATATCCCGTTACTGAACAGCAGTTTGTGTGGACTGGCCTCTGGGCCCCGCCAGTTACCACCCCGCAAAGCCTCTTAGTCGGATCCCGGGCGGCCCCTCCTCCACAAAAGAAGAGGATAAACCGGAGGGCCAGGAGAAGGCGAAGAGGGCGTAAATTCGGAGCCAGGCTGAAAGGACCGACTGCACTCTCTGTGGAATCACCCTCGCATGTTACAATACGCAATACGAGCTCCAATGGAGCCACTCTGCAATATTTAACCACTCTTACAGTTGACGGTATATTAGCTTGCAGCATTTTATTTTCCAAGGTGTATCGTAATACAGACAACTTCATCAAAAATCTAAATTTCTTTGTTTGAATCAACTATCGAAATCAAGGATGCAACACAGCTCCGCACCCACAAATGCGAAACTTCCGCATAAAATTCTACTTCCGCTTTCGTATCCGCATCCGCAAATTTTAATGCGCAAGTATAGCGGATGTTTTGTTTACATTACAATATACGTATATATCTTATTCTTTTCTCTTTGTACGAGAATCGTCCTGTCATCGCTTAGCTAATAAATACTTGATTGTTTCCTCTCTCACGATACCGTAATAAAAGTAACAATGAACTGAACGATGTTATAACCTAAGCACGAATTTGCAAGTTTGAACTTGCATGTAAAGTATAGCGGTCTATCCACGGTCCAATTTTTAGGACCTCCACGTAGAACTACCGTAGGATGCGCTCACCTATTCACGCTACTAGAAGTAGTCCTTACCACTCGTACTTTCTAGCGGCACACCAGTGATCGAAAACTTATAGGGTGCTTCCTCCAAACAAGTTCTAACGCCATAACTTGATGAATGGCAAGGACCCGTACTGATTGTTTGGGAAGCCAATTACATCAAAAAAGTCCTGCATGTAGTCCTGCAATCTCTTTCGTCGTCCAACAAGAGTCATACATCAGAAAATCGGATCATCGTAGGTACTACAGGCTGACTGGGTTGCGAGAGAGGTGGAAAGGCGGGTGGCGGGCACGCAGATGTGCGGTGACGTGGTTTGTGCTTGACGCTTCAGTTAGTCGAAACGCGAACTCTGCGAAGTTCATATGACAAATATTATTTGTTGACGCGGGCATTGTTAAGTAAATAATTAATTGTTGAATCATCCAACGTTTTTATGTTGAAAGATGAGGTAAAAAATACTATGACAGTGTTAGAAGGAAATAGACTTTGCTCATGCAAAATGTAGAATTTGCAATAAAAATATACTTATTTTTATTTTAAGTTTACTTTTAATAAAATAATAAAATCTAAATAATTATAAATTTATTTTTCCACATCCGATTCCTCAAAATATCCGCTAAGATGACGTCCGTTGCAACCCTATCTGAAAGCATCCACAAGCATTTGGTGATTTGTGACAAGATACCCGAATGGCTGTATGTAAAGAATGTATCACGATAAATTGAATAGCAATGGTAAAACTTCTAGGTTTGCGTCACAGCGGTTTTTTATCTACATTTTTTAACGGAAGTAGCAATTAAATATAGGAGTGAAAATAAATAACTGAGACAAACAAAGTCTGCCAGTCACTGCTCTATGTCTACCTTCTATAATTATTCTACTACTGTGGGGCATAACATCAATAGAATCCCTTAATTGACCCTCATATTTTTTTAAAGGACACGATGTGATAAAGTGTTTCACTGTTTGTTCGAAACTCCACAGTCACAAGCGGTTACGTCCCCAAATCCAAATAAGGACATTACGTTTTACTGGTTTTTTTTTTTCAAATTGTTTTTCCGTCTCTAGCATAAGTAAGGTACATGTTGGGTATGTAATTCTTCTGTGATTAATGGCTACAGCCTTCCATCTTTGGCACCACTCCTTTTTTTTCGTTGAAATATTAATTGTTTCATATTCTGTTCAGTGACATGAGGCATCTTGCAGAGCTAAATGGAGGAGAAGATCTTGTGGATAGTCAGGATTGTACTGTTTCTGCCGTTGCAGCATTGAGGCTGGAAAACAGATTGAATGGCCTGACGGGGATTTGAACCCGAGTCCTACTGAATACCATCCTGGAAGGTTACCTCCCATCCACCAGGTTCAGCACTTGACCCTATTATTCATATTTGTTAAGTATAGATCACCAACAAAATCATTTAAGGGGATACGGAATCGCCTATCCCCGCAATTTTAAATTATGCCTGCTATAGGGAACATTTTCTCACAAACTGCTAGAGGTAGAGAGATAAAAAATGTACTGTATGTGCACTGATATGTTTTAACAATACTGAAACAACAGTTTTTTTTGTCAAAGTATTTACTTACAAAGATAATTTATATTTACCTTAAGTAAATTTTTTATGTCACTTTTCACTAGATTATAGCCTCTAAATCTCTTGTAAATCAAGTAATTAAAAAATCATTGTTGCATTATGTAAACGAAACCCATGTGACTATGTCATAAAAATTTCAGACTTTTAGGTTCACCAGTACCTGAGATAACGTTCCTAGAAGAAGTAAAAAGTAAACTTACGGAAAACGGAGTAAGAAGAATAAAAAAATCCTGATCCATAGTTAATACCCCCTTCTCATTCTTCATAATCAACTTCAAGTCTTCTTTTGGCTCCCCTCTGCACCTGTCTTGCTTTTTTCACTAATGTCTTGATTATATTGTCTGTATGCCTTAGTCTGTGCGGATCTATTCTAAAGTCAACATAGCACGTACTCCGTACTGTGCGGGAACCAACATGCAAACCAAACTTTTCAAGGACCTGGCATTTAATAATATTTCCAAGATTGAAGGTTGCCACTCCAAAATGCAGTGGATTAATTTAAAAAAACACTGTTTTTGGGAGACGATGCCATATCACACTATTCAAGCACTCGTTGGGGTTCTTCCATGAAGACTTTTCATCAGAAGACTTTTGTCAGCCAGATCTCTGAAGATGGGCTTTATTTCTTTCACGATGGCTGTATTGGGCAGTGTATTTCTCTCCTGTTATTAGTCCCCTATTATATTTACACCAGCTCTTTTCACCTTTTGGGCACAAACCAGGTTCCGGATGCTCATCTGTGACTGCGGTGTGGAAATACAAAGCGCATATAGCTTTCTGCATTTCTTCAAGATTGCCTGTATTTTGCCTGATAGCAAGGCCACAGAAATTCTGAATGTGGTCTATCATGGAATCAGTCAGTCTTCCTTTCTCATTCAAGGTTTTCCCATCAAGTTTTTTTCCTTTCATAATTGATTTTAATCTTCTCAGTCTGGCACCCGTTTTCTTCTGCACATGTCCTATACATTCGAGTTTGCTTATATTTACTCTGTTTACAAACAATCCCAAGTCAAAGAGTAACTTCATGAAACCAGAGACAAACAAGTTCGGAAAAATAATGTATAATGAATAGCTGGAAAGCAGGATACTTGAATTCATTGTCACATGAATATATTGCCAAAACTTTTATGGTCAGCCATGAGAGAAGCGTATGACAAAAGCACAATACCCGATCTCACAAATCTATAAAAATAAAATAGTTATAATTTTAGAAGAGCCATGTATGATATGTAATTTTAAAGAAGAAACTTGGCGGAATATAATAAGCCAATAAAACGAAAATCAATTTTTTCACACAAATTCCGATTCCGTATCCCCTTAAATGCTTCACAGTTATCAAACATAATGTATCAAATGATGGCGGGAAAATAAATATTGTTGAAATAGAAACACAAATATGTATTCAGGTAACGATGTCGTGGAAATTCCACATAGCTGATACTAAACACACGAGTTTCCGACCCTGGTATTTAGGCGTAAGCGCGCTGTTTTCGAATAGCAACAGTCAGCGGTTCGCATCCGCCCCAAGTCATTTGTGGCTTTAATTAAGTGTTGTGTCCCTCCTGCGTTATCCATTCGTTTGTAATCACCAATAATAATATAAGTGCCTAGTAAAATTATTAAAGAGAAATAAACAGAATCATATTTGTTAGCTGAATGGCTATAAGACGGAATGTCATTTAAAAAAACCAATTGAGAGTATTGGGGACTGCCGAAAACTTAAAACTATCAATATCATATGCAAAATACGTCATACTTATAGCTACAGATCTACTAAATAATAATAATTCCGTGTGGTCATAATGGCCATTTCTATTGGCTGAGCATACCGCCCCTGTCTTAGCCGCCTTAACGTAACCCGGTAGTGCTACCAGGTATAGGGGACCTACAGTTTAACGTACAATCAAGACCACGGAAGCGTTGTAGCGTACTTACATTACACAGCAAGCTATGCTAGAGGTGAAGGCCGAGTTAAGGGTATTCGAAAATTCCCGCCGAGACACCGATTTGAAACGGTTACCTTTCGTTCCCCAGTCAGACACCTTAATCACTGACCACAAGACCACGACGCAGATACTGTTAACATTAGCATGTCGGTGACGCGAACTCATAAGATTTTATCCATCCAATAATCGCTCAACGTGCCTAAAGACGTTTTCATTTAAAAAACTAAAAATCTTCCCGAAGGAGATGTACCAACCTATTGTGCCAAAGGGAGGAAGACCAGTTCCTTTCCTCAGTGGCAGCAGTTTGACGTGAATCAGAACTACCTGGCGTAGCTTATACAGGGTGTTTCAAAAATGACCGCTATATTTGAAAAATCAATAAAAACTAAATGGGCAGCGATAGAAATACACCGTTTGTTGTAATATGCTTGGAACAACAGTAAATTTTCAGGCAGACAAACTTTCGAAATTAGTTACAATTTTCAACAATAGATGGTGCTGCAGTCTGGAAAAATCTAAAGTACGATATTTTCCACCATTTTTTCACAGCAAACTTGCAATCTGTGAACAGCACACGCTTATAGCAGAAAGACGACTTACAGAATGGCGAACTGACAGACTGCGTTTACTTACAAATTTCGAAAGTTTGTCTGCCTGAAAATTTACTGTTGTCCCAAGCATATTGCAACAAACGGTGTATTCTATCGCTGCCCGTTTAGTTTTTATTGATTTTTCAAATATACCGCTCATTTTTTTAAACACCCTGTATAATCAAATACAAATCCTAAAAATTCCTGCCCACCACGGGATTTGAGCCCCTAAACCGGAGAAAGAAACTTTCTGAAGTAAGCGCCTTAACCGCTGAGCTACCAGACCGCCTTCTTTGGAAGTATGCGTGTGCTAAGTACTACCTAAATCGGATTAAAAATTATGGGTTTGTATGAACGACATTGACAGACATTAAGGTGAGGGGGGAAATGAGGAGAAAAAAAATTATTTTTATATGTTAGATACAAGTATAATCTATACTTTCACTGCTGTCCAAGCGAACACGTCATACTTATAGCTACAGATATACTGTTAAAGTTAGCAAGTTGGTGACGCGCATTCATAAGATTTGACCCATCCAAAAAGCGTCCAACATGTATGTCATACGCACAACACGTCATAGCATGTTTTTTTTTTATGGCATTTGGCTTCCATATGCCTTACAGCCAGCTCGAGTATCAGTTTAGTTCATCCATTGTATTCAGTTTCTCGACGTGTGTGTATATATATCTTTCAAGTAATTTTAGACACACCACAGGACGGACACGACAAGCACACTCACACACAACACTTAAACACCCATGCCCTCGACCGGACTCGAACCGGCGACCTTCGGCACGTGGGGCCAGTACTCTAGCCCCTACGCTACCGAGGCCGGCTCATAGGATGTCCGTGACGGGAAGTGACGAACTCATAGATTACCCCTGCCAAAACATCGCGTAACGCGACTTTAGAAGTTTTCAATTAGCCGGCCTCGGTAGCGTAGGGGCTAGAGCACTAGCTCCACGTGCCGAAGGTCGCCGGTTCGAATCCGGCCGCGGGCATGGATGTTAAGTGTTGTGTGTCTGTGTGAATGTCCTGTCCGTCCTGTGGTGTCTATACATAGGAAGCATAAAACGCACTGGAGAAACTAAAAAATTCACTTAAGAGAAATACGGTAAACACATTGAGCTGGCTGAATGGCTTAGTCGCCGAAAGCCATAAAAAAAAAAAAAAAAAAGTTTTCAATTAAAAAATGAGACAATTTATAATAATTTGTGGTACACAGGCAGAAAGAAGTCACAACAACTCCAGTACAACAGCTTTAGGGAGAACAACAGCTGAACGCCTGCTTATTTTTATTAAATGCTACTCTGTTCTTCAAAGCATTATTACACTGTAAGAAATGCAAGACACAGCGACGCTTTTTCTTCGACATCCCCGCAGTCGGCTGTAGGAAAAGTTGTGCTGCTTTCGCAGTCCTCTGGGCACGGCCGAGCTCACGGAACACTGCCGCGAAACGGCTGATTACTGATAGCCGGCCGCTGTTTGAAACTTGCCATCAGATCGGATCGGAGGAAACTCGCAGCGCGCGCCGTTCCGCATTCCGACGGCTCTACGGTAGTTCTAAAACTCAGCGCCAGAGCGCGGTCTAAATTCAAATACCGCCCGCTTGGCGCGCATTTTAATGAGAACGGAGCCGTTCGGGGACGTTTCCTTCTTTTCTTTTTAAAGGTGCCTGCAGTACGTACGGAGACAATTCCCCTCGGCTGCGCGAGGATTTACCCGGTTACGACTTTTCGCGAATAACGTCGGCAATTGCCGATACGGTCGGTTGTAACGTGTGCGCCCCTTCCTCCGCACCAACTTGCCTCCTTTCCGAGCTAGGATATTGGAAAGAGTTCCGCAGTTTTTGGCCGAATTGCAAGACTAAATTAGGCTCTCCGGTGCAGAATGAGCAGGCTCCAATGTCGGAATGGTTCTCTTAAACCTTTCAGTTGGATGGAGCGGGCAACTGAAGTGGAATGACAGCTGCAGATTCAAATGTGCAGACTACGGTCTGAAAACTTACTTTGTGAGACTACAGTATATACTTCGCAATAAATCATTTTTAGGAGGCAATTTTCAGTGACCTACCAAAGCATTATGTGACACTGACTACACTATTGATGCTGTAAATTAAAACTTCTTGAAGTTGCTATAAACAGCTGTGTTTCTAAGCTGTCTTCATTAGGCAGTATTAAATAATGACTAGCATTTTGTGCAGCTGCATTTTAACTGGCGTTTAATATGCATTAAAAAAAGTTTCTAAATTCTTTTTAAATTTTCTGGCAACTAATTTCATTAATACTCGTGCTTAAATGCTTTCATCTCATTCAATTCAGTTACTGGATCCACCGATGACTCGCGTCTTTCTGAAACTGATTATCCGTTTCGTTTTTTGCAACGTCAATTCAAATTGGCAGGCGAAAATTTGTAGGTGTCCAGATTACCGTTAAAAACATTCACAGTGTCTTTCCGAATACTTTCTCCGTCAAAAAAAGCGGTAAAGAAAATAAGTTCTATGCTTCGGAATTAATAAATTTAGTTGTTCTGTGTCGATTGATGATGCATTAAGCCCATTAACAGTATACATTCCATTTGGTTATTTTATCAGACATTAATATATGACATTATATATATATTCAGAAAAAAATATTGTCGTTGTAAATCTTTTAATATCTGATACCAAGGAATGAAATTTGTGAAGATCTGATTGTATTGTTTTTTCTTTATTTTTTTCTCAATACGATGTAACTACATTTCTTCCATTTAGGAAGTGTTTTAAATGTAGATTGGTGTACTTCGTTAGATTTTCAAGTTCATGGTGTCGCGCTGGGCTGAAATCGCTTTGAACCGTCGGAGTTTTAAAGAATTCGCATGTAGCTGGCAGAGAAATAATATATATTTTAAATCCTTCAGCGAAATCTCAACGCAATATTTCTGTGATATGAAGGGCATGAAAGTATGCCCCACCTAAAAGAATATGGGTTTCGTCCAAATAATCGATCTCAATCAATTTTTTTCTTCAAAAATATTTTCAACCTTTAGACAAAGCTTCATTGCATATTTCTGGCAGTAAAGATGGCTGGTGGCCTCAGCGCGAGAAGATCCCCTGTTAGAAGCGCGGTATCGGCTGTAATTTTTACTTCCTTAAAAACCAACCTTCACCACTGGTAAAGCTTTGCATTGTTATTATGAAGTATGTGGTTCGAATTCCACTTAAAACTGTAGTTCTTCTATAGCTGATAGGATTAGCCGGTTAGGATATCGTCCATAGAGGCGCATGCGCAGAAAATCGAAATACTGTCAACGGCGGTCGAACCAACCTTTGGTGTCTCCTAGCCAACAATATGATGCTCCCTTTTTTATAATAGTGCTTGCTGTTGCCCTTAACTTCAGTCATTCACATAGAAGATTTTACCTTCTTATTTGCTATCAACGAAGATGAAGATGCAGTGGGAAATCTAATAGTCATGATAGTGATGATTTACAGTCAGAATAAAAAAGAGCATCATACTTAATCGTCAGAAGAAATCACTGATAAATTCCCCTTTTTTCTGGATACAGTATTTATCTACATCTCCGCTAGAAAGGGACGATTGTCTTTTTTAGTACAGCTGTAACTAAATAATAATATTTCGTGTGCTTTTAATCAACTAAAGGCTGCTGATTGCTCCTCTATCGTAGTTTTCTAAACTAACCCACCAGGTAGAGTGACCTGTAGGTAACAAATAATCCGAATCACGGAGCGTGCAAGAGTTCAATACAAGTTTCAGTTCAAAATGATTCCATTTTAATTCCGTTAGTACACTACATATCTCGGTAAACATCGACTGCAAGAATTAACTTGCTGTGAACTAGGGATAAGTTTGCAGCTTCTTTGTTCTGATTTTTCATCTTTAGGATGTCACACCAAGATGAAACACACGTTATTCTGGTCGTGGGGCCATGGGTTGTTCACTGGTTGAAACACCATCAGAATTCAACATTTAATAATTGTACGAACGATGTTCATCGAAAAATGTGAAGTAATTTTTCGACACTTTCGTTTGATTTCTCAGGTCTAAGACTTCATAGAAACAGGAAGCATAATTTATTCTACTCCTCCGACAAGGGCATGTACAGTACAGTGATCTAAAAGTCAGACCAGTAGCTTGTAGCAGAATGACCAAATATGGGTCATTCCGTACATTTTTATATATAATATTTTGCATATTTTTATCTATAAAAAGAATAAGAAAGGAATTATCGGAGAGGATTGTCAGTGTTTCTGGGACCTCCCAGGTAGACGCGCCAGAGGGTCGCGACAGGCAGGGACAATGGACACCAGCTACCCTTCTCACGCAGTTGGTCAAGCGTATAATCCCTTGGCTCCGGGGAAACGGTAAACTGAGGTGAACAAACTACCCAAGCCCCAGGTCTACGAACGGGAAGTTTTGGAGGTCACAGGTGACGAAAAAGTCCGAGGCTATCCCGAATTCACACGAACCGAGAAAGACAAGGTTCGCCTATCGTGACAGCCGAAGGGAGGAGCTTAAAAATGGCAGAACCAATCGAGAGAGACTTTCCTTTGCATTTTGTAATGATGGTGTATTTTTTCTATGTACACCACGAGCGACGAGAGGAGGCTTTTTCCGGCGGACGCTGGAGAGGACTTGGCTCCGAGCCTTCAGACGAGAAGGAGCGGATCTTCCGGAGCTGGAGATCGCTCGGTCTTGGCTTCGCACCTGAGGGTCAATTAGCGTGTCTTGTACAGTGAGGTCACTGTGCACGCATCCATTACGCTTGCACGGACGTGGTGCATTGTCCGCTATAGCCAAGGGCTATAGTAATTTCGCCGTCGCGGGAAACACATCGCCGTCACGGTAATAATTCTACAAGTGCAGTGTGGTACTTTTATTCGGTCATTGAGTGCAGCCCTGTAACGGCCACTGAATGATTAGGAGTTCTCGCACCCCCAAATATTGAGCAGACTTTCTTAAAGCCACACTTGGTGGATAATTTAAATTATCCTGGCGCCCGGCATTTGAGATTGAATATAGTTAATGTCAATACTGTGTTTGATTTATGGTTCCCGTTCATTGTGAAGGGAACCTTCATTTAAAAAAAATCAAGTGTGTAGCTTTCTTGCTTGCCAATTAACATTGGGAGTTTGTTTAAAGATTAATTTAAAGGTGTTTGTGTTTTAATGCTTTGTTTATTTGTTGATATGTGTTGGCAATTGTAAGAAGAGGCTTTGCATAGTTCTTTTTATCATATTTCAATGTGTCAATGTTAACGATAAATAAGCCTCGCCTGTACGCCATTATGAGTACCCAATAAATTAGCAGCCTAAGGTTTCTATTAATTATAAAAAAAGAAGTAAAAGGTTTTCACCCTTAGATCCCCGGCAAACCGCCACAAGCTCAACGACAATTGGAAACTACTTGCGTGAATGATGTTCACCCTAACAAAGAGACAGACTGTCAGACATAGCTTTTCGACGTCTCATGGAAATGAAACGAACCTCGTTTTATTCCATGGATATGGGCTGCATAATATTCAAAATACCATTAGTTTTATTTATTATTATTATTGGTTTTTTTCATCAATTATGGTCAACGAAATTATTTCTCGCAGACAAAATATTTAAAACTAACTATATAATTCCGAGTAGCACAATCTGTTTGACATTGAGTACCATTGTCTATCAATTTGCTCTTTGGCATAGTGTAAGACGAGGTTTTAAATCCCTGTCCGACCATTTTAAGTGTGATTTTCATCGGTCTCTCTATGTGAATAAAGGGATGGTCCCTTACAAAGATTGCATACTACTTTCTTTCCTTTTCCTTAGGTTGGTAACGCTGAAAAGGGCCCCCGCGACCGTACAGCAGTAAAAATATATATATGTAAATCTTTTCTTGTTTTTCAGCATCGTAGTAAACTTGAATTGTAATTTTAGTTTAATGACAGTGATATGTTTTTTGATAACTATTTAAAAAATGAGAGGTAAAAATTTAAATAATAGAGCGTTAAACTCAAAATGATCTACAGCAGGGATAAGTGATAGTATATATTCAATACTAGCTCGTACCCGCGACTTCGTACGCGTGGATTAAGAATTTTTTTTGTCAGAATTAAATATACAAAGTTGCTAACGAAGAATTGGTCCCAAACAATATCGAGTAGGAATAATATGACAGGAAAGCTAACACTATATCATTGTACCGTCGAACCTGTCTCTTGAAGAGAGTCAATTTCCAACATATTTCTGTCACCATTCGATAAGGTCTCAAAATTTCGTGACTACATCTGTTAATCATACTGGAAAAAATATCCTGTGCCCTTCATACAGATTTCCTTATAAAATTGCATCACAACGATATATCCATTTAGTCGTCAAACCGTAACAAAAAGACAGAGACTTACTTCCGTATTTATAATAATATTACTGTGGTTCACACTCACACACTGACTGCGAACAACAACTGAGGGATCATTATAACGTAAAAAAGTGTAGACCTACAACATTGCAACACTACCTACCATTTGCCTCGCATTGCACCCCTAACTTTCTAATATCTACAGTTTATAAATAAGAAAAGAAAGGGAAATTAACCCACCACATACCAAAGTGGACGGATGCGATGAGAGAACACTAATGCTGACAAACAACTACACAATATTTCGGCACCTGCCTTGCTCACAAATAGAAAAACGTTCGTTGTGCACACACGTTCCGAGCCTAATAAAAAAGATCAAATAGAAGGCAAATGAAAGGACTTGGTTGCTAAAAAGGGATTTTTTCTTCAAACCAATAGCTTACTTACGCAGTGAGCCTGATGATTTTCGCATGTATTTGCGTATGGAATAAGCCACATACCAGCATTTGCCGAATTTAATCACGCCAATAATTCAAGAGCAGATACTGCTTGCAATTTTTCTCCCAAAATATTATGCCCATGAGATTTAGCATTGCGGTAACTGTATTCTTTACTCTCAACCAGGGTCGGCATGATTAAAGTCAAACGAATTTTTTAAAAAAATCAGGGATTTCATCCAATTCTCATTTAGTGGACTAACCAAAGTAAAGAGCTAATCAATGTCTGAATTGTAATACTCAAAAAGAAATGCTAATTTTTCATGCTGTCCCCAACCTATTTCGTAAAATAAACTGGACATTCCGAATGTGGAAAATACTCTTTTCACCGACACTGATAATGCTATGGCTCCAACTAGTTGCCTGAAAATTGGATATAAATTGGTTTGACCCTCTTCATTAAAATGTGGTTTTGCGACTCCCACCACTGTCATTTTTTAAAAACTTCTTCAGTAAACATCCAGATTTGAAGGATTTTGATTGTGACTCTAATTTTATAATTATTGGCAGTAAAACTCAACCATAATAAGTTCTAGTTTCATCCAACGCACTCTCTTCCTCTTCTTCTTCTGTCACTCTGAATTCAGTTTGAGTTGGGTCTAATAAATACGCCAAAAAGTGGCTGGGCGGCATAGCTTTGTTGTGTCTCTTTTTGAACTTAGTTTGAACTTAGATATATGGCTAATGCTAGTTTCATCGAATTTGGCTTCAAGTCTTGTCCTTGGCTTTACTGCATCTGACAGAGGCCCATTACTTTTTTGTAGGATATCAATTGCGATTGATACTATTTCAGTATCTCAGAAATTATTCAACAGGTCTTTTTAGTACCATGTTTTCGACTTTTACTGAGTTACAATGTCTATTATATCTCTGTTCTCTTTACAAATATTTATTAACTTTTGGCACTGAGAAATGTGTTCTTCAAAAAAATCAGTCGGAGTGTTCCAACGAACGTATTGTGGTAATACAAAAGCTTTTCCACCTTATTTTTAAAAAAACAATTTGCAGCATGAATGTCTCGGGAATGTTTGCACAACATGCTCCTTTCTGTTGGAAATTCCCACTTCCAAATCATTTGATAGTATATTCAGAAAATGTGTTAAACAACCATATGTTATAGTATTTTCATTTTTAATGTCTCTTCTCATTTTAGCCATATTAAAAGCGTTATCTATTCCGAAATTTGCTAACCCTACCATTAAACTTAGATTTCAGATGCTCTATTAAAATCATGGCAAGTTTAGTGAGCTATTCAGACGTATGTAGCTTTCCGGATGTGTGTATAGTGTCAAATAGAAATACTTCGTTATAATTCGTATAAAAAGGTTTTTTCGGAGTGAGCTGACAAAACAAAGAGAGAGGAATGCCCTTTCCTATGCCGGCTACAAATACGTTTCGTTTTGAACACATAATAGTTGAATTACGGGGTTTTTTTTTTTTTTTTTTATAAGTGAAAAATCATGATTAATTTCATTTTAAAAAATGATATTTTTTATTTTTATGAAAACATCATGATTTTTTTCCAACCCTGCTGTCAACTTTCCACCAACACGGAAATGACTTGTATTGTTCAATAAATTCAACAAGAAATTATCTCTCTTTGGACTTTTGAATAATAAAATAAACAAACTAAACAACAACTGGATGACTAAATGATAAAATAAGTGAATAAGATTACTGAATAGATAACTGCTAATTGATAAGGTCGGGGAACAAGGTGGTCGAACGTCGCCATCACGCATGCGCATGCGCAAGGTTGGAGCTGAGGCTTGAGCCTTGTTCAGATGGTCATGCCAACACTCCAACCTCAAGCCAATTTTCTGTCGAGACAGATTTTACTCAAGCCAAACTTTTTGGCTTGCACAAACGTCATGCCAGCGTTCACACGCGACGATCTACTTGCACCAACTGGCTTGCTCAAGCCAATTTGCGCAAATGGCTTGAGCGTGTAAACGCACCTTAATATGCTTATAGCTGAGCCTGCATGATATCTGATTCCATAATAACAGATGTCACAGTGTGCTGCCTTCAGCTAATGATCTTTTATTTGCTTCAAATATCCAAAAATTTTGGAAAATCATTAGAAACATCTGTAACTATTGCTTGTAACACTTTCTTATCAACAACGTAAAATCTAATAAGGGGGCGTCCATAAATTACGTGAGGTGAAATAGGGGGGGTCCGTTAAAAACTCACCAAGGGCTAGGGGGGGGGGGGGGCAACGGAAATCTCACGTGAGGTTTGGAAAATTGTTTTTGACTGTAGAGCTAAAAAGTTGCCACGGCGATTTCAGGGGAAAGCGGGGTCTCACGGACTCACGGACCAGATCTCACCAGAGAGAGAGGGTGGGGGTGGGGGGGGTCGAACCAAATCTCACGAAGTCTCACCAGAGAGGGGGGGGGAGGAATTTCTGAAAAACACCTCACGTAAATTATGGATACCCCCTAAAGGCTTTAGTCCGATAATTCTCGGGTTTCGACTTTTTTTTGCGCCCTCCGAGCCGGTCATTAAGTAATGAGTTGACCGGCCATCACAGATGTGAATCATGAGAAAAGTGAGGAACTGATCTTCCTGACATGTAACCGGCTTGTTAGTCTTGTGTTGCCATCTCTCTGCGAAACGTATGATTTCGTGTTCCGTATGATCAGTGTAATTTTTGTTTGTGAAATGTGTTGTTTGTAAGGTGGAGACTGAGGACCATCCCACCATTCTTTCGCCTAGATCAGGGGTGGCCAACCCAAATAATCTCGCGGGCCACTCTGGTAATGCATCATAACTCCGCGGGCCGCATATAAAATTATTTATCCCCATATGAGATTTAGACCCACTATAAACATTTTTTTGGAGTGAAAAATTGAAACATAATGAGTTATTATTATTGTGTTTACTATTATTCTTGCATTTAAAAATAGATAATATAATAATAATGATACTAAATGCACATTGTAAAGAAATATATAGCACTAAACATGAAATATGAAAAATATTTTGTAAAAGTGTGATGAATCTCGCGGGCCAGAAAAGTGCTGAAGGCGAGCCGCGGGTTGGCCACCCCTGGCCTAAATGATTGCGGGGAAACTGTAATCAAGATGCCCGCTATGCGAGCACCTGGGTTCGTGCCTCCACGATCAAGAGTTTTTTTTTTTTTTTTTTTTTTTTTTTTTTTTTTTTTTGTAACTGCTTTACGTTTTTTTTTAACATCGAGGTCTTTCAGATACGGGAAAGGATGGGGGGCAAGGATGGGGCAAGGAATGGGAAGGAATTCGGCCATGGCCTTTTGAAGGAAGCATCCCGGCATTTTCCTGCAGTGATTTGGGGAAACCATGAAAAACCCAAATCTGGATGCCCGGACGGGGATTCGAACCGATCAAGAGTGCGGTGCCTCAGCTCAGCGAACCAAACTGGCGTTATTCAACCTCTTTATTGTATCCCTATATATATTTAACATTATAAAGTCTGCATTGATAAAGCGTTTTGTATCTAAATAACAGATTTATCCCCTTAAATCAAATAGCTAACTTGTTCCGTCAAATAATATAAGAACATGTTGGGTATTTTTTTTCGGGCCAGGTCCTTAGTTGCTATGATAGTTTTTTAGGTTTTTTTGCCGTCTTGCAACTAAAACAAACGCTTTTTTATGGCATACGCGTTTCGTCTTTATTTAAGACATCTTCAGTGCCCTAGGTAAACTTGTATACATATATATATATATATATAAACAATAATGTTACTTGATTTTGTGTTTACATTATTGTATATGTATATATATATGTGTATATGTTTACCTAGGGCACCGAAGATGTCTTAAATAAAGACGAAACGCGTATGCCATAAAAAAGCATTTGTTTTAGTTGCAAGACGGCAATATAAGAACAATTTTATCCGAATGTACTGAATTTCGCGTTATTCACTGCTTTTTACAAGAAAATGAAGTTCCAGAAATATTTATAGCCTTCTAAGAAAAGGAAGTTCTACAAATCACGGAGTCAAAAGGTAGTTAAGAATTTTACTTGTCACAGCCTGACAAACCTACTTTTCGTCTTCAATGATTTAATCTTTACGAAAAGCTTCTTAATAATATTGAATATTTTATCTTCAGCAAAAATTTCAGCAGTGATTCCTAAATCTTATCTAGGTTGATGTACTATCTATTAGATGAGCAAAACACAAGTTAATTTGGGCACTGGACGGGGAAGTCACTTCTGCATTAGGAGCCGGCAGTGTAACTAGCCGACGTAAAACTGAAGTGGGTGTTGAAGTGGGAAGTGGGGGCCCAGCAATAACAGCCACTAGCTGGTCCATTAGCATAATCGCTATCTGCGTGGGAGCTGCTCCTGCGACGAGCCAACGCAGAGCAGGATTACCAACATCTGATAATCCGACTGTGGTGAACCGAGGGGCGATGGAGCTGTCAAGACAATATTAGGACGTCTGATTGTGCCTAGTGGGCCCGTTGTGTAATACACACTATACTTTTTAACTTACATTATAAAACTGTGGCCGAGAAGGAATATGTTTATTTTGCTATTAGTCTTTAAGATTACGTTAGGTGTGTAACGTTTTGCGGATTGAGAATATATTTCTAAAATTAACTTTAAGGTGTATAGGATGGCAGCATGGTAATTTACGGTGACTTCAACGAGAACTGCCTGTCGCTCTGGCTTGCCGGAAACTCTATAAACCTCAGTCAGGAGACAGTAACTTTGCAGATTACAGAACAGTAGCTGCTAACATTTTGTGAGTTTCAATAGCATTCCAAGAAGGAAGTACCTTGACATTTTTTAAATTCTATTCTTTAATTAACTACAGGAATGGTGAAAATTTTAGTTTCAGACCAGCAGACACCAAGAAGAAGTAATTGTTTGCAGTATTTTATGAATTCTATCAGCAATGCATACATGAATTGATAAATTATTTTTTATTTAACCTTTGCTCCCTTAGTAATGGATTTAGCAGGAAGAGTCGAATATCACCTCTGCTACATCAATATTACATTCGATTTGCGGTCTAGTAGTTCAGTGTTTAAGTGTTCTGGGGTCAGATCCCAGTACGGCCATTAATTTTTAGGGTCCATGCTTTGTTCGTGTGTGTATGCTAGCACTTCCCGTGGTTCGGATTTTACTGTAAGTAAAGCCACGACAGAGGTGGAATGTGTGGCAAAATAAAACTCTATCGTCAGATTGTAACATCATTCTAATATATTTTACTCCATTCAGAGCTTACACTCATTTTCTTGTTGATAATTATCGGTATTATTCACTTGCAACAAATTTCAGTCTCTAAATGATTAAAAGAATTTTAGGTTTTCTACCCCACATAAGTTTAGCTTAGTTTTTATGTGTGGAGGTAGGGCCCTAAGGTTCTTAGAAGACAAAGTTATTAGATACGGATTACAAATGGCCACAAGACTTGGAAAGGAAATCGACCATAACATTCCAACATCCATCTAGAACGGTTTCGGAAAATGGAATTACGGATGACCGAGTCGGAAATCGAACCCGCGCCGACCCGAATGCCAGGCTAGAACATTACAGTTCACCCACAAACTCGGTGGATGAGATAACGGTATTCCTAATTTCATTTACCTTTTAGCAGAAAAGTCGGAACATGCCGGAGTTTCTGGTGAGATAGCAACAAAATTGACTACATGCTTTCCTGCTGACAGAATAGAATATATTTCTGTGATACTTATCAAAGCTTTCTTTCATTTTTGTTCGCTTCCTCGATTTTTGCCTAAAAATTAATTATGTTTCTTTACTGCACAGTACGGCAGCCTACAATGACAACGCAGATTTGACTGTATCTTTAGCACTAATAAAGGTGAATTACCTATGACTAAAACATTATTAAAATCATATATAACTTTTTAAAAAAAAAAAAAATTAGTTTAGTTTAAGTTTAAAAAAAAAAAAAAAAAAGTTTTTTTTTTTTGTTTTTTTTTGTTTTTTTTTTTTGGAATACAGCGTTAAATAGAAACAGAGTTGGCATTCTAGAAGGGTCAATTCCATTTCTTACATTTTACTGAAAATACTAAAAATATAAAAAAAAAGAAAATTCACAATAGATTCCTATCAGTTATAAAGAGCGATCTGGTGACTCAGTAATTAAACCGTCTGACTAGAGATCGAAATGTCCTTTGTTCGAATCCCTGTCTCTGCGGGGATTTTCAAAGACCCTTAATTCAACCTCCACCCCTGGTACAGCTTTCTACGCCAGAAAGGTTTCGTGGTTTGAATTCTACGTTAAACTGTAGGTGCTCTTTATCCTGTAGGGTTGCTGGGTTAGATTAGATAAGGAGGAAAGGAACGTGTCGTCCTACGTCTGATACCAGGCTTTGTATGCCTCCTTCGGGAGGGTCCACCCGCCTTCGAGTTGAGAGCCATGAAACGAGAGTCGTTGATAGGTTGGCAAAGATGTATTATACAGTGCTCCAACGTTGTCTTGGCACGTCGTTTGCATGCCAGTACAGTAGATACACACGCTCCGATATTAAAAATAGATTAAGGCCGTATAGTGGGTCTATGTGATAATGTTCGCCATGTCGTGGGGAAACACAGTTTAACTTTTTTGATTCTTTCTACATCATTGTTGGTTCAAGCAAGTAATTTTCTGTCATTTAAAATCTTCTTAATGTTCAAATGTGTTATTTGCAACAGCAGTCTGTTGCAAATTGGACGATAGTTCAAGAGTTGATGACGATATCATATTTTATTTAAAACAGAGATATCTACACAATTTTCCGTTTGGTAGTAAATTTTCTCTCTTTTAATTCACACAAATGTAGTCAGGGAATTTAGAAATTACACTCCAAAGTCTGGAAATCGGTCCCACTCTTACTGTAATACCGTTATGCCTTTCCACATTTTACAGCCTAATATTGCTTTGCAACACCTGCAGAGTTTTTTTACTAATGAATCTATTGGCCGAGTTTTTAAGTTAGTTTTGTTGCTTTAATGTGAATATCATCAACGTAATATACGATATGCTATAATATTGGAACAAAGTTAGTGCTGCAAGTGACATATCTTACATGTAACTTAAATTTTGTTTTTCTACTAGGCTTCTAGAACGTTAATTACTGCGGAAAGTAGTCATTTTAATACCAATAGCAATTTTTACCTTCCCCGTTAGATCAGTAAAGCCTTTTACGTCCTTAATTCCATTGTTCTTTTTTAACAGGACGGTGCGAAGTCTGAATTTAAATCTGTAAATGGCGCTTTTCTTCTTACGTTGAGTTGTTAATATTCGGGCTAAAATTACAGCTTTATGATCGTTAATGTAATCTATTGAAATATCTTTAAATTAACGAAAGTGATGTTGTTATCATATCCAGATTTTTTTCCTTCACCTTAAAGACCCCGGATCAGACCATTAAAAAACTCATTGAGGTGGTAACATGAAAGTACTGAGAGTGATTTTACTCTCACCATTGTAAATGCCGCCATTTTCACCTCCCTTAATTGTTATACAATCCTGAAACTGCTAGTCTATACCTTGTAAACTACTTAGATTATAATACCCCGAAATCTGGAAAACGATTGAAAGAATCTGTCACCAACTTTTAATCCCATATTGTTTGTTATACATGACTGACATTTATTAAATTTACATTAGACGTTTCTAGTTGAGACAATTAATACAAAAAGCGAGTATACCGCACCCATCCATAGTTATTCGTCAGTTACAGCCAGTTACGTAGCTAGGTTAAAAAGGGCCCCGGTGCAAAAAAAAATGTTTTGGAGCTCTCGAGCCAGACAGGCGTCCTTCCAAAACTCCATAACTTACGTCAACTATCATTTATTTCAAGGTTAATCTAATCAGTTAATTCTTTAATGTTGATGAGACGTTTAGTCCAGCTCCGTGAAACTATCAATAGAACTCTGAAAGTTCTGCGCACGTAAATGGCTCTATAAGTGAGATAATACTGATTTCAACACTCGAGTGCCTGGGATAGTCAGTTGCTATGCCAATCAACAGAAGAACTTGAGTGGTATATTTTTTTCCCTATTAAAGCAATCATTGAAAATGTCTTATGTTGCGCAGGATTTTTTATTTTCGCTCCAAAACAACGGTACATTGTTATCGTTCTTACCTTCAGTTAACACGCGAATCCAAAGATTTATAAGCAAGTATGGACAAGTATGGACTTAATGATATAACAATTAGCATTCACAAGAAGCAACAAGATAAGCATATTTCTTGTAGTTGATAACAATTCCAACAAAGACATGGAACATTTTGACACCAATTTTCCATCTGAACAATATGTCGGCCGGGGATAATCGAAACTACGGATAAAAATACCCGCGTAGAACGAGAAATTACTATATTCCTCATAACGTGAAAGAAGTTGGATTAATTTTTTTGAGTAAAATATCAAACGTTATTGGTCAAAATTTTCATATCGTAAATTAGCGTTTGTTCTGAAATGTTATATCAGATTTATCGGAGACTTACTCTGATACGCAGAAATGTAGGTTATTTCAAACGCTTATCTGATAATTGTTGCAGATGGGTGTGGTCTTAACATATAAGCTGGGTATCACAAATGAGTAATGACCATGACTGCCCCTTTTTGAATCTTTGTCCAGATGGACTTGGTTGATTTTGCTTCAGGGAACTGGATTGTCGCTCATCTAGGAATCCTAGTGAATCATTTATAGGATACGAAATTTATAAAATTAAGTGCGTGAACAAAGAACAAATGTTTTGAAAAGTACGGGAAAATAAGATAGTGGATACAATTCGCTGGTAGTAATAGTCATGTAACTATCTATGTGATATTTTCAGCATTATTCTTTACCTCCCTTGTTCCAACTCCTCTTTTGTTATATCATCAGCTTCTTTAGAATTTATGATTTTTCCCAAGATGCATTTACATTCAGCATCCCTTCCATGACATACTCTAATCCCCTAACTAACAGCCTCTAATCTCAAAAAGGCACAGTACTGACCCCATAACAAAGACATTTCCGCTAGAAAAAAAATGCAATACATATCAGGAAACAATCCGGAAAGCATTTGAGAAATAGAAATGAAGAAACAAAAAGCAAAAAAACTTTAAACTATTTTAAAAAAATCAATTTGTCTTTGTTTTCGCCACATGAAGTGATATTTTATTTATTTATTATTTTTGTTACATGGATACCTGGTGAAGAAGGATCCTTGAGATCTGAAACATATCACTGATATTATGTATGCAAACAAAATGAATAATGTTTTCTTTTTTCTCTCTCTCTCTCTGGGTGGAGCCGCGTTGTTTTTGCTGTGGCATTCTTTGAGTTTCTTCAGTCCTCTGACGAAAGCTACAGCAATACAACTGAAACGTCAGATTTAAAATTAAAAAAAAATCGACACGGCTCCATCCGGAGAACCAACAAAACTTCGACAACGACAGCAGAAGTCTACGCAATCATATGACGAATAATATTCGTGGTGAAAAATCACCACAAAGCAACTGTCGTCAAAGAAATATATCAAATGATGTAAAGAGTATAGTTTTATGCCCAATATTTTCAAAACTAAGATCTTTCTTGTCAGTAAACAACCTGTCCACTTACATTGGTTACATCACTGCAAAATGTAGATAAAGTAAGGCACTTATGTCCAGAACTCGACCAGATAAGTAAAGGATAGAGCAGATAGTAACCAAGGACTCCTTAAAAATGATGTGAGAGTTTTGCACTAACAATGTACGTACGTCTAAAGTGAAAAATTCCAAATATTATTGTAGATGCCACATATTCTGTGCTGAACGGTTAATGGTGTGACTGGGATTCTGTAGAATACGAGATTAATTCCTCTTTCAGACATTCTTTGTTGTTCTGTGGTTCGTCGAATGCTGGGATGAGCCCCTCTCCTGGTTCTAATGATGAGAAAAAAATCACAGTCTGTACAGAATACGAGGGGCAGTCAAAAAGTTTCCGGAATTTCATTGTAACCCTTTGTTAACTAAAGATAAGTATACATTTACCTAATCTCCTTCAAAGAAGGCTCCTTCTGAACACACACACTTGCTCCACTGCTCCTGCCATTGCTGGAAACAACGATGAAAATCCTGTTTTGGTATCTTCCGAAGTACAGCCGTCGCTTTGGTTCTGATGTCTTCTACGGCGGCAAAACGGTTACCTTTGAGACCCATTCTGATTTTGGGAAAGAGTCAGAAATTCGATGGCGCTAAATCCGGTGAGTAGGGAGGCTGGTGGTGGTGGAGGACTGGAATGTTCTTTTCTGCGAGCCATGTCTGCACAACAATCGACGTGTGGGAGGGAGCATTGTCGTGATGCAGTGACCATCCTCCTTGCCATTTGCCGGGACGCCATCGGATTTCTGGCTCTTTCCCGAGATGAAAATGGGCCTCAAAGGTAACCGTTTTAACACCGTAGAAGACATCAAAACCAAAGTGACGGCTGTACTTCGGAAGATACCAAAACAGGATTTTCATCGTTGTTCCCAGCAATGGCAGGAGCGGTAGAGCAAGTGTGTGTGTTCAGAAGGAGCCTTCTTAGAAGGAGATTAGGTAAATGTGTACTTATCTTTTGTTAATAAAGCGTTGCAAGGAAATTCCAGGAACTTTTTGACTGCCCCTAGTATAAAGCAATTAGGTACATGGACAACACCTCTCATAAAAATATTTTAAGCTTTGGTTGAATTTTATGTAACCGCTACGTTGGGTCGAAAAAGTAACGAATGACCAAACACTGAACTCTATGATAAACAGAAATGAACTCTTCCCAACTATCAGAAGAAAAAAGTTTAAATATTTTGTCCATGTGTTTCTATTTCGTTAAAAACATAACATCATCTACAATATGTATGGTAAGGGGACTAGACAGCTTAAAAGATCTGACAGACTTGTTTTAATAACAATTTCGTGCTGCAGTCAACAAGAAAATATCGTCAAAATTACTTCCGGTGTTTTCTGAGCAAATAATGCTTAAGAATGAGAAGTAAGCAATTTTTAACTCTAACAAAAAATGTTAGAGCGGTCCCAAAACTCAGGCATGGAAAGATATTGGAGTAGGTATGAAAAGTAGTGCATGAAAGGGAAAATATGACCATGACCACAAGTTGGCACTCGATTTCAGGAACAACGGTGTGGGAAGATTCTTTTTTTTAGGAAAGGATGTCAGGGATTGGAATGAGTTACCAAGAGAAATGATGAATAATTTACCGAAAACGTTGAAAGAATTTAAAGATAAAATTTGTAGAGGGCAAATGTAGGTGGCTGCAGGATAGGGGGAAGATGTGGGTGTAGGGAAATTGCCACCGGAGCCTGTGCTCCATTGCAATTAAATTAAAATAAATTAAACTCATTGTCAATATGTCTGTCTCGATAAATGAAAGCAAGGTTGCTTTGTATATTTGCTGTAAGCTTGATTGCTCTGAGGTTCGTATTTCGCGTTAAATTGTATCACCTGAACGAAAGGAATTGACCGTTCTGCCTGATTCAGATAGATCCTTTCAAAATGTAATGTTACATGCAATCACGACAACAATAGTGGCTCGCGAATAATTCACAAGAAATATCTCGGAGAAATGAAAACACAGGAGGCTGACCATCAGTGCGGGTGGGACCAGCTAGCCGCTACCTGCGAGCTAGCAAAATTCTCAGGAAGTTTATTGGGAAAGACCTAGGCTGCTCTGAACTGCGATGGCCCAGGAAGTTTTGAATGAAAGGCGAGATAAACAGAGACAAAATATTGCTTCTTGCTGACGGCATGGGTATTTCGCGGATGTACAGAAAGTTACTAGGTGTCGTAGGACAAAATATGGTGGGGGCAGCGACAGCGAATGAGTGGATGTAATTTCCATACGTGGGGAAGTGAAAATTAAATAGCGAATAAGATGACAGTATTGCTGGAAAATAGCTAAAAGTCTCCGATCGGCTCCCGAGGTTGGTTTCAGGAAAAACGATTGGGTGGCGCTGATCCAGAAGGTGGGATACGAGGTTTGCTGCGGAGAAGCTGTCGCCAGAAGAGTCATTCCATCCTTGGATCGTCCACTAGCATCTGCTGGCCGGTGTTTGCAGCCCACCAACCCCTGATGACGAGTGCCTGACAGCGGCCGATCAACCAACTTTTCATCACGCCTGCACATACGGTGCCGGGGGCAACGCAACGCTATACGCCGACAACACATACGGTACCTGGTGGAAGCAGTTCGACGCCTGTCGCAGACAACAGCGCCGCCGGTCAGAGACCTCGCAATGGCAATCTGCCGTTGTATCATTCCACTGCCGACCATCGCCACCTATGAACGGTGAAGAACACAGTTTGCGCCACAACAGTTTTCATCAGAACTCAGTTTTTCTAACGCCCAGTAACGCCTGAGATGTTTCATACCCGCCAGTGAGCTAGACCAAACTATGAATTATTAAGACTTTTTGCTTTAATTAGTGTCTAATGTAAATCATGTGTCATTTGTTTTATTTAAAAAAATTCATTTTGCTTAGATTTGTTAAAAAGAATAATAAAGGTATCAATATTTGTTTTGTGTAAATTCGTGAGTTTCATTCAATCTCTGGCATGATATAGTTAATCACCCATTTTCCTATCAAAGTAATGAACTGTATAAAAATCAATGATATATTTCACTCTCGAAATGACCGAGGGAGAGAGAAGCAAAGAAACGACCATGTGTGAAAGGAGTCAGAAAGATTTTTTCTACCGTTTGAAGTAGGGTTCTTTATTCAATGGGAATTACAGAAATGCTGGTAAGGGAGCGTGCACAAAATCTACGTGGTTTGGTCGAGGTGGGGGAGGTGTTGGCTGGAAGGCTACGCTGGGCTACGTGGGGGGAGGGGGGATTCCAAGCCAGGCCACGTAGCTTTCTTTTCATAACATTTTTCACAGTTAAAACGAGGGAAAAAACACACAACAGCATGTGAATTTTTATTTTCTTCAGTTAATTATCTCTGTATGTAATTTACAATAGTTTGACAGGAGAAAACAGTACAAAATGGAGCTACGTGGTTTATGCACGCTCCCTAAGTTGAGTGGATAAAGCCAGTAAGGAATTAGTTATAATATAAACAAACCAATGGTCAAAGCTTTGTTTGACATGTCTGCATATTGGCATCAGCGGGATGATGGATGGACAGGGTGCTGCAATGAGGAAAGGCCGGTGATGGAACTTCGAAGCGGCCACGGGAGTAGATTTCTAGGACTGTTGTTTCTGACTTGACGGGAGCAGACCTCTCGATGGACTGGAGCTTCTACCTCGTGTGGAGCTGTGTTCAAAACCAGCTGGCAGTATGTATTCGCGACCAGTAATTTTACAAGTTCTGACTGCGACGTGTCTGACCTCATTTTTTGCTAAAGTATTGAATATCTTCATTAATCCTGGTGCTAAGGAGCTGATGGACCTACAGTAAGGTCATCGAACAGTAAACATTAACTGCGGTAAACATTTCTCTCCAACGTCCGGTTACGACCTACAGAAAAAATTCCTGTGATAGGATCCTTGTTATACCGATTAACTAATGAGTTTTGCCGGTACCCAAATTTATATAGTTGTCGAAAATCAAGCCAATGACGTGTCATGCAAAGAATGTTGAAAGTTTGGAAATGCCTGTAATTACTGACCAAAATGTTTATTGGTTCTAGTGTCTTTTTTTTTCTTTTGTTGAGGACAAAATTATGGTTATTTTTAAATTTACAATTACTAAATCATCAGTGCATCACCTTTGTCCAATTTTTTTATTGTTTAATAAAAGGCCGAGTTATGTCATTTCGTGTAATCTCGTGCGTTAAATAAGCGTTTTCATTTAATATCAAAATTCGTTTACGCATATTAATGTATTAAGCTTATCATTATAATTTCACTGATGTGCATAGAAAGTGGCTAAAACCCACTAAACGTCGCACTTCATTAAAATCATCCGCTACTGCATTTTTTACTGTTTTATGTAATAACTCTCAATTAAAAAACGTGCAGTTATAACATCTCAGTTTTGGAATCCAATTAATAGGTGGATATTTCCTTCTCTAATCGTGTAGAAGCAATGTATTTGCTATCATTGTGTATAGATTAAATACAGTATCTGACTTCATGGGCGTCATTTCTGTCTGCTGAGATAAAAAATACTAATCCGAGGGTTATCTTCTGTAAGAAAGTGAACTGCATTTAGTAAATTATTTCCTGCTTGCGATTCACAAATGCAGTTGTAGTGCGAACTTCGTCCACGAATTATGAAACACTTTTTTTCTATGTGTGGAGCATGTTTTTAATTGCAGGCAGTGACGGACTACTACGAACATTAGCAAGAACATATCTCCCGTGACTTGTGTCTCTCCGGCTCGAGACCTTGGATCTGTGCTTGCATGCAGAAGCCGATATTATCGCTCTCTCTCTCTCTGTTCGCCTTCTCTCACTGGCTTCGCATTACGTAACGAACCTTCAGTCAGCAGTAATCTATGGTGGCTGGCCGATCACTGACGAGATATAAACCTCACAGAGTGCGACACAGATTGTCATAACAAATCAGAGACAAGGTCGGATGGCTCAATCCAGTATCATAATTTTCGAGACGTTCTTTATTTCCCCGTAATCTGTTTTTTAGGTCTTTACGGCTAGTTGAGGTCATTAAATCAGTCAGAGGAGGGGGGCAACGAACGGGAAGGAATTCAACTATGGAATTTTGATTGAATCAGCCTTGCATTCAACTTGAGTGATTTTTTGAAATAACTGAAAACCGAATTTTGGATGGACGGACGAGGGAACGAACCCGTGTTCTTCCGACTGTCAAGCTCGAATGTTAATCATTCGCCCACAGGGCTTGGCGAAGAAAATAAGAAAACCATTCCAGTTACAAACTTCTTGTAAATATATATCGAAAATTAAACAATTAAACTCATAACCACATCAGGAGTTGAAAAAGTATCCTGAAAGGCAGAAAAACAATGCGGCATTGAACATTTTGTTTAATCCTGACAAAAAAAAGTCTGTAGTAATCTCACGATCTGCAGCCGGGATCAGAAAATGTTTATAGCAGATCTCCCTAGACAATTTCGGAGAAAAAAACTCCAGGCTAGATCAAAATTTATATTCTGTTCTTTATTATCATAACGGAATTTTATTAATGATCCACCTGCGAACGTAATCAGAGAAGATCCTAGGATTCCTGCTACAACTCAGGAAATGCAGATCATTCCGACATTTTTGGTATCCAAGAATATTAATTTTGATTCCGTATCTCTCACACTTATTTTTTAAATTATTAATCAATAATGAGGAATTCTTTTGAATCTTAACTAACAAAACCCCATCATCAAGAAATCTTGAGCCTTTTATCTTCTTTCCATATATTCTCACTCCTTTTTTACGATCTAGAAATCTGTTAATAATTTCTACCAGGTGTATGTTAAAGAGCTTGGATGACAGACAAAAACCTAATTACATTGCCACTTTTTACTTGATTAAACACTTCACATAAGACTCGTAGTGAGAACGTACAGTAGCATTCTAGGTGGTTTCGGCCACGACATTTGGTACTAACCGTTTGTATTAGATAATAATCACAAAGAGATTGCCCTGTGAGATTCGTTCCATGACTCAAATAGCGGCCCGTATTTTCGAGCGTATTAACTGATATACAATACGCGTGTTTTCAGTGCATTCTATATTTTTTGCTGTTCTCTTCGGATATCAGATTTGAATATCATGTTCCCATCAATATTTCGATTGCGAAAAAATAATGAAAGAAAAGCTTATTTTTATTAGTACAATGTATCAAAAATACGTTTATAAATTACCATAATGAAGATACCTGATTATTCGTTACCTGATTTTTACCGAGAAGGAAATACCCAAGTCGTCATAGTATGCTCAGGGCTCAGGAGATTCTGGGTCCTAATTATCGTAGGCACTGCAGGTTCATCCCAAATGACTTTAAGTCGCCGAATTCATGCTGGTTAAATGACGATCAATTAGACTGATTCGAGCAAAATTCGTGTAACAAGTTTTATCTACCATTTCATAGATCTCGATTATTTAATGAAAAGCAAACAAACAAATCTAATACCAATTAATTTTCTCGGTCTTCAAAACTTGTGATCATTATATAAAGTTATAAACCTAAACGTTAAAATGGGAACATACGTACAGTTGACATTGCAATTTTTTTTCTTTAAGACCTTTTAAATTATTATTTCTCATTATTACAACCATTAGCAACTTTAACTTCTCAACGTTATTCACTTCGTTCGTTGTGAGACAAGAATTTATCTTGTAGTGTTTCTCTAAATCTCCGAAACCACAAGGAAGTGTTTAAATGGTTTGATTATATCTATGTACAAGTAAGAACAAAATTTTAATGTGGTAATTGAAGTGAAGTCTTCTTCAGATAGTAGTCCTAGAGTGACACTTCCGACAGCAAGCACTCTAGTGGTTCAGTGGTTAAGGCGTCTGCCTGGATCTCGAAAGGTCCGCCGTTCGAATCCCTATCGCTGCGGGGATTTCACTGGCCCTTAACCCGTCCTTCACTCCCGCCACAGATTTCTGTGTAGTATGAAGAACTCCAGAACGCTTCCGTGGTTCAGATTAGAGGTTGAACTTTAGGTCCCCTATACCGAGTTAGGCTAGGCTGCTGCGATAGGGGCGGGTTGCTCAGCAGGTAATAAACCCTGTAATTACGGGGTGTGAGATATGTTTTCGTAATTCTGGATCGCCCCTCTCAGGGTTGTTTATTGTCAATTTTACGGAGTCAAAATTTACCGCTTATTCAACATAACGAACAAGAGCTTAGTTCCATAAGTCAGCGATATTTGAAGCTGAAATGATGTTCTTTCTCACATATCTTCTGTTCTTGTTTATTTAAAATATTTTATTTTAATCAGTATGGTTCATTAATTTGAACGATTTTACGAGCAGAAATTAAAACTTTAAGCACTTCTGAAATCCCAGTGCAACAGAAATACTAGGTATATAAAAAAAGATACATATTTTAAAAGCATATGAAGCGCTCTTCTATTCCATTATCGTTCCCTAATAATATTATTAGTTCTAATGTATCGAAGCTCTTGATCCGTATGTTAATATGATTCTAATTGAGCATCGACCTGTAAAGAAAAGAATTGCAAAGAAGTCAGCTTATTAGTTACACAGATAAAGAACTAAAGGTTTTTAGTAAATTAAATCTCCTTTTTGGTTAATACGTAGATCGTTAAGCGATTTTTTCCCCATAAAGGTCTAGTCCTGAAAGAGCGTCTTTCCACAAAATATGCTCTGAATGTTGGAAATTCACATTATAATTCCTTCGTTCACTCGCTCTTTCCTGCACCTCTATCACGGACAATAAGTTTTCATGCTCGGCTCTATTAGGAAGGGGAAAGTTAAGCCGATGTTTCCGCTTGATGAGTGTTTATGTTACGTCTTAAAGAATACTTTCTAAGAAAATAATTCAGCATTAGCAAAATTTCAGGGCTTTCTTCTTCCGTAGTGACTCATTGTGCAGCATAAAAATGAAGCGTAAAATTATAATTAATAATTTTAACGTGGGTACCTATAGTAAAAGTGCATTTCTGGAGCAAATGAGTATCAATTTGGTTAATTCTGTCTAATATGTGACTTTTTTGAAAAGTAATTACTCATTTTTGTGGCTTTACTGTATCATTTAGCCGAATCATAGCTTCCATATTTTTATCTATCGTCGTGACAACATCTCTGCCAATTTTAATAGATTTACCGATACACACACATTTCTACAGTACCCTTAGACTGTGTGAGACAATATTAAATGTGCAAGATATTCTTAAAGTTTAATGTGCAATAAAGTATTTTTAATTGGCTGCGACCTACAAGGTAATTATTTGAGTTAGTTAAAAGTAGTGCAATAGCAAACCAAGTTTAGCAACGCGCTTAACTGTAATAAGAGGCTTAAAGAAAATTCTGTGGATACAGTAGGTAGCAGCAAATATGGGAAGTTTTGCAGCTCTATTAACAAGAAATTACATTTGATGGAACGATGCCTGTAGTACTCATACAGTAGTAGAACACCAAAAGAGGGGGAAAAAATAAGCAAAAATGAGTGGTCTACTGAATTACTCCAGATTTATACTGTATCTCAATATTATCCGTGCAATCAGAATGTCTGTTTTAGAGCTAATTAACAATTTAAAATGTTTACCTTTGTTTTGAGACCAATCAGTCTTGCTCCTAACATGAGGTGAAATAGAAGGCACTGTGAACTCAAATTTTAATTCTCATGGAAAAAACGTAGAAATTCTTCGTAGAAACCTTATTCAGCATAGTCGTTATAATCTCAAAACTTCCTACGGAATATATCTTTTACACAATCACTAACAAACCATTTACTCTCCACAAGTGCCATGGAGATCATAATCAGTACACAATGTATTCACAATTGTTACCTTAGCAATTACCAGTTGTTTCTGATAGTTGAGGTGAGTGGCGTTTGAGATTGGGTTAACTGATTCGAGCCCGTTGTGGATCATCAATGCTGACAGATGATGGTGCACAATCACCAGGTTGTGTTCCATAGTTCAAGGTTAAATCCTAAACCTTCGCAGTACGTATATATTGCAGGCACCGTGTGCTGAGGAAGTAAAACTTAGATGGGCAATGTGTCTTTCGGAAGAGTAGGCATGAATGGACCCGGGTTCACTCTTTTCCTTTTTATCACCTGTCATCGAGCGTGGTTGGTGAACAATTAAAGTTCTGGCCTCGCATTCGGGAGGACGTGGGTTCGAATCCCCTCCCGACCATCCGGATTTGGGTGTTCCATGGTTTCCCCAGGTCAGTACAGGCGAATGGCGAGATGGTTCCTTCAAGAAGGCGGTCGAATTCCTTCCAGTTCCTTGCCCCCAGTCTCTTCCCACCTCTAATGACCTCGACGTTGACGTAAAGCCATAAGCAAAAAAAAAAAAAAAAAAAAAAAAAAAAAAAAAAAAAAAAAAAAGAATGCATGTCACCCCAACACAAACAACAGTAGATACGCACACCATCACAGTCATCCAATTATACAATAAAACTCACGACCACTTTCACATTGGTGAAGGCAAGGGGAAACTATCCCAGTTTATATAGAGACGTAATATCCTCCATAGTTCTCTTCTGCGCCTGGATACCGTATATGGCACACACTTTAACTTTGAACCCTAGAAATAGTAATCACTACAAGAGGCCATGGCCAGGCCAATGGTGTTGTCAGAAATTACGTGTGAAATACCGTTATTGCAAATCAAACCAATCTGACGTGTATTGCACAACAGGGAAGCAGCTATTTTAGAACTGAACTTCTGACACGTTCTGAATGAGTTACAGAGATTTGAATACTTTATTAACAGTTAACGAGCTAGCATAATTAGAAGTGACATTTGGTTTGAAATAGAAATACAGCCCACTAAGATTTTTAAAAAAAAAAAAGTTTATTGATGACATTCCTCCAGTATACCTATGGCAACATTTCCAGTATTTCGTCTCAATGCTGCCCAGTTCAGAGTTCAAATTTAAAATCTGTTTTTTGCTTTGATTACAGATCGGTAATTATCACGACAGTGCGTTCACAAAAGCACAAACAAAATAAACGCAACACTGTACTAATTCACCTCGTATCAACATGAACACTGCTGTGAGATATAATGGACGCCCAAGGTTGAGAAATTTTATAGTTGCTTCGAAATTGCTCTCCTCTGTGCGACGCAATGAAGAAATTAATTTGCACGTTATATAATATACATACAGACAAGGCAGACACGACAAAAGCTGGTATTGAGTCTGTAGAACAGTACAACTCAAGTCTGAGATTTACATATGCGTAAAGCTGGGCTGGAGAGCATACGGAAGAAATTCCATAGTTTTTAAATCAAACATGCCAGTACATCTAAAAAAAAAAAAAAAAAAAAAAAAAAACCAAGTATTTGAACAATGCGTATTACCGGTCCTCACATATGCTTGCCAGACTTGGATCCTAAACAGTCAAATCAAGCAAACACTGAGAACTGCCCAGCGAAGTATGGAAAAAGCAATGGTAGGGTGTACAAGAAGAGACAGGAAAAAGGGCCATCTACATTCATTCGATAACCAAAGTGACAGACATCTTAGAAAGAGTGACGACCCAAAAATGGCAATGGGCTGGTCATATTACTAGAAAAATAGACGACAGATGGACTACGGCAGTTCTGGATTGCACACCAAGGGACCTGAAAACAGCAAGAAGAAGACCCTCGGATCGTTGGGATAAGGACATTCGGCGAGTAACAGGCAGGAACTGGAAGGGAGTTTCTCAAGATCGATCAGCCTGGAAGGAACTGGAACAAAATTATGTAGCATTAACTTGTAAAATTTAGCTCATCTGGCTTACAGAGGCTGCATCCTGAAAGTATGATGCACTGTTTTTGACGTCTGATCTGTCTATTTGTGTCCTCTTGCACAACAACAAGTTTAGTGATATCTTTTTTTTCTTTTAGCAAAACTGGAAGATGGTATTTTCACACAGGTTTACTGGGTTAGATGATTACGGGTCTCAAGCCAATAATGCATACAGTATTTATTTATTGGCAGTTTTGCCTTTCTAGAATGATGGTTTGCGCACAGTGTGCAAGAATGAGAGACTGAAGTACGCGCATAGGTCTTCCCTTTATTTATCGAGGGTATTATTCTATGTTAAACAAAGACGGCGCTGATGCGCTTTGAACTCGACGAGTTGGCCCCACTGGGGTTGCCCTGTCCTTGGGCCGTAATATTCGCCGTAGCGGGCCGCTAATCAGCTTAAATTGCGCGGTGGCTGCCCTTGCAACAAAAGAACGTCTGTCGCCGGCTCCCTTCCCGCGAAATTGGAAACGACAGCATCCGACCAAGCTAATTTGTTTTCTGAATTCGTTATAAGATTTTTAATTTGCGTTAGCGAGCTCCCGTAAACACGAAATTTGTGTGATTTGGAGTGGCAAGTTCTGGAAACACTAATTAACTTCTTGCAGCACTTCAAGCGTATTCTTTGTTCCAGAAATAATTTTTTTTTTCTCCGAATATTCGCTCCCGTTAATTTTTCATTAAAGTTTCTGTTTAATATATGGATAGAAAACGAATATCACTTGGATTGAGAATTCTGTTAAGTTTAAGATGTATCCTACCACTGTCGTCAGGGACGGATTCAGGGGGGGGGGGCTAGGGGGCTCAAGGCCCCCCCCCAAATGTATCTAGGTCCACCCCCGACATTGTAATTTTGGAGACCTTGTTTTTAGCTCTACGGATTCGAGGCCAACTCAAGCCCCCCCCCCCTCCCAAACGAAAATCCACTAAAGGCTAGCACTCTGAACCAAAATTCACTCAATCCAAGCCCCCCCCCCCAAACCAAAATCCTGGATCCGCCCCTGACTGTCGTTGACACTGTTCTGTGCAATACGAAACTTTCTAGAACATATTCTCTATGGTTGCATTAAAATATCGTTGATAAGTAGACAACAGTTACTTCTTGCACTTGTTTAGTTTCTTCCGCGTTTTTGATACGACAAATATTCAGTTCCCCATTACGAGGAACTACTGTGAGTTGTTTTCATTATTTTCGTGCACCAACGATCATTACTTTATAATGTTTTTTACTGCTTTATGTGACGGCTACACATTCTACGTACTCGCAGCTTGATTAACTGTAGATCTTCCTGAACACTTTACCTTGAAGTTTTCATATATATATTAGACCTCATAATTAAGGCACCATTGTGGATACCTACAATGAAGAAGCTATGATATTCTTCAATAGCAAAGGCATCTAACAAGTAATCGACTTCACTAACAGTTTCATAAGACACAGTCTACTAGAACTTAATTTAATATTCTTTTAAAGGTTGTATAAAAAAAACTTTGGCTATCATACCTTCACATCTACATACAAAATCTGACGAGAGAAGTACTTTTTTCTAAAAAAAAAAAACTAAAACAGCTCATAAAGTTTGTCGTAAGGCGTCCTAGCCTTGATTATACCTTATCGTAACACCTGGAAGATTGACTAACACAGTGTCTGTCATGCTTCTTAACGCAATTAAGCCTTCATTAAGACTAGTTATTTAAGCTCGTTCGAGAGACAGAGGTCATCCAAAGTAAGGCACGCAAAAGTTAATCTCCACTGAAAATTCGAAATTTCTTTATTGACAGAACTTTCATAAGACCGTACCGTACCTACAACGTCCATACCAGAAGGCTAACTAGGCGAAGACGAAAATAACCTATTGTCTCATGGCTTAATAACAATGTAACAATAATAAACCTTCAAAGATGCTGAACGGAAAGTGTTTTAATTGAAAATAAAATTGAGTCTTTTCTGCCTTGCAGCTGCTGAAAATTCTTCTGGGGTGTTCTGCAGGATAAGTTTCCCCATTTTTGAAAATAGAACTGATAAACACTTTATAACAAAAATTTGGTTAGTGAACATTAACTATAAACCCAAAAATTAATATTAAATTAATTTAAATGTAAATTAACACTGTTATGAATAATGCTTGTAATATTAATATAAGTATTAGAAAATGATAAATAGGTAGGGGTAATTAGTCCGTTATGCTAAAATCAGATTCTGTTCTTATACAGGGTCCGGCAATAAAACCTCCCACATTTCACGTAGCCGGTGTGCGGGTTGTAGTGAGGATACTGATGTGGAACGTGTTTTGTTTTAAAGAGGTGTACCTGCCATTTTCAGTGTGCGCCATGTCATGGCTTGGTGAGCATAGTGCGTTTGTTGTGGACGAATTTATTTGTAACAGTTGTTCTCAGATTTTCGGAGACGATTCGAACTTGGCCTACATGATCGTGTCCCGGATAGAAAAGCTATTCAACTGTGGGTGTCAAACTTTAGAAAGACAGGTTCAGCACTAAAAAAAAACCTACAGGCCGTCCTCGGACTGCAACAACGCCGGAAAATTTGGCGCGTGTGAGTGTGTCTATGCAACATTCACCAATCTTTGGGGACACTTAAGGCCTATAATGTACAAACATCGTACCACAACACTGCAAGCACTTAAAGAGGCATTACCCAAGAATTGGCAGCCATTCCAAGAGAAATGACGCGAAAATGTATGGAGAACTTTCTGGATAGACTTTGTCAATGTGTCAACAATGGAGGGCTGATATAATTTTTAAAACCAAATAATTAATAATGGCAAAGTATGTATTTTTCATAAATAAAAGTAATTATTCTCTATCATATTTAGTTTTTATGTGACAACACATTAAAATGAGGGAGGTTTTATTGCCGGACCTTGTATATCCAATTAAGAATTTATGATTGGAGTTATGATATGATGTTATTGAAAGACGGATTTACACTTTTATAGCAGATTTAACGTAAGTAGATTTCAGTGGAATAAAAATTTCAACAGATTCTGTGTAATTTCTGCACAGATTTGTAACTTCATACGATGGTCGTCCAATATTTCATCACCCGATTAGGAAACGAAATCTTACAATCCTTGCAAGAACTGATAATTATTATTTTTGGTTTTTGTAAAATATTGTGCAATCTTACAAAATTCATGAACATGTCTTTATTTTGTTACAGGTGCTGAGAGTGTATGTTGTAAGCTTGTAATCAAAAATAGAAGAAAGGAATTCGCGTTGAGATTAAATGTTTGTATTTGAAAGAGTTGTGATCAAAAGATATTCGTGCCTCTGCCTACAACAAAGGGGGAAAAAAAGGCGGAATCTGAATTTCAACAACGGTAAGAACCGGCACTGAAGATGATTCCCTTGCAGGAAAGACAGTGGAGATAATCACTTAAAACTATTTTGATAGGATACGTGAATTGGAAGTTATCAGTTAGGTTTATTTATAGTTTTACTTCTCCTGGACATCGAGGTCATTAGAGGCGGGAAAGGACAAATAACGGGAAGGAATTCAGTCATGGCCTTTTGAAGTAAATCTGGAGTGATTTGGAAAACCACGGATGATTCAAATATGGATTCCCAGACGGGGATTCGAACCCGCATCTCCCCGAATGGAAGACCAGAACATTACCGCTCATCCACCACGCTCGGTTTATCAATTCGCAAGATTGAAATGACAGTAGATCTAACTCTAACTATGTACCATAAAAGGAGAATCATGTAGTTTTAAGCAGTGTTACCGTAAACTCACTTAAATATCTTTCAGTTTAACTTCTGCACCGTAATAAATATATTTTAGATCACCTAGGCATAATGTGTTTTCCTTCTCACCACACGACAAATCCGTCATATCTAGTGCAGTTATGACGTCGAATGAAGTCTCGCTGTTATATTTTGTACATATTATTCTCTTCTTCCTGGAAGAAATATATTTATCCTCCATATTGCTTATTTAATATGATTTTTATTCTTGACCGTAATTGATTACTCCATCAATCACTTTCAAACACATTTTTTATTAACAACATTGACACATTAAATGACTTTATTATATCTTAACATAACTTTCTTAAACTTATCGGTCGCAACCAATCATGCCTCTGTTAAAAAAACGTGATTCATCTTGTAAGTCACCATTTTCTTTTATCAATTTCATTGTCTCGTTGTCTTATTCCTGGTCAACAATCGAAGTCGGCTTCCGAAATTCTAAGTCGACTTGTACAATTCCTTCACTATTGGTTATTGGTTATGTTCGATATCTGTTCTCTTTATATCAACAACTTCCTTCGAGCCCGTTAAAGACGACGGTTTGAACGCAATTTTCTGGCAATTCATTTTTTGTAGCTAATTAACTGAACGGAATTGCTATTAAATATTGCTCATAACTTTAATATTATGGTGTTCTACGTATTTTATTTGCAGTTCACATAGCAATTCAGGAATAACTTCTACTGAATTAATGACGATGGAAATATAGAAACAAATTAAAAATAAATTAGGAATCCCAAAAACTTTTGCTATACCATGTAATATCAGTTGTATTCATGATCCAGGCACAATGCATCACAGTAATTATGGAACTTCTTCCATCCGCATGTAGTAATACCTTCAGTAACATAGATAGCGCTTATGAAAGTAGTTACTTTCATCAGGGACATGTTACTAAAATGTAATAGTAGTTTCACATTTTTTCAGCCGAAATATATTCCACATTTTTTTAAAGAATAAAATGCTACGGAAAGCAAACTTTATAACTGTATTATGGCAATTAATTTCATAACAGTTGCGTATGTATTAAACTGTGAACATAATATCTAATTTCTAATATCTCTGGTGGCTGTTATTGTACGGCAAGACATAGTCATATCCTTGATGATTTAAATCTACATAAAAAGGTAAACTGAAATCTCATTTAATAGCTAACACGCATATAAAAAACTAAAAGTATCATCTATGATGGTAGTAGGAATTTATTCTGGGAAAGCTTATAAGGAAAAGTGAATAAGAATCATTTTTAATGATATCTTCTGTGATATGAGTACTCTGGTTAGATTATTATCAGAGTATTTGGTTAGGATTTTATTTAAATAAACGCATTTTACTTTAAATGACGGAAAAATAATTTCGAAAACGGATAACTGTTATTTATTTGAGTGATATATTTCGCGATTGCGTACGGTTCATGTAAACTTTCTCTGGGTTTTTAATTAACTTTTTTGTTTCTTATCTTCTACCAATATAATTCTTAGGTTATGCTTTAAGCTAGTTGTTATCATTGATACAGATTATATCGTAAATATTGAATACCATTCTCCTTACATGAATTTCTGCGTCTAGTTGTCGTAAATAAACAAAAAGCAACATGAAGGAACGATTGTAACTTTATGGTGGTTGTTGATTCACGAGTGACGGCTGGCACGTGACCGTTTTCTAGCCAATAGCTATAGACGACGTGCGCAGTTTCCAGATAATGCATTTTATACAAGAGGATACATTTGCGTTTATAGTAATGCTTTTCATCCTTTATGCGGTATGTCCTTTAAAACCTGTACAGTGAGGAGGCAGGTAACCACAGTAAATCTAAACTATTAGAAGACAATAAAATCTTCTTTTTTGTACATTTTTTTAATATGAATCAGACCACTTTACCCCCGGATCAATACAACAGTCAATTCAGTAGAATCACGGATTTTCTTTCGCTCCGCAGAGGAGCTGTTTATGGCTTTACGCCTAGTCGATATCGGCGTCATAAGTGGGAGAAGATGGGGGGCAAGAAAGGGTAATGAATTCGATCATGATCTTTTCTAAAGGAACCATCCTAGGATTCATCTGGAGTGATGTATGTAACGGACTTCTACTAAGCCAGTCTAGGCGATGACTTCTAGCTTACAACACCTGAAGCTTTCCGCACCTGATGAGGACAGGAGAGTAAGCTGTCGAAACGTTGTGTTTTTATGACCCTATCCGGCTGAACACCCGTGAAGCTTACATTGAATCAGTACGCCGGGAAAGTCTCCACATCATTCACACATCAAGAGCAAGGCTATTTCCTATAAAGGAAAGGAAAAGTAATATTGTCTTTTATTTAGGGATTCTGAACGGGTACTGACATTTTTTTTTCTGCGAGCACCTGTCCATTAAAATAAAATAAATAAGTTGCTAACAATGTGCTCTTTCATCATGCCAGTGTTGACTCAAAATTCTTCTATTAATATCATGACTGCAAACTGTAAGTGTGGATTTCGGCTCGTTGCGCAGCCCCTCTATTCACCCGATCGGCCCATCCTGACTTGAGATATCCAAAGCTAACAAAGCTTCTATCCAGCTCGCATACCACATGATGAAGTTGTATATGCTTTCAATTCATTTTTGACCCTTCCAGGTGTGAAATCCATTCATGGGAAACGCTGTTACACGAAATATGTGGCTCTCAGATGTGATGTTAAAACAAGTACAGCTTTTCTTTTAACGCCTGTGAACGAGTGTTAAGCCTCGAGCTTGTAGAACAACTCTCATAGAGTCTTTTAAGATCTTCTAAGCTGACAATGTTTAGCCGTAAATGTCTTTCCTTTTAAACTAATACCAGTCTGGTTCTCACAGATGTTACTGCTATCGTATGGCTTCACAAGTAGTATGCATAAAAATGGAGAACAATTACACTACAAATTTCAGTGTTTAGATTCGATAACCTTTCCACAGCACTCTGGGCTACTGTCCGCAGTGATAGGCGTAGTAGAGAGGTGCACGCTAAACCATCTGTTCTGAAGTCAACGAATGGAATAGAATTTCTGAGCTTAAGAAGTTTAAGTCATTGAGTTTTTAGCGTCCATCATAGCATTTTTGAAGATCTATAAATTTCTGAAATGGGAAATATAATAATAACTTGTTACGTTTTAGCAGTATATTATCGAACGTTGTGGGTGAGCGGTAACGTTCTGGCCTCGCATTCGGGAGGACGCCTATTTGAATCCCCATCCGGGTATACAGATGTGGGTTTTTCATAGTTTCCCAAATCACTCCAGGTGAATGCCGGAATGCTGCCTTCAAAAGGCCATGGCCGAATTCCTTCCCAGTCCTTTCCCGCCTCTAATGATATTGACGTCAAAGAAGCATAAAGCCATAAGCAAGAAAAAGTAGTATAATAAGGCAAATGACATTTACTGTGTGTCCCTCGCATATTAAATCGCGTAAGGAACTGGAAGGACATAAATTTATCAAGTGATATGGTTATCCGAGAATTAAATAACAACGATGGGGTCAATAAAGTGTCTAAATTCGAATATATTGCCACATTTTCTGCACTCCTATATGAAAACCAGCTTCGCTTCTTGCTTAGGCTTCTTGAAATATATAATTTTTATCAATGTATGTCAGAATTTTGCTTCTGTGCGTTTCTGTTTTACCGGTATTTTGAGTCAAAAAGATGGATCTAGTTCAAAATTCATCTGATATGAGGGTGGCAAACCGCGGTCGGTGTCGCTCAGTCCGTCACCAGTAAGAAAATGCGTTATTTCTGATGTAGTCCATAGTCTATAAACTATTAGAGCTGCCTGTGTGGCCTACAAGTGATTGACAGCGATAGCGAGAACACACTTCACAGGCTCTTGAGGCCGTCATTCGCTTACTCATGGAGAAGGAGTGAGAAGATAGAAAGAGATAGATGTTTGACTTTCTCACTTGCTTCACCGATCTCAATCACTAAAATCAGCATCAGTATTCAAGGCAACACAATTCATACATTTCATTTGTTTTATGCCATTACGGCTCGTCGATGTCGAAATGATTAGAGGCTGAGAAGGACTGGAGGCAAGGAAGAGGAAGGAATTCAGCCTTGACCTTTTGGAGGATCCATCCGACAATTGACTGGAGTGATTTAAAAAAATGGAATACACAAAATCTGGATGGAAGGTAACCAACAATCAGATTGTGATATGTATTGAAACTAAACTTCATCTGCCAATGAGAGCGTTCACCGCTTTGCAGGATACCACAACCGTTTTTACAACATGTCTATACAGCTTTGAGTTTGAACTTCTCTATAGGAGAATGATCAGAGAACTTGAAATAACTTGAACTATGCTGGAGACAACCTGTTTCCTTGTCGGCTAGTGGTTTTGATCGTATAGATTTGTCCTTCGATTTAAGATGGTTTGTCTTTTGGGTATTTTTTAAAGATTGATTTTAGACCAAAAAACGGTAAATTGACCAAATTGCGTAATTGTCGATCGTATTAATATCATTAGCAAAACTTCATAAGTGCACACATATAGTAAACAGGTAGGCTACCTAGAAGTTCAAAAGTGGCACTGCTTTAGCATCTTTTACAATTCAGAAATTAATCTAGTGACCTTTGAGGACCTTAATACAGAAGTCACTACGCTTGAAAATGTCCCACAAACTAACTTAGAACCCATATGCAGTCTTTAACGGAAATCTTTGTTTCTTACTTTTAAGTAGTATCTATTTTTGTTTTGTAACTCATCACATACATCATCTACAGTATTTAAGACATCATTTTTACTTACTAATTATCAAATATAAACAATTACATCTCTATCTGACAGTTCACAATAAGGTAATTATAACGTTTACAATGTTGAGTTTCACGTTTCCTTACGCTATGTTGCGATTCGAAGTTCAGCATTTATTTGATTCGCTCTGATCCATCTATGCAGTGGAAAACGTACTCAGCACAATGTCTAAACCATGACGTTTATGACGAGTTCTTTGCCTTCAAATCCTGAGTAGATTGGGCTGCTTAAAGTGAGCTCGCAGTCACGACAGTCAAAGAGAAAGAGGTAAAAGACGATGCTGCTAGTTTATCATGCAACACGATAACAAACAAATTTCATTGTTTTCGAAAATCATATATGCCTTTTGGGCGAATAGAAATAATCTAACAGAGGCAATGGCTGGAGCAGCAGGGTGACAAGCTCCAGTTAGCAAACTCGATCGTTAGTCCAGCACCTTCGCATGGGGCACTTTTTAAAATTTTTATTTTTTCTTACTCTAAAACGGCTTCTTTGGCGAGAGAGTCACTAGAATGTCACTCTGACGTACTTTGGCGCTGTTTCACATTTTTACTTCTCGCAAATTGTGTTTGGATTTGCTGATGATCAATGCTACGTTTTAATGCCATGTGTGATATACTTCCAGAAATATTTTGGAGTGTGACATTACATGTGGAAGAGCATGGACGTCTATACTAGCGAGTTAATTGAGGACAGCAACATCAGTATTTAATAGAATTATTTAGAATAATTCACTGTGAAGTTAATATGACAGGGTTAAGAGAAATATTTAGGATTAAGTTATGTGGCAATTGACGTAATAAGAACATATAATACAACAGAGAAAAAGGAATGAATGGTCAAGATAAGAACAACCATATGGACCTTACCCAGCCGGCAATACCAGGCATAGGTAGACGTTAAAGATTTTAAATTTTAGAGTTGCCAGCTTAGTGTCGCCACAAGAGTTGACTCACCGCAAAGACTAAAATAAATTGCGGATTTTTCAAGAGGAAGTTAAATCTTCCTTCTGTAGAGGCTTGTTGAAAAATTTATAAACCAGAGCGATTATTGGCAGGCGCCCAAGGGTCTCCAAAGTGGTCGATACCGACCCCTTTGGGTCGATAAGAGATCTCCCAGGGTCGATTAATACAGAGGAGTCGAAAGGGGGTCGATTAATACTAAAGAGGATCAATTAAACTGTACAGGAAAAAACAGGAATGCTCTATTAAAAGTCAGGTCAATAAATAAAAGTAAAGCTCATCCTCTCAATTCTCGTCTGTTTGTGAAGTCATATGAAGTAAATGATGAAACTTTCAACCAATTACTATTGCTCACTGAGGTAAGGTGGTTGTCAAGAGGTGATAGTTGCAGTATTGAGAGTTGAAGACTGCTTTAGGAAGGTGGATCCATCGCTATGTGACAAGTTAAAAAAGTACAACAACCATCTACTCCTTTTGGCAGGTCTTTATTAGAAATTTATTCCATCTATCCATGGTTTTGTTCCTATTTTTTGAGATTATAATAATAGTGGAAAGTATCTCGTTTTTCTGTTAATTTTATTGGGTAGATTTTATAAATTATTTCGTTGAGTTGTTATGCAGTCCTCCTTATTGCTTAGCATCGGAAATGCCTAATATGATTTAATGTTTTTATTACATACTTGTGGGGGTCGATAAGAAGGCAAATATAGTATCTAGGGGTCGACGGGGTAAAAAGCTTGGGGACCCCCGGTCTAGACGTACAGTTGGGAGAGCAGATGAACAAACTCTAGAAGGAGAGACCGGAGTGGCTGATATCAATGAGATCCCGTCTCTTGACGACTGAAAAACTAGATTGGGGCAAAGGCGAGCCTGTTGTATTTGCAGCAGTTTATTCAGTTACGACCAGTTCGTGCTTCATCGCTAGGCAAGTTGATTTCACAAAATTTAATCGACGTCAACTCCTCGCACCAGCAGTATATGAATCTCAAAGCTGAACAAAACGAAATTCTGCTTTGACTTCGATTAGATTTTGTGAAAATCAACTCGATTTATCGCATAAAACTGTTATAGATTGGAACAATTAAATGCGTGAATTATGTGTCTTGGATATGGCGAATAAACCAAACAAGAAGGTAGGTGGACCAGATTGCATTGTGGAAATTGATGAAAGTTTGTTTAGTAAACGTAAAAATAATTGTGGTCGAGTATTACCCGAACAGTTGGTGTTTGGTGGTGTATGTAGAGAAACAAATGATTCGGTAATATGGTACTGAATATTACTGTGAGTGCTGAAGCGCGAGTGGATAAAAACCGCCAAATCTGTAGCTGCGGTGGTGTTAATACTCAAGTACCAACATTCTTTTTAAGGACAACGCAAAAAAAGTACTGATTTTCACCGATAGGCGCATGTAGGTCTGTCGCTGATAACAATAATTCCGTATGGTCGTAATGACCTGATGACAGAATTTCTATTGGCTGCGTGTTCCGCCCCTGTTGCAGCCGCCTTAACCTAACCGACAATCATGCCGGATACAGGGTACCTACAGTTACGTGAAATCTGAAACACCGAAGCATTCTGTTGTGCTTCACATTGCACAGCAAGCTGTGCCTGAGGGGTAGGTCGGGTTAGGAGCCTATGAAAATCCCCGCTGGGACAAGGATTCAAACCGGGGACGTTTTGATCCCAGTCAGACCCCTGAACCACCAGTCCACTCTTTGTTCTTAATAATATTGCGTTTCAACTGGCCGGGTCTTTAGATTTATTCTGTTCATGCAAGTTCGCGTCATGATCTTAATTGTGTCTCTCGCGATTTGTGAATACGAAGCAAGAAAAGATAGTATGTGTGAAATCTTGTCTTAAACTCAGAAAAAGTGCTAGTATGAAATAATTCTGGAAGTATTTGGAAACGAATCCCTAACCCATGCGCAAGTATGGTTTTGGCGAATTAAGCCTGATCAAATGCCAGCAGAAGACGATGAGCGTTCTAGAAGACTGTCCAACTAAACCACGGCTGAGACAGTCGAAAAAGTTCAAGAAATGATTCCTGAAGATCGTCGTCTGACAATCCACAGTATTGCAGAATAACTTTCATAATCTATTAAACAAGTCGGTGAATTTTAGCAGAAGTAGGCATATTGGGCATGGGCGTATCCTAGAAGAAAAAGTAAGTTGCCTTCAGTACGCTTCGACGAGTGAAAAACTGGCTCAGCAGCACTTTGTGAGAGGAAAGATTGACTGGATTATGCCTGATGAATGTGCACGAAATTTCGTGAAAGAACACGAGATAATGAGAAACAAAGATATTGAAACATTTTCTAAGAATCCGAGACGATTAATATTAACATAAACTATAACTGAGTTACGATCTTAATTTACTACATAGTAGGTCCTTAGATTAAGTGGTTGGATTACTATATTAATCAATAATAAAAATAATTTCCTCAATAGGTTTGAGTTTCATTTTGTAATAAATCGTCATGTTTCAGTTCCCCACCCCACTTCCTCGAAACCAATATGAGTTCCCCCCCCCCCATTAACTCAAATCTTGCCCCACTCTAGCTCTGATCCTGGATACGCCCTTGTTATCGTATCGCTAATAAGTTTGTTTCTCCTCTATCCACAAGTAATCAAAAGCAGTGGCTTATTCATATTTGGATTGAACTAAAAGAAGTTTCTTCCAAAGATGAAATCTTTTTTTTTTCCCATGAAAGCTGGATGTACGGTTGCGAACTGGAAATAAAGCAGTGGAAGATTCCCGGTTCGCGAAAGGAGGAAATGTCAACAGGTGAATGCGAAGGGCATGTACCATTCATTCAAAATTAGTTTCTCAGAGACATACTGACAATTCAGTATTATATTTTGACATTCTAAGCCGTCTTCGCGAGGTTTTTCGAGATAAAATGACCTCAGCTTCGAAGCGAAAAGTTACCTCGTGTATCACGACAATTCACCGACCCCAGTTCGCTCTACACCCAATAGTTTTTGGCAAATATTTCCATAACTGTCAATCCTCATCCCCCTTGTTCTCATGATTTAGCACCCTGCGACTTTGGGCTGTGCCACAATATGAAATTAAAGAGTAGCCAGGTCAAGACGATAGGGGAGACACAACATGAATCGCGGGAGGTGTTGCTTGCAGTTACAGAACAGATCCAAAAAGATTCGACTAGTGGATAAAACGGTGGGACCGGTGCATTGTGTCGCAAGGAAGGTGATGAGCGTCACGACGTTTGAAAATCAAATTTTATAGCTTTAGTCCGGAAATCTTTGCATACCTTTTAAATACATGGGTCTCTTGACCTACGTCAGACCACGTAGGTTTGTGCGTGGAAAAATCGTCCTTCAGTTCATCCCATAAAGTTTTTTTACATGCATTTTACTACTGTCTCTCAATATAAGATGTATTAAAACCATTTATTAACCATAAAGGTACTCGAAGCAAATGTAATTTGATTTTCAACTAATACAAATAGTTTGCATTCAAACACTTGTAAAAGTTTTCAAATAATTTCTGTTAATATTTAAAGTCGTTACGTACTATTTTAAATAGTCGAGGGGTTGTTTTGCAGCTATAGCCTCACGCAAGAATGTATCATGTTTTGAGATTATAGGGACAACTTTGTCTAACAAAATATTGTCTTTTCTAAGGCAGTTTTTATAACATTCACAATCTATTTAGTTCAACATCCTTGCGTCACTGAAGTTTTCTCAAACAATAAACAATATTTTTATAAGCACCTCATTTTTATATTACTCTAAAACTATGGAAAAAATATTAAATGTTGCCATGTTTCTTTTCCTTCTTGAATTAATGTATGATGACGACATTTTTGTCCCGCGAGAAAGTATGAAGGAAGGATACTGCTAGGCGCGTTAGTGGTGGAGAGTATCCAACTGTAGTTCTACAGCGAGATCCTACAAATTGGACTACAAATTGTTAGCTTAAAGCGAGCTCGGCTATTTTGATTTCGGATTCATTTTTATCATTTTTATCTGTCTGAAGTGACATCAGAAAATGTTATGAACGCTATTGCATTTCGACACGTGCGTAACCGATAGACATGCTCATGACTCATTTCAGGTTCCCCCTACTCTTTCACACCTCTTTCTCTCTCTCTCTCTCTCTCCCTCTCTTTTCTGTGTCTCTCTCTCTCTCTCTTCCCTCTCTCTCTCTTTCCCCCTCCAGAAGGCGCGTGGCCTAGCCTTCTTGCAAAGTCAACACGCTGATCGTTCCGTCTTGGCTCTGGTTCAAGACAGACCTGCTTAGCTGCGAATCTTTTGCTACAAGTTTATTCTATGTAACCTTAAGGTTTCCATTTATTTCTATTGTAATATCTGCGTAGATCTTGTCAAAAAATGTTTTTAACCAACGCTGCGTTACTCATATTAGCAGTAATGAAAGTTTTGTAGCAAGTCTACTAAAAACGATTGCAGTTATGTCTTGGGCTCTTTGGCTAATTGACGTAGCGTGTCAAAGTAATTAATCCCTAATATTCCTGTTATAATCTGTTCGTAAATAGACAACGTGTCAACTTTCTAATTAGCTAGCATTTTCAACAAATGTTTAGTCTTCGATGAAACAAATAATCTAGAAAGTAAAAAAAAAAAAATCTATGATGATGAGGTGGAGAATGGATTAATAATTGTCGATGACATAAAATATAAATAGTTGGGCATAACATTCGATAATAAGTTTAATTCGGGAATGATGGGAATGATACAGCGGCCATATGATAGGTGCAGTTTTCAAATTCTTGTTGAGGCATATACCAGAAAAGTAAGAGAAATGGAGCAGGAAATCTTGATCTGATCATTGCTTGAGTATGGTGTGGTAGTGACAACGGTGCTGTGTTGAAAATGATTACAATACTTGAGTTAGTTAGGAAGATTTTATGGCGTTTGTAACGTCTTGTTTGTGACGTTATTAAAATTAGAATAAAATAATGATATGCATTCATTAATAAGTTAGTTTGCAAAATTAATCCCGGGTAGGCGCCAAGAAATGAAGTGTTCTCTATCCGAGAGAAGCGACATTCCAATTCTGAAATACTTTTAATCAAAGCAATTGTAATTTTAAAATACCATTAAAAAACACAAATCTTCATCTAATCAAATGATATACTGGTACATTGGAAAGGAAGTTATTGAAAGCAGGGTTTACCACACCTATTATTTTCTTTGAATATAAAATTGATTGGTTTATTGAACAGAACTGAACATTAAAAGTTTCTTTTGGACAATTTAGAGCATGATTCTCATCTCAGAGCGTTGCCTAGGGTTGAATGACGCAAGAGTGTCTATACATTGCCGGCGTTCTTTACCGTGGCAGATGACATGTGGAGAAATCAGACGGACCCTGTCGATCAGCTGGGTGCTTGGACCTTGGTAACGTCCACTTGGCGAGTTGGCTCCCCGCAGGAAGTGACCTCGCTCGGCGATCTCCCGTGGTGCGCCGGTGTGGATTGTTTGCTGCCCAGAAACAGAATGTCTTCCCTCCCGCGTGTTCGCTCCGTTGAAACTTGCAGGCTGCCGAGTCTTAGCAAACGCGGTAAATTTCAGCCAGTCGCAGCGTTTGGCGGGTTGTCCATGATCTCGATTGGCGCTCCTCATGCAACATAAAAAACTTATGGTTTCTAAAAGTTCGTAACACAGTTTGATTCGCTGGTTCCCAACAGAGGTGTTCCGCAACCTGACTTTTTCTCCGAAGAATCGTTTCTCTAGTTTCAACTTTCTACTATACCAAGAAATCCTCATTTCGGCACAGTCCCTATACTGTCCTTTGAATTCCATTGAATGTGTAAAGCTTTTAACTTTAAGGCCTGCCATAAATCGTTCGGTCTTTTAGCGCAGGTATGAGTCACCTGGCTCTCGCCGATGCCAAAGAAACGTGAAATTCACACGCATAAATTTACCGTCACCAAGGGATATTACACGTTGGATCACCCTTTTACATACTTCTGTATTGCTCACAAAGATTCTTTGTAAGCAAAAGTAAAAGTATTCGGGCCTGGTGCAACAGATTGTTTCATTTGCATGTATGTAAACTATGATACAAAATCCCTAACAGAATCTCAAAGTTAATCTGTTATAATTTGTACGGTTTAAAAACATCGTCAACGAATTTAAACAGCTAATGTTGACAAGTAAGTAATCTATTTACGAATATATAAGAGTGAGAGTTTAGGTTGGGTCAAACGGTTTCCTGGGGTTCATGTGATGTAAATTTAACATCAAAAAAATTAAAAGGGGTAGTATACAGAAAACATGTTTTGTTAGTTAAGTTAACAAAGCTTCTTTATTACTTTTTATAATGTTAAAAACTATTCTTTTGCCTAGTGCGAATATTTGGAAAAGGTACAATACAGTTATATTGAAGTTCCTAATCAGTGTAGGTTCAGTTACCGGAAATCTTCGTCGTGTGAGCAAAGAAGAGATCTGACAGAGAGCAGTGGTGGTGGAACAATACAAAGAGAAGAGGTATGTGCGAATAGATTTGTTTATGTTTAAACAAGTAATGTCGGTGGCAGTTAGAACCTTTATGATATTGACAATAATAGTGAGAAAGATGGCAAAAATAAACTTAGAAAAATCTTAAAGGTGTAGATAAACGATGCAATATAAAGATGAACAGAAAATAATCAATAATTAGCTTTAAGACCTTAGCCGACCAAGACACCACTATAATATTGCTACCGGAAAATAACACACCAGAGTATCAACCGATTGAGAATTTGACAAAATATAATCAAGCTAATACTGATTTATCACCTACATATAACAGCGATAGCAATATGAAGAAAGAGTATTTTTTGCCTCAACTAATTAGGAAATATAATCCATTATTTGATGATCCATATGTTATATAAATTGAGGTAAAACGAATCGAATGTATGCAATCCATTTAGGGAAGGTATTCAATAACAACAATGCGGGACTTCGGCACATTAAATAGCATTGGAATTTAAATCTGTATAATTGGTTACTACTTTTGTGAAAAACAAATAATTTTTTCAATCGTTAGGCCTGGAATAATATATTCCAGCGAATAGAAAGCAAAGGAAATATGTTATTAAATTTATTCCAACTGGAATGTCAGAGAAGAAATAAGAAGGAATATTAAATCAACAGATCCCATTTTTTATGTTCGGTGGTTCTATGACAAACCATATCGATAGAAAGGTCGAAACCAAGCCAGTGATGCTCACATTTGCAACCAGTAAATTCTTGAATAAAATAATGTTCTTCCGCTTGAGATTTATAGTTTCACCTATACATTTTCTGTCATTCAATCTTTAAAATATCAGTGATTTGGACATTTAGCTAACTACTGTAGAGGAAAGTATCGATGATTATGGTGTGGTGACGAACACTATTTCCCATAACAAAGTAAATAAATGTGTAAAACATGGTGGAGGACAAAGCTCAACAAAAGTGTAGTGACAAGAAGCAATTACTAATTAAAGTTAACGACTCCTTCCACTACAGAGCAAAGCGTTTATCACAACAATAACTGGCAAACCCGTTAAAAATATTATCCCTCAAATGATATGTGAATCAAGATTTGTACTAGCCGAAGAGATAATTGATGCAGAACTAGGAAAGAAAGTTATTAGTACAGTAGTGAAAATAGTGGCCAAGGTAATAAAACAATATTTAAAGAGTAAGCTACAATGGGAAAAAAAATATAAAGTAGCTACGAAGATCGGTCTTTCAGAAATCAAGGAACTGAGTTTAACCAGCAAAAACAACATCAAATATCATTAAATGATGAATAGAAAAACGAATCACATTATACTCCATTGGAATGTTCGAGATAAACAATCTTCATATACTCATGGAAAAGCAAAGTGCGGACGTAACGTTGGTCTTAAGCTGCGTTCCCACGACGTCTCTTAACGGAGGCCTCCCGGGACGGATAGCCAACAACACGCCGTAGGAACAGGGCCGCCTCTGCTAGCGGTGATGAGACGCAGCTACCCACTCTATGTCGGTAAACATCACAGGCGTGTGTAGTGGTGCGCTGTTGCCATCGGTTTGCACCCCTTCTGTTGCTGTAAAGTGTTCTTTGCCAAACGACATTAGGCAGAGGAGGTGGTGGCGGGGTAGCGAGGGCTAAACTGCGGCGCGCGCTCATACCTACACTTCGGCGTGCGGCGTGCAGCCTTTCTTCCAAGACGTCGTGGGAACGCAGCTTTAGAAGCATGACTGCCTAAATCTGGCTCCCCAAGACCCGCGCATTTGTCGGCCAGACCGATCCAGATAACAAGAGCGTGCCGTGGGAAGGGTCTCGCCTGTACTTGCAGAGATGGTGCGCCCATACCTGTCGCCACGTCGGTAAAGATCAAACGCCCGAGTTGCTGAAACGACAGTAGGCAAGGTGGCGGGGAGGTGGCGAGTGCTAGCCAGTGGCGCGGGCTGATCCGTACACTTCTGCTGATGTGGCGCGGCCTACAAAACTACGTGCAGTGGGAAACCACCTTAACACGACAACTGTGCTCCCTAAGAACCTTACAATATACATAAAGAGTAGGGGAGACGTATATGTCGGGTTGCCATTACAGTAAGACATAGCATAAACAAACCTATCCGATGATTCATAGAGAGAAAGGATAATGTAGAAACCTTATCAGTAGATCTCTGGAACAATGAGACTCTCAACTCTGTCACTGTGATCTACAAACAACCTACGGCCAATTGAGTAAAGAAGAATGTTAGGATTTAGTTTATCAGTTTTCACCTTGTACATTCGTTGGAAGTGATTTAAATTCTCATTATCAACTGTGGCAAGATTATCAAGCGGATCAGCAGGAAGAAGAGTTGGTCACCTGCATTATCATCAGTCCTCAACAATCAATAGGAAAAAATAGCATGATTTACCGCATCAGAGATATTCTTTGCCGCCATCTGAACGAAGTGTTTAATCCTTAAAAAATACTCTAAGAAGGGATGATTTCATTCCGAAAATTGCCGTTAATAAATCACTGTCTCAAAGTTACAATACTCCAGCAAGGCACTGGAACTGCAAGATAACGAAATGGAATCTGTACCGAGAAAAAGTCAACATGCGGTTGGGACAGTCTATTGGAACCTTAGCTGATATTCAGTTAGAACCAGTTTGATGAAGTATCTAATAGTAAAAATCGCAGAAGAGTGTATTCCAGCGGTGTGTGCAAAGTTGAAGAGTTGTAGGATCAAAAAACCATAATGGAGCAGGGAATGTTCTAGAGCCGTTGCTCTGAGATGCTTAGCTATCAAAAGATAGGCATCACTAAACGCGGGTAAACTTCATAGCGTTTATCAAAGAACGGGGCAGGCAAGAGCAATCATCTGACGTTCAAAACGTCAAGATTGCAAAAAATTTTGCTCTAGCCTAAAGCATGGTATCTCCCTTGAGATGTGGAGGAAGTTACATTGGTACAAGTGTGATAGTATGATGATATCTGGCTTGGTAAACACCGAGAAAGATGCATCGAAATAGTTTATAAGCATAACTTTACTTAGATACAACTAATTAAGTATGGAAGGGAAAATTAAAAGGATATTAACGCAGTTCCTACTGGAGCTTGGGAACTGTACATTAAAATTGCAAAATGTCTTGAAGAAGGAAGTATAACATTAACAATGTACACAGCACTCACTCTACAACTTGCCAATAACAAGAATGCTATAGCTGATCAGTGGCATGCTGGAGGTTACTTTTGTACTAGAACAGTGAGGAAACGTTGTCATTATACACGCAGAAAAAACTAATAGAAATAAGGCCAACATCAAGTCCTTTCGTATTGATGCTTTTCTCCCATATTTAGCTAAGGTGATTAGTACGTTGATAAAAAACAGATCTGAATGGACCCACTGAACATCATAAACTTCTTGACTACCGAACGATGGGAATTCGTAAAAAGTAGAGCACCATGAACAACTTAAACACCTTAATTACTGACATACAGTTGAGTCAGGAGAAACTTCCTTCTTGCTGCTTTTCTTGACATCAAGGAAGCCTACAATAAGGTTGAGAAAAATATTCTCCGGGAAATAATTGTAAGTATTGAACTCACAAGTAGATTACCCGCATAGTGTTTTCATCATCTTACGCACAGAGTTCCTAGTATATACAGTTAGAGGTCCAGTCGGCACGTCTCCAAAGTGAGATTCGATGAGCCCAATTCCTTATAACATTTGTAATTCAAATGTTTGCCTCAGCATGAAAGGATTTATATTTTATCTTCAGTATGCTGACGATTTTTGCTCTATGTTTCTTATCCAAACAAAGAAAAGGCGCAAAGACTACTCGAAACACAAGTAATGGAAGTGATGGATTCAGGCCTAGAGCTTTCGAAAGAGAAAAGTTAATTATGTGTCTTCTCACATTGATGATTTAAAAACTTAGAATCAGTGGATCCGTTATGAAACTAGTCAGTGAAGTGAAGTTTCTCGGCATGTATGCACACTAAGCTGTCGCGACGATGACACTGACAAGGGACACCTTTTACCTCGACCTCAAATGACATTTTAAAAGAGAGAAACAAAGCAACAAGATATCAATACCATATGAAGGATATTATACGTAATTCAGTGACGTCAGTGTATCATTACATTTTCAATCAACAGTGCCAAAAACTCTCTGCTTAAAGTACTTAATATAGCGGAAAACGCACATATACAACAGTACCACACACCTGATTGTGCTTATATTAGTCTTCAAAGTGCAGATGTGGGATTTTGATGAAGTGGTTAAAACAAAGTTGAAGAGAACAATGTGCACACCTCACTAAAGCACCGCTATCACATTCCAAATCACTTTCGCATTCACGCAGTCCAATATCAAAAGCGACACTAATTACATTTTCAAATGATGATGTTGGTATGTCGTAACATGGCTTTCGCAAAGAATATTGCAACATAGGCTTATACGCAGGTGCAGCAAATTGATTGTAAATACAGAGTGAAGTTTCATGATTAAATAACGATCTTCACTTGTGATTTGACACATCGCATTCTTACAAAATCAGTAATCCTTCTGATATAGAGCTTATACACTGAGATGACAAAAGTCGTGGGATAGCAATATGCAAATATATAGATGGCAATAGTGTCGCTTACAAATTGTATAAATGGTCAGTGTCTGGGCAGGACTATCATTTGTGGTCAAATGCTTCGTGTGAGAAGGTTGATTACGTGATTATGGCCACACGACGAGAATTAACGGATTTCGAACGCGGTATGCTAGATGCATGAGACATTCCATTTCGGAAATCGTTACGCAATTCAACATTCCGAGATCCACAGTGTCAAGAGTGTGCCGAGAATACCTAAATTCAGGCATAACCTCCCATCATGGACAACGCAGTGGTCGACCCCCGGCACTTAATGAGCGCGACCAACGATGTCTGCGTAGACTTGTCGGTGTGAATAGACAAGCAACACTGCGTGAACCAATTGCAGGAATGAATGTGGGACGTCCGACGGGTGTGTTCGTTAGGACAGTCCGGCGAAATTTGTCTTTAACGGGCTATGGCAGCCGAAGACCGACTCGGTTGCCATTACTAACAGCACGACATCGCCAACATCGGCGCTCCTGGGCTCGTGACCATATCAGTTGGACCGTAGACGACTGGAAAACAGTGGCTTGGTCAGATGAGTCACGATTTCAATTTGTAAGAGCTGATGGAACGGTACGAGTGTGGCGCAGACCCCATGAAGCCATGGACCCAAGTTGTCAACAAGGCACTGTGCAAGCTGGTGGTGGCTCCATAATGGTGTGGACTGTGTTTACATGGATTGGATTGGTCCGCTGGTCAAACTGAACCGATCGTTAATTGTAAATCATTACGTTCAGCTACTCGGAGACCACTTGCAATCATTCATGGATTTCATGTACGCAAACAACGATGGAATTTTCCAGGATGACAATGCGTCATGTCACCGGGCCATAACTGTTTGCAATTGGTTTGAAGAACATTCGGGACAATTTCAGCGGATGATTTGGCCACCGCGGTTGCCCGACGTGAATCCCATCGAACATTTATGGAACATAATCGAGGGATCAGTTCGTGTACAAAATCCTCCACCGGCCATCACTTTCAGAATTATGGACGTCTATAGAGGCTGCATTGCTCAATATTTCTCCAGAGGACTTCCAACGACTCGTGGAGTCCATGCCACGTCGTGTTGCTGCACTTTGTCGGCCAAACGAAAGACCGACACACTATTAGCAGGGTATCCCATGACTTTTGTCACATCAGTGTATTGTCGAAAGAAGCAAACGTCAAGGGGCTGGCAATATTTTGTTGTTTTCGGTGATAGTACCCTTCTACATGCAACTTTTCCTACTATCTGTATGACTTGACCAGGAATCACACAACAATTCATAGCTCTTTAATGGCGCTAGCAGACAAATGCGGAATTCTGCATGGAAATGACACACACGACTGTTTTGTTTATGATCGCTTGTTATTCTAAACATGTTTTCGTGCGGTTTCGAGCGTTCGAGATCAAAGGTGTCCCTTATGAGCAGAGTTAAGGAAATCATTATTAGCCGATAAACATACCAAAAGACCTGGCCCGGGTTGGAGTACAGGAACTAGGCTGCTTCGAAGCAGCTTAATAACGATCATACTGGAATATGGAGACTTCCATTAAAAAAACTGCATTTAAACCTACCTTCACAAAATTAGATATCTTCCAATAGGCGGATTTGCGGATGGTGGGTGGTTTCCTCAAAATTGTTCCTGTTGTGGCAGTGGAGGTAGAAACAACAACTCGTTCATTAAGGTTAAGAAGGAAAAGAGTAGAAATGAATTTCTGGATAAGAATGTGTCATATGAATTGATATCTACTAAAAAAAAAGGCAATTCCTTGCTCGCGAGCTCTCTGAAAAAGTATCCGACATCATAAAACGTCTTGTAGATTTTTTGGAAATAAAGACTCAATTTCGAGGTCAACGACATGTGTAGAGAGGAAGAATTATGGCAAATATCAAATATATCCTTTCGATGCCACATTTACCTTACGACTCACTGATTAGAGAAAAAAGGTCACAGTGCGAAAAAACTAAAGGGTTACTCGTTAGAAGTGCTGAGTAGTGAGTACGAGATGCAAAGGGAAGCATATTTTTTTAAAAGATGGCTCAAAGGAATTCGGAACCGTTGGCACCGCTGCATTTTTAGAACCAGGTCACTGTGTTTACGCGACTAACAGATTACTATCACAATTTTCGACGTTCTTCTCAGAGCAATATACCTTGCTAAGAGCGCAGTTAAAAGAACACATGACAGCTCAATCAATATGTTCAGACTGTAGAAGTTCCTGGGATTGTCAAAAGGAAGGTGCATAAACTATTTCGTTTATACCAACCACAGCAGAAAACATAATTCAAACGTGTGGTAGTCCAGTTCTAACGGGTGCTGAGCCATATCGAAATGACTGGAAATGATGCTCCAGACAGAACAGTTCGTCGTAATCTTACTTCTTCACAAACTGAATAAGTTTTTGCTCCTTGTACAGACTTTAGGGTAATTGTCAGTGGGTGAAGAGACGGCATGTCAACTGTCAGGGAAAGGGATTTAATTACTTAGTCATCTCCAGTCATGGTATGCAAAAGAGCAGGACCTAAGCAGGACAGGAATTATATTGATGAACAGACTTTGAACAGGATACATTCTGCTGAGAGACCAAAAAAAAAAAAAAAAACGCATCACGTGGTTGACAGATTCCCCAATGTGCTCCAATTGTTATTTCGTGGAAGGTATGTGAACAGCTAGCAGCATTGATCAAGAAGGAAAGAACTCCTAGAAGATTGTCTCAATACAACTGATATACTCTTTCTGATGAGATCTCTGTCATTTCGGATCAAGAAAGTGGTCAAGATATTAACCATGTATGTTGTGCGAACTAAATATAATATTTAAAAACTAGTTTACACAACAGACGTTTTCCTATCCAAATTTCAATAGAAAAATTATGATCGTTTTGTGAACTTATTAAAAGCTCTTGAAAATGTGTAAACAAAGTAAAAAATGAGGAAAATACATAGTTCTGAGTGATCATTGTATTTATTAATGATTGTGTTCATGATTATTCAATTTGGGGAGGAGTATATTCAGCAGTATACCGATTGAAAATTTTACTTGCGGGATGAATTTTATAGGCAGTACACCACTGAAACACCGGAAATGAATGATGTGCCTGGAATGTGATCGACTTGGAGCTAGGTGGTTTTGTTCTGAAATTAAAGTCACGATTAAATTAAATCAGAATTTCATGTTAACCAAATCATTTTTCTTACATTAAAACTGAAATCTCAATTAATCTCAAAGAGTTTTAATTTCATTTTGATCATCGCACCACCTAACCGTTTTTGATTGTTTCGCAGATCTTGCATCGTTCAGTTTAATGCCTGCAAAGACTTTTTATGTGGCATTATACATTAATCTCAAGCGATCAATTTGCAATGCTGCAGAACTTTGGCAATCGCACAGTTTTTCGAAAGGTTACTTATTGGAGTTTCATTGATTTGCATATTCAACGTCAAACTGAATGCTGAATGAGCCATTGGACTTCCTTCCAACAATGTACGCACGTAGTTGCAGTTCCTGATGAAACAAGTGCAAATGTACTTTCATTCTGGAAGTGAATCGTCGCGAAAATCAATGAGATCAGAAAAGTTTTTCCAGCTCCAACGGGAGCATCAAAGAAGAAACTCCCTCTAGTTCCATCGTTAACATCTTTCACGAGCATATTTTTAATGATTATTCAACAGTAGAACATTCTTTCGAACTGATTCTCACAATGCATCACAATTAAATTGTTTATAGCGATTCAACTTTTGATTAAATGTGGCGTGCTTCGGTCGATTGGGCGTTGTAACGACTAATTGACATAATACGTTGTTCGATATCACCAAGCACATGTCCTCAATAATTATCAATACAAAATAAAATAATATTTGTTGGACAGATCGAGAAACAACACGGAAATAAAAGTAAAGGTAATTTTAATTTAGGATGGAATGCATTTTTCCAGATTTTTCTCCAGATCTTGTAATCTGATTTTTTTCCAATAGAAAACGTTCAACTGAATTATTTACATAACTGGAGTATGAGAAACAAAAAATAATAATTACATATATCCATCGTTCGACTCATGGTCTTGAGTTTGTACAAAAAGCCAATAGAAAAAAGCACTTTCAATCTTTTTCCGAATTTTCAAATTTTCTCTGTAACTTTTCCGATTTTTTTTTTTTTTTTTTTTTTGCCCTAAACATCTTATTTTTTTTAAATTGGTCCATAGAAAAAATAACTTTCTATTTTTTCCCAAATTTTCAGGGACATTTTTTCAGTTTTTCCTTTCCTGAAAAACTTATTCGGACCGTTATGATCATTTAAAAAATTGGCCAAATCGGTCCATACAAAAAAGTGTTTTCTCGAATTTTCAAATTTTCCTTTCCAGTTATTCTTTCACAAAAAACCTTATTCGGACTATTATCAGATTTTAAAATAACAAAATCCGTCCATAGAAAAAAGTACTTTTATTTCTTCAGGATTTTCAAATTTTCCGGAAAACTTTTCCAATTGTTCTGTCTCTTAACACCTTATTCGGACTGTTACGAATATTTTTAAAAAATTAGGCTAATTGATCCTTAGAAAAAAGTACTTTAAGTTTTTCCTGAATTCTCCAATTTTCCTGGCAACTTTACCAATTTTTCTTTACCTAAAAATCTTATTCGGACTATTACAAGCATCATTTAAAAATCAAAAAGACAAATTGATCCACAGAAAATAAACACATTCAGTATTTCAGAATTATTCAATTTTCTTGGTAACTTTTCCAATGTTTCTTCATCTAAAAACCTTATTCGGACTATTACCAACATTTAAAAAAAAAAATTGTTGAATTGGTCCATAAAGTAAGTACTTTAAGTTTTCCAGAATTTTCCAATTTTTTGCAAATTTTCTTTCTCTAAACACCTTATTAGGACTATTACGAATATTTTAAAGGATTAGACAAATCGGTCTTTAAAAAAAGTATTTTCAGTTTTATCCGACTTTTGTAATTTTCCGGACAACTTTTCCATATTTTCTTTCTCTAAAAACTTTATTCGGACTATTATGAACATTTAAAAAAAAAAATAGCCAAATCTGTCCATAAAAAGGTACTTTCAGTTTTCCAGAATTTTCCGGGCAAGTTTTTCAATTTTTATTATTCTAGAAACCTTATTCGGACCATTACGAACATAAAAAACAAAAAATAGCAAAATCTGCCCACCCAAAGTGATGAGATTACCAACCAACGTCACTTCATTTTTATTATATAGATTAAACGTATATGATATAGCGCTTTTCGTCGTATTAGTCAATTCCTAAACCCACAAATAAAATAAGAGAACTATGCGTAGGCCTATCTATAAAAAAAGATCAAAATACCTATTACGTTATTCTCGATTGCATAAATTTTATGGTAATAACCGTGGGATCTTATTAGTATGTTCGTAAACTATCAATGTGTTATATTTCATTAAAATCTACGCACCGTATTTTGAGGAACGTGGAATTTTTTTTTATGTTTTCGAAAGCAGCTATGTAACTTATCAACACAGACAGTATCTTGTAAATTAATAGTTGATATAAACTATTTCTATGTCAAGTTTCGTTGAAATTGATTCACTATTTTTTGCTTCATCGGTGCACAGACGAGAAGAAATGCTATAATTTACGGTTTTGGCCTGAGTGTCATCGGATACATTGCAACATGTCGGGATAAAGAGTATTCTATATATCAATCAATGCTATTATTGTTTTTAGTTTCGTTAGTAGTAATAATAATTTCGTGTGATTTCTTTCCGGCTGTACAATCCGCCCCCCCCCCCCCCAATCGTAGGGGAACCTGCGGAGAGTCCTAGCAGCTTCACATGAACAAAGCAAAACTTTGCCAGATATGAAGTTAAGTTTTAAGGCCCGTATAAATTTCGGCCGGGGTTTGAACCAGGTACCTTCAACAGTCCAGTCAAGAAGCTTAACCTATTCAGAAGAGTTATACAAGGAAAAGAAAAGATGACCATGAAGACAAACTGGTGTTCGATTTCAAGTACGAGGTATAAGGATGTTGCAAATTTTCTTCCATAACTAACGGAGTCACAAATTTGAATAAATTACTAAGGGAAGTCATGAATAATTTACCAAAAACGCTGACAGATTTTAAAATTAAAATTCGTAGAAGGTAAAAGTAGGCGCATACAAAAAATGGGAAATTTTCACCGGAGCACGCGCCTCATTGAGATTAAATTACTAATCTGGCTATAAAGTATTTTATATATTAACTGACGACATATGCGGTTGATATGTGCAGTCTCGTTGAAATTGCTTCGGTACCGTGGAGCACTACAGAACACACATTGAGAGTATCAAATATAACAGCTGGAAGGAGTGCAAAAGAGGGCACCTATATTTGCTGGCGAAATTTACCGCACACACCATCAGTAACCGATTTTATAAAAAAGAGACTGGTTGCCATGTAATATAATCGTATACTATGAGTTATAACCGAACCAAGTAGTTAACTTTGACCCTAGTTTCTTCTATTTCATATTTGATGATAATTAAGGTTAGGGAGGGGCCTAAATGGTGTGATGGGTTCGGGATCAAATTAATTCGAGAGAATAATATATCATAATTAATTTCTCGTTGAAATTTACATATATTAGGAAACGGCGAGTGTTTCACGCGTGACAGTTGAATGTAGAGGCGATCCAAATCTTTTTTCAAAATGTGCCTCAGTTTAATTGTTATTAGATTATTACTTATGACAGTGGTTGCCAGTTAGTTTTTCCCAAGTAACACTTCAAGAAAAAGCTCAACCACGTGTACCCCTCACAGATGAAATGATATATAAATAAATGCGTTTGTCGCAGTCGAATGCTTCGCATAATCACAGCAGTACAGTAACATAATACACACACACCCACAATTTGATTGTCTTTCAATATATTTTGGTGGTAGTAATGTTTGCGTAAGTTTTTCCAGTGATCCCACTGATTACCTTTGCCAACAGATTACCACGCGTACCCTTGAAGCAACCTCACGTACCCTGGGAGTACGAGTACCACTAGTTAGGAACCATTGGCTTATGACAAAGGGTGTTTTAGTATCCTCTATAAAATTAATTTCTGTACCTGTATTAATTTTAATTTGTGTCACTAACGCTGAAACATACATACTGTGCATCCAGTGATAAGTAAGATGCTCTTAAGCTATTTTTTTTTTAACTTCTTAACGTCTCTTAACAACGAGATCTTTAGAGACAGGAAATGATAGGAAGGAATTCGGCCATGGCCTTTTGAAGGAAGCATCCCGGCATTTGCCTGGAGTGATTTGGGAAACCATGTAAAACCCAAATCTTGATGCCCGGACGGGAATTCGAACCGCCGTCCTCCCGAATGGCTCTTAAGCGTATCTTCGATAAAGTTAAAAATAAAACTTAAACAATATCGTGGTATTTGCTTCCCAGTACTACTCTGCCTCCTGTCTTCTACTGTGGGCACCCGCTATATACAAGTAAATTGTACAAAAAAGATTATCATGGCGACTTATTTCACCAAAGAGACAATGGCCGAAAAACTAAATCTGCACCTTACAACCATAGCGAGTTGGATCGATGCTCGTAATTAAGAACAGATACATTGCTAGTAGTAAGGATATGGGTGATTGGCTCCCCCTAATTATCTCGCCCGTTCCGCCCGTCCCGCCCCCTGCGGCCGCTTCCCCTATAATTAGGCGCCACCGCCCTGACATTATCTACCTGGATGCCGGCGCCGCTTACCGCCATTATCTTTTGTAGGTCACGCGCCCCGCCCCACTGCGGTCGCTGCCCTATAATTACGCGCCGCCGCCACCCACCCCCTCCCCTTCCATATCCAGAAGCCCCGTCCATAAGAATTGTATGTGTGCGGTTTCTGCTGCAGTCTCAAGGTCACCCCCCTCCCTTCCCATATCCAGAACGCTCTTCCATAAGACTTGTATGTGTGCCGGTTCTGTATTAAATAGGCCACGCGCCCCGCCCCCTGCGGCCGCTCCCCTATAATTAGGCGCCACCGGTCTCTGGCCTGTCATTATCTACCTAGCTCTTTGTAGGTCACGCGCCCCGACGGCGCCGCTTACCGTCATTATCTTTGTAGGTCACGCGCCGCGCCCCCTGCAGCCACGCCGGCGCCGCTTACCGTCATTATCTTTGTACGTCACGCGCCCCGCCCCCTGCAGACACGCCGGCGCCGCTTACCGTCATTATCTTTGTAGGTCACCCGCCCCGCCCCTGCAGCCACGATGGCGCTGCTCACCGTCATTATCTTTGTAGGTCACACGCCCTGCCCCCTGCAGCCACGCCGGCGCCTCTTACCGTCGTGTGCGTACGCGTGTCCTGCCGCACGCAGCGCGTGGTTGAGGCAGTCCCGTCGCATGCACACGCGTCGCCCCCTCCAAGTCCAAAATGGAGTTACATGGTTTATGGACGCACCCTTAGCATAACAAATTTTCAGCTTCCGCTCTACTTGCCACGCATTCGGGAAGACGTGAGTTCGTATTCCCCGTCCTACCATCGAATTATTATTATTATTATTAAATACAATGAGAGACGAAGAAGGGGGAGAGAGAAACTTGGTGCTGACCCATTCAGTCTTACTCTTCCGAACATGCGATCTTAAAATACTAATTATTCACTAATTCATCGTAACTACTGGGATAATTAGCATTTTTTCGTAAAGTGCGGTCAACGGTTCAAAACCCCCGTCGGTTTAATAAAGTGGGAAGGAATTCTGCATGTTGAAGAAGGGAAATGGCGAAACCTGGTGTCGGCCCATTCAGGCCTAATCTTCCGAAAGATACCAAAAGGTTTAACGTCCCCCTTCAAAGGTAGTTTACTAGAATTCGGTGAGTTTAGTTTTGCGCGATACGTGGACACATTGAACGAGAAGGAATACGGTCATTGCCTTTTGAGCATCACGACATTCACCAGGAGTGATTTCAGGAAACCATGGAAAACCCAAATCTGGATGCATGGACGGGGATTCGAACCCGCGTCCCCCGAATGCGTGGCTAGAACGTTAACCGTTCACCCACAACGTTCGGTCCTTAGGTTTTGATAACAGCGAAGATATTATATGTACTTTACGTTTCTTTGAACAGCTACGAGTTGCTATTTGTTCGATTTTCAAGTGAGTGCTAAATTTGTTTCATTTGTATATTTATACATCCGGCTTACACAGTTCTTTCCAAAAAGTTATCGCACATCAGGTTTTAGTTTAGCGTGGTACGTGAATAATAATTATTATTTATAAACGTGTTGTTCTCGAGTATTAGATGAAATGTGAAGTGATAGGATGATTTCTGAGATCTTGTCAAACTAAGTAGCTAATGGATTGCAGTGAACAGTTGTAAGTGTAAAATATAGATTTCTAATGTCAAGGTAGTGACACTGATCAAACTCGACCGAACTATTTTCAGTGTTATGTTTTCCTGTTTGTATGAAAGCACAGAACTGTCGAGGTCATTAGGGGCTCCGACTGGAGACTGTTAACTGGAGGGAATTCGGCCATGGCCTTTTGAAGGAAACATCCCAACATTCACCTGGAGTGATTTCGGGAAACCATTGAAAACCCAAATCTGGATGCCCGGACGGGGATTCGAACTGCCGTCCTCCCGAATGCGAGGCCAGACCGCTAGCCGGTTCACCACCACGCTCGGTGAAATGTAGTATAAATGATACCCCATACTAGTAGATTAAATATAAAAATAGGATCGAATGCAATTGGAGAAGTAAGTGAATTCTGTTACTTAGGAAGAAAAATTACAACCGATGGCCGAAACAAAAATTATGTTAAAAGCAGAATAGCACTTGCATAAAAAAAAAACAGCCTTCATGAAAAAGAGAAATCTTTTAGTTTCAAATACTGATCTGGGAATTGGAAAAAACTTTTTAATACTCTATCTCCATCAGGTCTCAATGAAACAGATGAATCCTATGTTACCCCAAGCTACTAGGTAAGTAAATTCATATAGGCTGCCTAGTACCCATCCATTCATCCCTTGTCATGATTGGACCTGCAGTTTAACGTGGAAATCGGAATCGCTGTCCATCACAGTGTACCTCACATAGGCAAAACAATATGTATAAAAAATGTATCCACATTCAGTTAATCGTTCAAAAGAAACCTCTGCAATACCACTCAAAATATATATATAGCGGTGGAGTGATTCCATAAAGCCAGAATTTTTCGCTTCGATGGTATGGCTATTTATCAATGTGGTATTCTATCTCAAGGAACTTTAAAGGCTATAAGACTGGAGACTTTGTCAACTAATCAGACTTTGTTTCAAATTGTAATTTTATGAGTGTTGTACAAAACGCCCTTTCCAATTTTAGTGCTTTCAAAGCCTTACACAGTTCATTTCATGTAATTTACCCGTGGTACATGCTAATTTATGCGGGAAGGAATAACAATCTATGCATGTGGATAAAAAGGCTGATTAGTGTTTACCATCAGTAAAGCCTTACAAAGTTCTTTTCAAGTATTTTACCAACATTTCTATATTATTATTATACATTTTTTTTTAAATTAAATTTTACGGAAAGTGGCACATACTAATTTATGCGGGAAGGAATAACAATCTATGAATGTAGATAAAAATGATTATAAAGGGGAAAAAAAATTATTTACAAATCATTGTATACACTGGGGGACTACCCCCAAAAATTATACACTGCTATCATCATCGGTATAAATAATTGAAGAATGCATACTTTCTGCAGAAACAGCGGTTACAGATGCGTAGCTCTCCACATGCACAGCCGCCCGCAGGTATGAATGCCGCCGTCGTCTCCGGACCTGCTTCGCTCGTCATTATCCCGTTTGCAGACTGGAGATCGTCCACCACCCCTGTTATTACTCACCCCAAATCAGCCACAACAGTTCACCGCATTGTTAGCCTGGTAGCATGCCTTAGCCATTTTTCGAAGAGACATTATCGTATTTTTTAGCTGGGAGATCTCGACCCTTAAATATAGCTATTAGATGAGGATGTTGAGGGGTCGATTCCCGGTCCGTCTGTTTATTAGTATCTGCTGTTGTAGTAATTTAGAAACAAACAACCACTTTCGACAGCGAAAATCACGTTTAGTGGAATTTGTGTTGGTAAGAAGGGATGGTTTTCCGAGCCATTTGAGGCAATATGTTTCTTGTATATTTAGCTGGGATTCCTCAACCCCTTAAACATAGCTATTATTGCCTACCTGCGAACGGCCGCGGCTATTAAATAAAATTTTCTGCCGAGTACTAAAACGAGGCTATTACATCACGTTTAGTGGAGTTTGTGCCGGTAAGAAGGGATGGTTTTCCGAGCCACTTGAAGCAGGATGTTTCTTGTATATTTAGCTGGGATTCCTCGACCCCTTAAACATAGCTATTATTGCCTACATGCGAACGGCCGCGCCTATTAAATAAAATTTTCTGCCGAGTACTAAACGAGGCTATTACCTATCTGTGAATGTTGCTTAGGGGGAACCTTCTCCGGCCTGGAATAAAGTTGAGCTGCCACATCACATTTTCTTTTTTTTTTTGTAATTGGCATATATTATCGTAGATACCTACCCCATTACGCTTAGACGTCAAAATTTCCGTGGTGGGGGATGGTCCACACACAATAAAAGGGAGATCTCGAATCCCACAATATTCAGTTTAAGTTTCAGGTAATATGGACGTCGTGCAAGATCTAGATGAAATTTCTGAAGTTCTAAATGCAGGTAGGATACACATCAAATGTATTTGACTAGTAGAGCTCACTATATGAAAACAACTTTAGTTTGAATTTTTGTATATGCAACTCCTTTTCATGGCTGTAATAGCTGAGTCATTATCATCTTAAAATAATACCAAGATCAAAAATTTTTGGACTGATCTTCCATGTATCATAGTTTAGTTGGAGTGAGTTTCTTGCAATATGGCATGTTTGGGAACAAGGTGATGAACCAATGAATACAGTTTGAGGAGGTGGGTTTCATGAAAATGGGTCAGTCCCCCTCCTCATAATCTAGGGCTGATTTTTATTTACTTGTGTTTATCAATGTCTGTTTTCTGTGCCAGCATGTTGTCAGATGTGGTTGCAGACTGTTCTTTCAGTATTCTTATTAATTTTCTTGACTGATGATTTAGTATCAATTGCTAAAATTTGAGCAGTTGCATGTGGAGAGAAAATTTCACCGGAAGCCTTAAACTATCTAGTTAGAATCTGAATTAGTTTTGGATTTTGTGCCTCGCTTCTAAAAGCCAAAGATTTATGTCTTTTTTTTTCTGCAATGTAAATCTTCATAAATCTTCACTAATATAAATTAAAAATGTAACAATTCATGCCTTATACTAGTAAACAACTGCGTAAAATTTTTGTATCGATCAGACTGCCGGAAGATACGTTTCGCTTTTGCGCTATTTTTTTTTTTTTTTTTTTTACGAGTATTGCGTTCAACGTGGGTTTCATGAAAATGGGTCAGTCCCCTCCTTTTAATCTAGGGCTGATTTTTATTTAGTTGTGTTTATCAATGTCTGTTTTCTGTGCCAGCATGTTGTCAGATGTGGTTTCAGAATGTTCTTTCAGTATTCTTATTAATTTTCTTGACTGATGATTTAGTATCAATTTGAGCAGTTGCATGTGGAGAGAAAATTCACCGGAAGCCTTAAACTATCTAGTTAGAATCTGAATTAGTTTTGGATTTTGTGCCTCGCTTCTAAAAGCCAAAGATTTATGTCTTTTTTTTCTGCATAAATTTCACTAATATAAATTAAAAAATGTAACAATTCATGCCTTATACTAGTAAACAACTGCGTAAAATTTTTGTATCGATCAGACTGCCGGAAGATACGTTTCGCTTTTGCGCTATTTTTTTTTTTTTTTTTTTTTTTTTTACGAGTATTGCGTTCAACGTGGGTTTCATGAAAATGGGTCAGTCCCCTCCTTTTAATCTAGGGCTGATTTTTATTTAGTTGTGTTTATCAATGTCTGTTTTCTGTGCCAGCATGTTGTCAGATGTGGTTTCAGAATGTTCTTTCAGTATTCTTATTAATTTTCTTGACTGATGATTTAGTATCAATTGCTAAAATTTACTAAAATTAGAGCAGTTGCATGTGGAGAGAAAATTTCACCGGAAGCCTTAAACTATCTAGTTAGAATCTGAATTAGTTTTGGATTTTGTGCCTCGTTTCTAAAAGCCAAAGATTTATGTCTTTTTTTCTGCAATGTAAATCTTCATTAATTTCACTAATATAAATTAAAATGTAACAGTTCATGCCTTATACTAGTAAACAACTGCGTAAAGATTTTGTATCGATCAGACTGCCGGAAGATACGTTTCGCTTTTGCCGCTATTTCAACGTCCCCACGAACGGATCACCACTTTTTTAATGAATTAAAAGGCTGAATGATGCGTGTTATTATTTGAAACACAGACATGCAGACTTGTTACAACCTTGCCTCACGCCGGTTTTAACTGATGCTTGTTTTTACATGTTACTGGTTTGATTTTATCTTATTTATATATTATTATTATTATTATCGTAGTAATTATATTATTATTTCTTTCCCACAGAAGATTGGAACGAGGTAATACCTTCTCCCCCAACACCATCCAAAAAAACAGAGAGGATATTGGGATAAACGTTCAGAAAGACCGAGAGCTGTGGTTCGGCCCTACTTCATAAGAGGACGTCCCGAGTTTGCGGCACAAGATCCACCCATTTATGTAGCAGAAAATGTCTGGATTCAACCCTTGGCCGGGCGTCGTGAAGATCCTGCAGCACAAAATCCAGTAGATCCACCCGTTTATGTTGCAGAAAATGGCTGGATTCAACCCTTGGCCGGGCGTCGTGAAGATCCTGCAGCACAAAATCCAGTAGATCCCCCAATTTATGTAGTAGAAAATGGCTGGATTCAACCCTTCGCCGGGCGTCGTGAGTATCCCGCAACACAAAATCCAGTAGATCCACCCGTTTATGTAGCAGATAATGGCTGGATTCAACCCTTGGCCGGGCGTCGTGAAGATCCTGCAGCACAAAATCCAGTAGATCCCCCCGTTTATGTAGCAGAAAATGGCTGGATTCAACCCTTGGCCGGGCGTCGCGAAGATCCCGAAGTGGAAGAAGAAGAATTAAATATCAATACAGAGCAAGCGACACCGAATATTGATAGAACAATTTACACCGATGATGATGATAGCAGTGTAGAATTTTTGGGGGTAGTCCCCCAGTGAATACAATGATTTGTAAATAAAAATATTTTTTTCCCTTTATAATCATTTTTATCTACATGCATAGATTGTTATTCCTTCCCGCATAAATTAGTATGTGCCACTTTCCGTGAAATTTAATTTAAAAATATAATAATAATATAGAAATGTTGGTAAAATACTTGAAAAGAACTTTGTAAGGCTTTACCGTGGTAAACACTAATCAGCCTTTTATCCACATGCATAGATTGTTATTACTTCGCGCATAAATTAGCATGTGCCACGGGTAAAATACATGAAATGAACTGTGTAAGGCTTTACTGATGGTAAACACTTCAGTTGACCAGCTTGACATTTGAAAAAAAAAAAAAGTTCTGTAAAATATTGTAAATTAGTATCAAAGTTGTTTAATTTCATGAAAGAAAGCACTAAAATTGGAATGGGCGTTTTGTACAACACTCATAAAATTACAATTTGAAACAAAGTCTGATTAGTTGACAAAGTCTCCAGTCTTATAGCCTTTAAAGTTCCTTGAGAAAGAATACCACATTGATAAATAGCCATACCATCGAAGCGAAAAATTCTGGCTTTATGGAATCACTCCACCGCTATATACGAGGTTTGTTAGAAAAGTAATGAGATTGGCAACACTGCGGGAGATCTGGCATTGTTGTGTCTACTGGCTGATGCTAAATCTGATTGTTGATCCCTTCCACTTCCTCAGTCTGAGTTACAACTCCATACAGTTAACACATTAGTTTTGACAGCGCCATTAATAAAGTTGTGTTTTCATTGTGCGTCACAGAAATGGAGCATCGGAATTTAGAGCAACGTTGTGCGATAAAGTTTTGTGTTAAACTTGGTGAATCCGCGAGTGTGACTTTTGTAAAGTTGAAACAGGCCTATGGGGAACAGTGCTTATTGAGAGCACAAGTTTTCCGCTGGCACAAATCATTTTTGGAAGGACGAGAACACGTTGAAGATGAACCTCGCTCAGGGAGACCTTCAACTTCAAAAACTGACGAAAACATTAATCGTGTGAGGGCTCTTGTGAGATCAGACCGTCATTTAACAATAAGGATGATCAGTGAACAGCTTAATTTAAACACTTTCACTGTGTATCAAATTGTGACAGATGATTTAAACATGCGAAAGGTTTGTGCCAAATTGGTGCCGTGTCACACGGCCATTTTCATCTGTGAATTTTTGACCTCGAAATGCATTACTGTTGTTCCTCAACCCCCCTATTCACCTGATTTAAGTCCTTGTGACTTTTTCCTCTTCCCGAAATTGAAACATGTCCTAAGAGGACGTCATTTTGGAACTCTAGAGAACATTCAAAAGACTGTGACCGACCAGTTAAAAGCCATACCAATTGAAGACTTCCAGCGCTGCTACCAAAAGTGCGAATCACGACTCCGCCGATGTATAGCTGCCCAAGGGAACTACTTTGAGGGGGATAACATTGTTGTTTGAAAATAATAAAAACTTTGGTTAGTATGAAATCAGTCTCATTACTTTTCTAACACACCTCGTATATATATTTTGAGTGGTATTGCAGAGGTTTCTTTTGAAGACACTGACGATTAACTGAATGTGGATACATTTTTTATACATATTGTTTTGCCTATGTGAGGTACACTGTGATGGACAGCGATTCCGATTTCCACGTTAAACTGCAGGTCCAATCATGACAAGGGATGAATGGATGGGTACTAGGCAGCCTATATGAATTTACTTACCTAGTAGCTTGGGGTAACATAGGATTCATCTGTTTCATTGAGACCTGATGGAGATAGAGTATTAAAAAGTTTTTTCCAATTCCCAGATCAGTATTTGAAACTAAAAGATTTCTCCTTTTCATGAAGGCTGTTTTTTTTATGCAAGTGCTATTCTGCTTTTAACATAATTTTTGTTTCGGCCATCGGTTGTAATTTTTCTTCCTAAGTAACAGAATTCACTTACTTCTCCAATTGCATTCGATCCTATTTTTATATTTAATCTACTAGTATGGGGTATCATTTATACTACATTTCACCGAGCGTGGTGGTGAACCGGCTAGCGGTCTGGCCTCGCATTCGGGAGGACGGCAGTTCGAATCCCCGTCCGGGCATCCAGATTTGGGTTTTCAATGGTTTCCCGAAATCACTCCAGGTGAATGTTGGGATGTTTCCTTCAAAAGGCCATGGCCGAATTCCCTCCAGTTAACAGTCTCCAGTCGGAGCCCCTAATGACCTCGACAGTTCTGTGCTTTCATACAAACAGGAAAACATAACACTGAAAATAGTTCGGTCGAGTTTGATCAGTGTCACTACCTTGACATTAGAAATCTATATTTTACACTTACAACTGTTCACTGCAATCCATTAGCTACTTAGTTTGACAAGATCTCAGAAATCATCCTATCACTTCACATTTCATCTAATACTCGAGAACAACACGTTTATAAATAATAATTATTATTCACGTACCACGCTAAACTAAAACCTGATGTGCGATAACTTTTTGGAAAGAACTGTGTAAGCCGGATGTATAAATATACAATGAAACAAATTTAGCACTCACTTGCAACAAATAGCAACTCGTAGCTGTTCAAAGAAACGTAAAGTACATATAATATCTTCGCTGTTATCAAATCCTAAGGACCGAACGTTGTGGGTGAACGGTTAACGTTCTAGCCACGCATTCGGGGGACGCGGGTTCGAATCCCCGTCCATGCATCCAGATTTGGGTTTTCCATGGTTTCCTGAAATCACTCCTGGTGAATGTCGTGATGCTCAAAAGGCAATGGCCGTATTCCTTCTCGTTCAATGTGTCCACGTATCGCGCAAAACTAAACTCACCGAATTCTAGTAAACTACCTTTGAAGGGGGACGTTAAACCTTTTGGTATCTTTCGGAAGATTAGGCCTGAATGGGCCGACACCAGGTTTCGCCATTTCCCTTCTTCAACATGCAGAATTCCTTCCCGCTTTATTAAACCGACGGGGGTTTTGAACCGTTGACCGCACTCTACGAAAAAATGCTAATTATCCCAGTAGTTACGATGAATTAGTGAATAATTAGTATTTTAAGATCGCATGTTCGGAAGAGTAAGACTGAATGGATCAGCACCAAGTTTCTCTCTCCCCCTTCTTCGTCTCTCATTGTATTTAATAATAATAATAATAATTCGATGGTAGGACGGGGAATACGAACTCACGTCTTCCCGAATGCGTGGCAAGTAGAGCGGAAGCTGAAAATTTGTTATGCTAAGATGCGTCCATAAACCATGTAACTCCATTTTGGACTTGGAGGGGGCGACGCGTGTGCATGCGACGGGACTGCCTCAACCACGCGCTGCGTGCGGCAGGACACGCGTACGCACACGACGGTAAGAGGCGCCGGCGTGGCTGCAGGGGGCGGGGCGTGTGACCTACAAAGATAATGACGGTGAGCAGCGCCATCGTGGCTGCAGGTGGCGGGGCGTGTGACCTACAAAGATAATGACGGTAAGCGGCGCCGGCGTGTCTGCAGGGGGCGGGGCGCCTGACGTACAAAGATAATGACGGTAAGCGGCGCCGGCGTGGCTGCAGGAGGCGCGGCGCGTGACCTACAAAGATAATGATGGTAAGCGGCGCCGTCGGGGCGCGTGACCTACAAAGAGCCAGGTAGATAATGACAGGCCAGAGGCCGCACAGTCGGCGGGGCGCCTAATTATAGGGAAGCGGCCGCAGGGGGCGGGGCGCGTGGCCTATTTAATACAGAACCGGCACACATACAAGTCTTATGGAAGAGCGTTCTGGATATGGGAAGGGAGGGGGTGACCTTGAGACTGCAGCAGAAACCGCACACATACAATTCTTATGGACGGGGCTTCTGGATATGGAAGGGGAGGGGGTGGGTGGCGGCGGCGCATAATTATAGGGCAGCGACCGCAGTGGGGCGGGGCGCGTGACCTACAAAGATAATAGCGGTAAGCGGCGCCGGCAGTCAGGTAGATAATGACAGGGCGGGGCGCCTAATTATAGGGGAAGCGGCCGCAGGGGGCGGGACGGGCGAGATAATTAAGCCAAACACCCATATCCTTACTACTATTGCTTTATTCCAGTCTCCAGTTCCGATTCGTAATGCTAATTATTATTAAGTTTTTAGTTATTCTCATTTACAATGTTAAATGGATCCAACTTATTTTAAGCAGAAACCTATTATAATTTAGAAAAGAACGCGGGTTTGAGCTGCCGTTTGGCAATCCAGATTTTAGTTTTCCACTCATTTCCGAAATCATTACAGGTATGCAGAGATAATTCCTTCCAAAGTCTGAATTTCTTCCCGTTCTTTGCATCCAGTCCTCTCCGAACTCTAGTTACCTCGATATCAATGAGCCGTAATGCCCCAATTTAAAAAAAAAAAAAAAAAAAAAAATCGAACTTATGCATGTTTCGCAGCTAAACTATATTGATAAATGTGACTAGATAATATGTTAAACATGTCGATTAATCCACTCGTCATACCAACGCAAGATGACCTCTTCGCTATTATTGTGTGTCCTCCACAAAGTGTAGTACAGGATAATGTAAAACTAGATGCAATAAATGAAACGGATGTTGAAATTTATCTTTGGATAGAGGAATGTCTCGGATGTCTTGGATATACGGAATCGATTTTCTACTGGATCTGAAGTTTTCAGTGTTGTCCCACCATCATCAGAACAAATTATCAGTTTCATGAAACAGTGACTAGCGTATGTATACTATTTCATACTTCTACAACACTGAACACAAAAGGTAATACCACGCTAATGTTTGCTGCAGCAAACAGTAAACATGAGGTAACTGCGATGTTGCCGGCCTCGGTAGCGTAAGGGCTGGTGTGCTAGCTCCGCGTGCCGAAGGCCGCCGGTTCGAATCCGGCCACGGGCATGGATGTTTAAGTGTTGTGTGTCTGTGTGAATGTCCTGTCCGTCCTGTGGCATCCATACAATGGAAAATACGATATATACTGGATGATGACTTATATACTGAAAATTACAATGAGCTGGCTGTATGGCCTTCGTTTCCAAATGCCATTACCAAAATTTAAAAAAAACTGCGATGTTCCCAACAACATTGCCCACAGTGACAAAGAGGAATCCTTTAAACATCGAAAGTGGAAATTCTCTGCTACTTCCCAAAATAAAATTAACATTTTCAGTGATTTGTGTTCACTGTACCACATACGTATTTTGCGAGTTACTCGCACATTAACAGATCAAATTCTATACTTAAACTACGAAATTAATATCTTGTTTGCAAATGCATTCGAGAAATACAACGTATCTTAAGGATTTCAGCAATTCAAATGGTAAATCCTCAACTCCCAGTACAAAACATTAACTAAATTAAAACTACGAAGTAAATTAGCTAAGACGCAGTGTAGAAATTGCTTGAATATGCATAAGATTGGAGAAAAATTATACAACACATTAAAATAAAATGATACTACTTTAGGTAATAAACTGTGCAGAAAAAGTTACGGAGATCGTGAAAACTGAGGAAAATACCCACCCCCAATGACCTTGACATCGACGAGACGTAAAAAAAGGATAAAGAGGTGGGAAATAACCAAGAGTTTTACAAGTAAAAAATAAACTAATTTGCCTTCACTATAGAAGCTAATAGCAAACTAAAAATTAAAAATAAAAACATAAAACAACTAGTGATGTTTACAGATATTGGTACTACAGTAAATGAAAAAATAATAAAGATCATTTCCTAAAACGCCGCCACAAGTTCACCAGGGTCACGGCGATAGTGTGAAATATACTGCCTAGAAGACAAGCAAGAGAAAATCGTTCGGCAGTATTTAATACCGCACACATCGTGGTGTGCAGATAAGCAACAGCAGTCTGCGTCTTGGAGAAGGAGATAACGAGAGCGCAGATTTCTCCTTCTACGACTACGAGTGCGAGAGAGACAGAGAGGCAAACAGACGGGCGACCTTGCCAGTCATGCGGCGGGAGACCCGTCTCTTATATCAGTCCCGGCGCGAGCGGCAAGCACAGTATTCACTTCAACATGTCTGTGCTGTTCAGTTCGCAGATCTCCAGGATTATCGCGGATGGAGCGGTGTTGGGGCTCGTCTGGTGGTTGATCGCCCTCATCCTACCATTACTCGTCATCACCGTCTTCTTCAGAGGAAGGTACAGTGTTTTCAGTGGCACCAAGTTCCCAATGTATATGCCATTAGCTTTTAAGCAACTAAGGGATCACCAACATTATGGTGCCACGATGGTTGAATTATCGTCTTGAAAATTCATCAAGTGTTTTCGGTCCATTGTTTTATTTAATTTTGCCAAATGACCTAGACAAAACTTTATTCACATCCATTTTCATGATAAAAATACAAAGTGAAGGTAGTCAATCCAGAGGAGTGTCTTCTGCATTCTTATTTCCACAGTGGTCACACATAATTCAATTGGTATTTCTTATTAAAACTGAAATCGTGAACACTGGCAGTCCCTTGAGGAACAATTCTCTGATCAATATTATAGGCGTTACTAATTGAATACATTTTTTTTTAAATGTGGTCAGAATCAGACATTTTTGCTAGTCATAATTCGTTAATGGGAATTTCCTGTCACTACTGCCCAACTACGTAGCAGGTGGAAGTGTATATATAGGAAAAGATTGAGAAGAAAAGTTGGTTACAACCTACAATTTACATGCTTTTAAGCATCAGCCTGTGATGTTAATCAAACGCGGCGATAGTGCTTACTCGTTACTTTCTTAAAGTTTAAGGCTATAACTAAGAAACCGTTCCAATTTTCTGGGATCGGTTAGAACTTTGTAGAATAGTGTATAAGTTTCTACACAGTTCAACAAGTTCCCAGAAAGTTTACAGTTAGACAATTTTGTACAACTTATGGAGCTTTCTACCATATTCTACAAATTATATTCGGATTTCTTTACGTCACTATGCCAGCGCTGTGGATATTTCGTAGGCAAGCCTTGCTTTACAAGCTACTGAGATGAATATTCATAGACCAGTGCTATTTCTTGCAAATTCAACCCCACACACCTTTCTAAAAAATGAAAACTTAAATAATATTTCATTCACGTGACCAAAAGCGGGCAAAGCTAGTGCGATAATAAAAATGATAACGGTATTGATTTCGTCATTTCTTATCGCTCATTCCAAACTGTATTAATTATATCGATCTCAGCTGTACAGCTAAATGTGGTGAGATGAACTATAAAGATACGATGAAAAGTTCTGTGTCTCGATTTTTGGTGGTAGTATCGTCAAATTTCGAGGAGCTGATCTTGACGAAGGTGTAGCTATCAAAACTTTCTACGTACGAATGTATTCTGTAGATTTAGATAACATTAAAATACAAATAAATTAATGGAATGATCTATGATTAAGGCTGAGAACCTTCCAGAACATCGTCGTTAAGCGAATACAGATCTGTTACTGGAGTTCTGACACGAACCTTCAGATGGGAACTGAAAGAAAAAATCTCCTTTTTAACTTTTTTTGTTAAGGTTTTACTCCCCGCAAATGTCTAAGGTTGAGGTCATTAGAGGCAGAAAAGGACTGGTGGTGAGGAATGGGAAGGATGTAGGTTATGACTTTTTGAAGGAACCATACCGACATTCACCTGGAATGATTTAGAGCAACCTTGAAAACCCAAATTTGGAATGCCTCCTCCATTATGCAAACCGCTCACCCACCAAGCTCGGTTTGCTTTTAACATAGCGCTAAACATAATCCCAATCAATCGATCGGACCAGTACCGTCAATACTTTACTCAACTAAACCCGCTGTACTTGAACTCTGCCCAGCGCAGGAGACACACTGAATCAATGCCTAAAATGTCACTTGAATAGTTTTCGTCACCCGTTTACATCGTCCCTAATCCATTCTGAGAGTAAGGATGCATTCCTGAAGTACTAAGGATGTTTGTTGAAGAGATTTCTGCCAGACCCTTATTGTTTTGGGCAGTTCTGAGCAGCAACACAATATTCGGCAGCTAAAGAACTAAAAATTCGTTAATCACAATGCCCGCATTATCTCATAGTTTGTTTTCTCAGGATCCACCCACGCTTGCCAACGCCAATCCCGGTTTCTTTGCCACTGCACGTCAGCACACGAAAAAGTCTTATAATTGTTGCCGCTGGAGGACCAAGCCCTATCCTCTGTCATAGGTTTCCTCTTCGTCTGCCAACACCCACTCCGCTTCACCTGCTGTTGGATCGGTTGTACTGGTCAGAGCCCGACGAACCGTGTTCCTGGGTGAAGCTGGGACGCGACCGTTACCTACTGCTTAGGGACCAGAATCTCATCACGCAGGTGCTCGCTACTGACTTCAGCAGCTTCCCAGTGAGGGCTAGAAGCCACCAGCGAGAACTCGGCGTGTTCAAGCAGGAAGGTTAGTTACATTCCTTCAGAGCGGCCTTTTTTTCTGAAACAAGTAATCATTATACGTCGTACTGAAATCAAGAGTACTGTGTGAATTATTTTTGTGGCTCCCTGCTTCCAGCTTATATAAATAAGTTTTTCCTGACGTTCTAATATAGCGTTGGGGGAGGGGGGGGCGATAATACATATTACTAACATTTGCCAGCGTGGACGTAGACTCCTAGAGGTATGAAGTAGAGTATACATGGTTTTTTTTTTTTTTTTTTTTTTAAAGTTTCGTTTCTTTTAGCTACTTTCTTATCATTTCCGGCGTACCTCCAACTATCAGAAACTTTTGATCTTATTTTATGTATATTTTAACGCAATTTAGTTTAGATAAATCAAGTAATTAACCAATCATTAAGCTACGTGAAAATTAAATATTTTAAAGGAAAGATGAAATATTCTATATAAATACTATCATAATCCACGGAGCATAAAAGAAAATCTTTATGCCAATCTGATTAGCCAACATTTAACCTACGGAAGCAAATATATTTTTTTCTTCTGTTTTTAAGCTTACGATGTTAACAGGTTTGATCGCTTTCGAGATAGCATAAAGAAACAACAAAAAATGGGATCAAGATTTAGTGTTGGCATTAAGCAGACATGGAGGAATTTCCTTCCTCCATGTAAGCAGAAACTTTGGTCAAGATTTTATCTGGGGTTTGGAATGTAATATTTTGTAACCCTTACCCTAAAATAAATGTCACAATTCATTGGTGTATTAATCTTTGATATAGTGATTTTATTTATGTTCTCCGTGTATTCTAACGTACTATATTTCATAAAACTGAAGAAAAATTACGTAGTCAACAACAATATCAGCAAAATCCAAAGAGTGTAATGTTTATTTTAAATGTAGTCTTGTAGTGGATATCTTTTGAGGTTAAAAAAAAGTAGTGTTTATCTTAAATGCAGCGTAATCTGTACCGCCTGTTTGTTTTGGTAACAAACAGCTTATCATTTATTGCTAGAATGATAAGATATACTGCAGTTATTCTTAAGCTTTAAAACTGTGAAAACCTATCCAAACTGTTTCGATAGTTTTTTTCTTGATGTGGTAACAAAGCGACAGACACAGATCGCTTACATTTATATGTACGTTTGCCGTTAGTGAACTGATGTTGACTTTAATAAATACTCTTATTAAATTATAGTAACACTGCACTGCACTGTCAGTATTGATGCCGAATAACATTTATCTGCCCATAGGTATAAAGCACACCATACTATAACGTTATGAATTTGAAGCAATGACATCCTAACCCAATCATCATGTCCCGTGTGATGTAGTTTGTTCGGTTACACGACACATGGCAACCTTTTATTCGGTTCAACAAAACGCCCTAGAAACCCTTCATAGACGACAAGGTGGACAGGCTGTTTATTGCTCGAGCTACACTGGAGGGAGATAAAATATTCTTTAAAAAATACTTGTGATTCACAATGTTTGTTAGTAGCGCCATTTTGGTTCCGAACTGCTATGAATATCTACCTATTAGGCTACTCGAGACGAACGGAAGGAAGGTTCTTTTAAAATACCATGATAGATTTGCTTGCCGTTCTTAGTTACCAATCCACCTCCATGTCGACGAGGCGTAAAGCATAAAAAAAGATAAAGTAAAAATCAGAAATAATTTAAAATATATAAAATAGAAATAGTCCAACTGTAGCCATAAAATGAATACCATTTTGCTGTTGATTTCCAATGTGTTTTTATTAAATTAATTGCACGTTTTTGTTTTCTTATTATCATGTAGATCTTTTTTTTAAGACTGGGGTCAAGGGACGGAAGGAATTCGGCCATGGTCCGCTGAGGAAACCATCCCAACATTCGACTAGAGTGGTTTTGGGAAACAATGGAAAACCTAGCCGGCCGGACGGGAACTCGAGCCCGCGTCCTACCGACTGCGAAGCCAGAACGTTACCGCTCACTCACCACGCTCGGTTTAAAGATCTATAACTTAATTCAAAAACAAGAACACGAAATTTTTGTTGTTTATAAACAGCAGGGAGAGTGTTTAGACGATATTCTTACCGTTAACATCTGCTTGTAAAAAAAATAGACAAAATTCAGTTAAGCGGAAATCTTGGAAAGAAATTAGAAAAACTAAAGTTTTTAATCACTTATACAAATTATTGTAATAAAACGGCTTACAAAACTATGCTTTTTGTTTAGTCAGTTGTTACCGAAATTGGTCAAACTTTATCGTCAAATGTTATGAAATTTGATATAACTTCAGCAGAGATATTAAAGAAAATATCCACAGTAGAAAGTCGAAAATAAAATATTGTGCCGATATAGATATTTGTATAAATTCATATAGTAGGCATTCGCAAAGTATTGTAACTTAACTGCAGTATGGTTAACATATTTTTCTTTCCACTTTGTTATTCTAGACCTTCATCAATCTGATAACTGGTAGCCTGCATCACACAATAGCATCTAGCGCTACCTTCATCATTTCTCACTCCAGATTCTGACAGAATAATAAGTACCGAGCATGGTTCCTTCGTCACCGAATCTTATAATTTCTGCCGCTGATTTCTTACAGCAGGAGACAGAAATAATGCTTCGTGCATATTGAAAACGCTCACACGACATGATACCTTGTGACTGCATCAATATCTCAATGAAACAGTTGTATTAAATATTTGAAAGATTTATAAGATATGAAACTTACTACACATAAAACTCTTCATAGTGTTGCAGTTAAGTTCGAGAGAAAGAATAATTACTTGTCTGGGAAACGGGAATTCATAGAAAAAGAGCTTGGGTCCGCCGTTAATCGTTACTCTTCTGAATGGTGTTATAGAACATTTAGAATGTGATTGTGGATAGCATTCTCGCTCTTAGGAGGTATAGTGCAATTGCCGGAAAACCTGGGGAAAATATCCAAGTAGACTAAGGATAAAGGAACAAATAGCAAAATTGAACATTGATAGCCAAAGCAATATTAAAAAAATATTTGCTAGTTGAAAGCATTAAAAAAACAGTAGCGTGACAATATTCTTTAATAAGAAGTTAGAACTGGTACAGTATATTGAATAAAAGTACTTAAAAGAAAAACTGTATGAAAATGTTGGCAAAATCTCTCTTCCTTCGAGCGCAACATCACGAAAACGAAATTTTTATACCAAATATGGAAGAAGTCTTCCAGATTAAATTAGATTTGTTTGTGCAAATCGCAACAGTCTGATGGAAGATCTAGAATGGAATCACTAGTCAACAGTGGGAAGTCAAAATAAGAAATGGTCATCAACCATTTACTGTATGTAGAACGAATCGATGCAATTGCAAAAATAAGGATTACAGCTAGGAAAGGAAGTCTAGATCATTAACCATAGATGAGTTGCAAGTTTTTCTTTTGTATACAATGTATCTGAGGATTAAAAGAGATGATGAGCTTGGAAATGTTTCCCGTGTATTTTGTGAATCTATGAAATAGGAAAATAAACATCGAGGTATCTTTCATTGGAGTAAATTCTCAGGTGCAATGAAGCACTTATTATAATCGTCTGTGGACAAGCTCGAACTTCCAGTTGATCACATGGTCCTACTACTCCAACAGGTGACGCCTGGCGCCGGACGCGTGGTTCCCTGACGCCCTCGTTCACCCCGGCGGCTCTACGTTCCGCACTGAAACCAATCCGCGAGCACGCCACTGTGCTCGCCGAACATGCCGCGAGCACCGGCTCACTGAGCCACAACATGCTGCTGGCCTACTGTGCAGACTGCATCTGTTCAGCAATCTTCGCGATGCGGGCAGAAGCGCTCGCCGACTCTCCAATGAGAGCCGCCGTTACTTACATGGACGCTACGAAACGCAGCGAGATGCGCCGCGTCGCGTGGCAGACGCTAGGCGACCGCTTCTTCAGTCGCCTGGGTCTACGAGCAGTACCCGAGGACGTTAGTGCCCTCTTCGCGAAGCTCGGTCAAACTGCCGTCGTCATCCGCAGACAGAAGGGCGTGTTCGCACACGACTTTGTCAAGCAACTTAATAGGAAGCTGACTCTCGAAGGGTTCGACGAGCAGCGTGTCAAAGACGAAGGTAGGAGCATTCTCAAATAATTATTTAGTCTAAGTTTCTCAAGTAATATTGTTTTTGTTTGTATTATATCGGCCTTTCCACCTGGCTGATCGTATTCTCTGTTTTCGCCCTCTTAAGACCATGTCTTCATTCTCATAAACCGTTCCCAATTTACGTCCTTAATTAACCGTTTCAAATACAAAAGTTTTTCTCTTCTTGTACAGTTACTTCTTTTCACCGTACACACTATTAATTTTATATATTTAATCATATCTTTCCTTCCATAAGGTACTTTAATAAACTATTCGTTTGAAGAAGCATTCAATTATATAATTTATAATCTGCTTCAAGTTCAACATACTACATCACACCAAATTCAGCTTGTATTTTAATTTCTTCTGCTCTTTCTTCGGCTTCACCTCCACAAGAACCTTCCCACTTCATTCATATGGCTATGAAAATTCCTCCAGAGTCAAATAGTAAGTTTAAAAAAGCTTTCTCTTTAATGAAAACGTATTTTTTAGTCATATTAGTCTGTTTTTTTGTTTGTTCGATTTTAAGTAATTTGTTTTAGTAACTAGTTTGTTTTTCACGTTTCAAAAGTGTAGTTCCTTTCTCTTTCTTTGCTTCTAGATAAAAGTCCCTGCACAATTTTCTTGCCCCCTTTCCTGGTTATAATATAGTAGACACCTTTGGTCGTAAGATTTTGTCATTCGCTAAGACTATATAATTTCTGAATTTTACCATTCTCTTGCTATCTGTTGATTAATACATAATACCCGCACTAGAAATTTGTACGTACTTTCATTTCATATCGCTCGATACATCTTCCTTATTTAATTTTTTTTATCCGGATTCTCTATTCAAACTCCTGACGTATCACGTTGATTTGCTTTGGGCAGTTCTTCTTCCCGATTAACTTCTTCCCGCATACTTAACCACGAAGATTCGATGAGGGGTATGTTCTAAAATACAGGGTTATTCAGGAGGAATGGTAAATATTGAAGGAAGTAGTAGTATGAACAATATTACGTAAAAACTTTCACATAAACATGTGTCCGGTTTTCATTCGTTTTGGTGATACACGTTCTGGAAAGTTACGCGTAAAATAAACCTCACAAAATGATCAAGAGCAAACAAATAACTTATTGAAGCACTTTATTCATGCAAAAACACACACACATCTATATATACAGGGTGTTACAAAAAGGTACGGCCAAACTTTCAGGAAACATTCCTCACACACAAACACAAAAAATATGTTATGTGGACATGTGTCCGGGAACGCTTACTTTCCATGTTAGAGCTCATTTTATTACTTCTCTTCAAATCACATTAAACATGGAATGGAAACACACAGCAACAGAACGTACCAGCGTGACTTCAAACACTTTGTTACAGGAAATGTTCAAAATGTCCTCCGTTAGCGAGGATACATGCATCCACCCTCCGTCGCATGGAATCCCTGATGCGCTGATGCAGCCCTGGAGAATGGCGTATTGTATCACAGCCGTCCACAATACGAGCACGAAGAGTCTCTACATTTGATACCGGGGTTGCGTAGACAAGGGCTTTCAAATGCCCCCATAAATGGAAGTCAAGAGGGTTGAGGTCAGGAGAGCGTGGGGGCCATGGAATTGGTCCGTACAGTACAGTACATACTAACGAAACTAAAATGAGCTCTAACATGGAAAGTAAGCGTTTCCGGACACATGTCCACATAACATATTTTCTTTGTTTGTGTGTGAGGAATGTTTCCTGAAAGTTTGGCCGTACCTTTTTGTAACACCCTGTATATAAAGATGAATGTATGTATGTTTGTTTGTTTGTTCTTCATACAAATCCACAGTTTTCATCCGATCTCGATGAAACTTTGCACACTTATCCTTTGAAACAAGGAGAAAAATACTGTCTGCATTTGGTTGAAAAATTATCTGTATAAATAATACATGTTGTCTCGTAATTTCGAAATACTACTGAACGGCGATAGACAGACGCGTTGGATATGTAGGTCTCTCTACTGTTTTTGCGTGTAGCGGTCATGTAGCTCAGTGGCTAAAGCGCTGGCTTACTAATGTTTGGGTCGTGGTCTCCGGTTCAAATCTCCGTGGACGCTAAGGTTTTTAAAAATTGTTTTTGATCGTAAGAGTCACGCCTGGGCCGTCGGTTATTCGGATTGAATGTTAAACTGTAGATATTACAAAGTTAGGGGTGCAATGCGAGGCAAATCATAGGTAGTCTTGCAATGCTGTAGGTTTACACTTTTTTACGTTATAATGATCCCTCAGGGGTTGTTCGCAGTCAGTGTGTGTGTGTGTGTGTGTGTGTGAACCGCAGTAATAATACTATAAATATGGAAGTAAGTCTCTGTCTTTTTGTTACGTTTTGACGACTAAATGGCTATATCGTTACTGATGGAATTTGACAAGAAAATCTGTATGAAGGGCACAGGACATTTTTTCCAGTATGATTAACAGTTGTAGTCACGAAATTTTGAGACCTTATCGAATGGTGACAGAAATATGTTGGAAATTGATTCTCTTCAAGAGACAGGTTGGAAGGTAGAATGATATAGTGATAGCTTTCCTGTCATATTATGCCGACTCGGTGTTGTTTGGGACCAATCCTTCGTTACCAACAACTTTCTATATTAAATTCTGGCAAAAAAAATCTTAATCCACGCTTATGAAGTCGCGGGAACGAGCTAGTATTTTCTAATAGTTTTTTTGTTGTTGTTTTTGGTGTTTTAGGGCGCGTCGACGTCGGGGCTAATAGTTTAATTTAAATCGACTTCAATACACAAATTGAAGCACTTTACTGATGCTTGAAGTCGACGCGTACAGTCCCGACATCTCAGAAAAAAAAAAAAGAGACTAGTTGCTCGACGATTGGAATTTTGTTGACGGGTAATTGCTAACCGTAAAATAATCGTGTGTTTTTGCATGAATAAAGTACTTAAATAAGTTATTTGTGTGCTCTTGATCAATTTCTGAGGTTTATTTTATGCATAAAATTCCAGCACCTGTACCTTCAAAATGAATGGAAATCTGATACATGTTTATATGAAGCTTTTACTCAACATTGTTCGTACTACTACCTCCTTCAATATTTACCATTCCTCCTGAATCACACGTTATAGGTTCCCAAACGGGGAGGGAGGGGGGAGGGGGCGCGCAATGAAACTTCATTTATCCCTTCCTTCCAACTCACTTATAAATCACATTTGTTTCCAACTGAACCTTGTATTGCTCACACTGCAATGTACAGCAAACAAAAACTTTGTTGGTAATACTGCACAATTTTAATTTTTATTTTCTTACTGTGCAGTGTCAGAGCAGATGTTGGCCGTGTTGTCTGCTGGCTCTTCCGACTCCTGCCAATTGCTGCACCACAGTCTGTTGGAACTGTCCTCCAACCCCGAGCTGCAACAACGACTGCGATCAGACACGGCGGCCGCTGAAGACGCGCTCTCTGTTCCGCTGCTCGACGAATTTCTTGCAGGTGAGGTGCCCAAATGTTAGTTCTAAGTTTTTACCACTTCTAAAAGCACAGATGTCATCAACAAAATGACAGGCACTCCTACCCAAGTCCAGTCAACTCCGCTGGAGTTAGCAGTAATTTCGTGCGCTCCCAAGCACTACCACAAAATCATACTTAAGCATGAGCAGAATGTGTAATGAGAAGAATAAAGATAATAAGAGGTACTGCTGGCGCTAAGCAGAAATATTGGGAAAGTCGGCAGGGATGATTAGACGCCAATATACCTTAGCGAAGAATTAATTAACATAATGGTGGAGGTATAACTGCGGAGAGAAACATATCATGTAGCAAAAAGAAACAATCTATAACAGACCTAAAGTCTACAGACGAAATAAACAGACATGTTATTTGTGAAAGAACAAAACACCGAAGGAACTGTAGCTTAGCAATAGGGCGTATGATTAGTTGATGAAAAGTTACAATAATACAGTGAGAGACACTAGTAATAAAATACATTACTTATTTCTTTTATTACACTGGTATGGGAGACAAAATTGTGTGCCGAACAAAAACAGAATATTCGAATGCTATTTAAAACGCTAAGGCTAAGGAATCACTATAAAAAATTTAAGGTAGTCGTAATTTTCCTCCACACATTCCAATTACACGAGGCAAACCAACATCGAACGTGTTGACTGCCAGTCGCCACGGTGAAACTCGATCAGGAACACTTCCGTGCCATGGTGTTGGATTTTAAAATGACTATAAACGAGTCTCACATCTGAGCGTTTGCAACAGGGTTTTGGGGGACTTACACCTTATCGTGCCACAGTTTTCCAACTGTTTAAAAAGTCTGAAAGAGGATGGATAAAGCTGAAAGATGGGGAGAGAAGTTATCGTCCATTCACAGTGATAACGAATGAAAACATCGCTGCTGCGGTAAAAATTGGTACTCGAAAACAATCGATTAACTTTTAAGAAAATCGAGGCAACCATTTAGATTGGATCACCAGCAGTGTCATTCCTGCACACATTTCTTTATGTCAGAAAGATTTCATCCCGGTGGGAGCGTCAAATGCAGCGAAACGCATACGCGTTGAATGCGTGAAGAGATGCTGGCTACGTTTGATAGAAATAGAGATTTTCGGTATCGTCACTGATTTACCAGTTCGACCAAGTTGGCAGAGCGGATATTTCTTGACGACAATCTGCAACTTACATGAAGCATCGACAGATTGTCGGCAAGAAAGTGGTGGCTGCTTTTTTTCTTCAAAACTGGTCACATCCATTCCTTTGAAAGAGTAAAAGCTGCCACTACTCAGTGGTACACTACAGTTTGCCTCCCCAGAGATTTCCAGAGGCTTCGCAAACGGCGGCCAAGGATAGTGCTGCGAGGGATCCTGCTCCACAAGGAAAATGAGACTGCACACGTAGCTAACATCCCCACCCAGTTCCTGGAATCCACAGAATTTGGTGACTCAACCTTTTACAGTTATGATCTGGCACCACGCGTGTTTTTTTTTTCCTATTTCCGTAAGTTAAATATTATGCGTGGGAAGCGGTTTTCGCTCCCTGAAGAAGAAATTGCTACCTACAAAAGAGAGTTTTCTATCGTCGAAGAAAATAGGTGACAGGGGTGCTTTCTAAAGTGGTTTTTAAGAATTTGGGAGTATGTATGATTTGAAGATGACTACTTTGAAAAAATTCTGGTCAAAGAGTGACTTTGTATAGATTAGTTTGGCGTATCAAAACTTAATTTCATTACTTTGATTTAATTTAATTGCGATGGAGCGCACGCTCCGTTGGAAATTTCCCTATACATTCATTTTTCTTCCTTTCCTATACCCACTTACTTCCCTCTACAAATTTCAATTGTTTCAACGTTTTTGGTAAATTATTCATCAATTCTTTTTGGTACCATATTCCAATCCCCGACCCCCCTTACCTACGAAAGAAAATCTTCCCACACTCTTGTGCCTGAAATCGATTGCCAGCTTGTGGTCATGGTCATCTTTTCCCTTCCATGCAAACTTTCGTAGCGACGCTCGCAAATACGACTGCAGCAGAAATACATCATTAAATATTTGTTTTCCGTTTCATTCATATCATACAAACACACTCAATTTCAGTAGCTCGGTAACAGATTGTTGAAAAATATAATATATTTGTGCTGTTGACAGGCAGGTACATAAGTTTTGTGTTCTAGAGGTGTTGCGGTTGCATCCCTCCGAGATTGTACTGAGCCGTGAATGCAGATCCCCCTGTCAATTGGGACCAGAGCAGCTCAATGTTGGTGACCGCGTGCTGATTCCTGTATGGTCTCTACACAGAGATCCACGACTCATGCTGGACTCCGAGGACGATCGGGAAGGCGATTCTACTCAGCAAGGACTATTGCAGATTGGCAGGAAACAAGCCCTCCACCTGCCCTTCAGTGTCGGACCGCGTATGTGCGTCGGTGAGTCATCATCCACAAGTGGTTTTTCTTCTTGACTATAAGATAATCCTGGTAAAAGTGAAATAATTTAAAATGTACTGAAATTTGTGCACCTAAGGAGTTGAAATTTCGGTGAACATTGGATTGAGTTTCTCTGAGGGGTAGGAGATGTATCAAGGTATATTATGTTTTCACTGAGATTTATGAGGAGAAACGCATACTGCATTTCAGAGTCTCTATTGGTAAACAAAACACTAAAATTATTGTCAAAGGCACCTCCCTTCCAAACCTGAGCTGAAAACACTTTTGTGATAAATACTGCCACCAGCCCAGAATTGAAGTAGAAGAGATCCTATGAATTACTGACCCATCTGTAGCATGTTTTGTGCTAGAACATTATGAAGTTTTAGATGAAAACATATTGCATATACCTAACACAGATTTCAGGAGTACAGATGGTTTGATATACAGCTGGTCCTATTTTCATATGAATTAATGAAAGGTATTGTTGCAGGATCACATGTTAAAAAAAAAATAGATTGTCAAAGCTTTTAACCGCCTTTTAGCGAAGATAGGAGGTTATGATGTATGAAAACAGATTTATGAATGTATATGAGATTTTCTAATTGGTCATTCGCTGTTTGTCACCACAGGCAATGAAACTTTTATTAACCTAGATGTTATATTTGGTGTCTGTCAAGGAAGCATAATGGGAGACAACATTAATAACCATTTGAGACTGTTTACTGATGATGCAATTATCTATAAGAAATTAAGGAACTCTGCTGATTGCTTAGAAATTCAATGTGATATATGTGTTACTTCAGTATAAATAGTAACTCATGCTAAATTGCAAAAACTGCAAGTCACTATGCATAACTAACAAAAGGAATTCATATGCCCAATTGTACAAAATATTTGATAGAATTTTGAAAAATTGTAACACAAATACATAGGAGATAATCTAAAACTCTTTTAAGCATCTATGTTTGGGTTTGGAATCGGCATCATTTTAGGTTGCTTAGAGTAAAGAAAAAATACAGAGATTTGTGACTATCTGCCACAGTCCTTATGTAAACATCACAGAATTGATACAAAGTCTGAGGTGGGATTGTCTGATGGATTGTCGACATAGGTTTTGTTTGAAGTTAATGTCAAACATTTCAACATTAATTTACAAGTGTGATTAAATATTTCATCCACCAAACTGTATAGGTCACAATAACAGGAGATAAGATGAGATGATGCCTATACGAATTCTTCCTTCCTTCTTGCTATTCTGTATTGGGACCAGTGATGTAGCTATCGGAGAGCTAGGCAGTGCCATGCACCAGGGCTCCCAAGCTCAGCTCAAGGGGCCCCCATGATTGGGACACACAAAGTATAGATTAATTTTGGTGCAAAATACCCTCTAGCACCCAAAATTTTGTGAATTTCAGAATAGAGATGTAGAAGTAAATTTCCCAGCATCCATAACTACTCAACATTAAGTTCTATTGATATCTATTTATCCTTGTATGCACTACTTCTTCCTTTTGTTACAGGATACCGATTGGGACTCCTGCAAGTTAAAATGGCTATCACGGAATTGCTTAAATCTTTTGAACTTCTGCCTACAACAAATGACACAATAAACCTGCAGAAAATCTGACAGCCACAACAAAGAAGAATAAGATAACTACCTCATTGTCTTCACCATGAACCAATTCTATAAAAACAGGAAAAAGTCAGCTTTCCCTTTTTTTTTAAAAAAAAAAAAAAAAAAAAAAAAAAAAAAAAAAAAAAAAAAAAAAAAGGCGAGTGATGTAATGTATGTCTGAAATTTGTGCACATTCTTGCTGTTGGGATGTGTTATTGATTTACATGTAACAGATAATATATACAATCTACAAAAATTCCTACAATTACAAGAAAAGAGATTTAGACAACTAATATGTCATTAGCTAACTCTTTGAATTAAAAGCCCTGAAAGCATTTAAAGCTGAAATAAGTAGAAGGAAAAATTAAATTTAATTGCAATTGAGATTATGTCTCATGGCAATTTTTCAGTATACAATTACTTTCCCATTAAATTATTTTTTTAGCATTAAATTTTTTGAGGAAAATTTCCCCCAACAATCTACTTCTATCTTTTATCAATTGAAATTATTTTAGTGGCTCTGGTAAATTATTTAGAATTTCCCTTAGTAATCTATTCCAATCCTTGACTCCTTTAAAATAAATTTCCTAACCCCTTATGTCTGAAATAAAGTGCCAACTTTTAACCTCTTCCCTTCCACTTACTGCTTCTAATACCAACACCCATACTAACAACATTGTGAATATACAGATTATACACGACCATAAGCCTCTTTACCAACCTCCAGTTTTACAGTGAATCCCAACCTATCTCGATTATAGTATCAGTTGCCAAATGAGTTATTTAATAATTTACACAAACAAATCTAGCTGCCGTGTTATACCCAATTCCTTTATTTGAATACTCAAAATAGAGTAACATACTACACTACTCAAACAATGATGTCTGCAAGGTTTTATAACCTGATTCCCAGGTACACACCATCATTATCCTCTCAAATAAAAAACATTTCCCTATCACTTGCCCAAATAAGAGCAGTATCAAATTTTATTAATCCCCTACACACCCATCTTCTTCCTTTCCTGCACCCATCTACAAATTTTTACTAAGTTCTTTCAACATTTTTTCTAAATTATTCATCATATCTCTTAGTAACTTATTCCAATCCCTGACACCCTTACCTAAAAACAGAGTCTTCCTACACCCTTGTTCCTGAAATTGAGTGCCAGCTTTTGGTCATGGTCATCTTTTCCCTTCCATGCTTTACTTTTAATTCTTACACCAATATCTTTCCATGCCTCATCACCAATATATACAATGTACATTCCAATGACCCTCTTCATTCTCATTTACTTGTTTAGCTGTGTACCTAACAAACTGACCCTTTCCAACATTTATCTTCATTCCATGTTGACCTAACAAGCTGTTCAGATTCCCCGTAGCTGTTAAGTGGCCTTTGCTGTTTTAATCCTATCATTTAACACTATGTTTTTGCAAAAAACTTAACTTTTCACTGTAAACCACCATCACAATTATTCTTGAAAATAATGGCCCCACTACACTTCCATGTGGCAGTCTAATTTACACTTCCACTTAGGTGGGAGTTAATTTATTCTCAAGTGTTTGTGACCTGTTTCCTTTGATTTTCATGCACCTTTTAGCAATAGAGCACTGTTCTTGAAATAAAATGTGTGGTTTGTTTTAGTCAAGTGAAATCCAGAGTTTTCACTATTCTAAATGTAGATTGAATGATCATTATCTTCAGAAAATAATTTCTACTTACAAGACAGCACTATAACATGAATGTCATGAATGACTAAGAACTGAATATATTCATCTGATTGTTTAACTACCAATCATTTTAATATTTGAGGGTAAAATGATAGCTCATAATTTGAAATAACAATCTGAAGTTGTAAAGACATAAAGGTTTAGTTTAGATATTTAAAATCTGATGACTTTTTATAGCCAAGGTTTATTAAGATCCCTTACATTTAATGTTTTACACTCAGCAATCAGTGAATCAACAAGAAGCTATGATTGGAATAAGTAGAACATATTATCCCATAAACATAAAATGTTGTTAAATATTTAAGAAAGAGAAAAAAAATCTCTAATTTATAGCTTGACTGCGACCAGTTACATGGTCTTTATAACAAGCATGAAATATTATGAAATAAAAAGAAAACTAAAAAAGAATCATGATAAACTTGACTAATAGAAAATGTGAGGAAGTTCTTTTGCACATGGGCCATGGAAATAACAGAGCTCTTTCAACTAAAAAAAAAAAAAAAAAAACCTACTATCTCTGTATTCTGAAATCTGGTCATCACTTCTATCCTATTATTCTGAATAGTTAGAATCTTTTTTGTAAAAGACAATGTAAAGATATGTTTTGTAGTACTCAATTTCTATGAACGTCAAATGAATTTCTCCTTTGTGTTTGTACTATGTAACCATTGTAGATATTTCTATTTTAATGTATTAAGTAAAGACTGGTTTGAAGGAATTTATTTCCAAGAACAGATTGCAACAATTGTAATTAATTATATTACATTGTTGTTGTATAAATATTTATTTTCTGTGATAATGTTTTGTATTTACTTTTTATACATAAATATATACAGAAATGTGCCTATTTTTTATATTTCGCTTTATATTTCAACTCAAAATGATCAGAAATAATGAATGGATATTGCTTGCTAAACCTGCACCAACATTTATAACTAAGGTGTAATTTTGTATGGTCTCAAACCAGTAGCTTCATGAAGTAGATAATACATTTTTATGTCATAATACCCATCTGCCCGAGCAGCATTTCTCATCATATCTGAAGTACTTTTATTTGAAGCCCACAGTATATTCATAATAGTTTTTAATATTTGTACTACTGATTTCTCCATTAAAATAGTTCTTCACACGTGGAAATTGAGATTTTATATCTACTGTACTGTAATTTGCAAATTTTCTATTCTTAATCCAGTTGGCATTAATCATTTGTTTCTCACCATTGACCGCAAACTGCTACAAAATGTCTCAAAGGATATTTCCCTGGTATACAAAAACTTCTCACACTTTGGCATAAACATTGCTTTGTGCTTCCACTCAGTGTAGATAGTAGGAAATCACATATATGACATTTAAGATTGGATGTTTGATTGACTTTCATTACTAAACTGCCAGTACTAAGGCATCTACAAATTTGTTAGCCTTATATTGCAATTTGGCTCAGAAACATTCCAAGCCTACACCAAGTACAGAAACCAAACTTTGTCATATATAAAGGTAAGGCAATTGCTGCAATAATGACAGCAAAATCCAGAATAGTTTCTAATGATCTTTCAATCATGATGGCTGTCTTATCACTGAACCACCAGCCATTATTCTAATAAGCAAACTGACTATCTCTTAATACAGATAGAATCTTATTCCACATATCTCACATGAAATTACATCTTTTTAATATATTGAATATATTAGTTACTATGAAGTTGTCAGTGACAGGTATTAAAACAGCACGGGGCCTGCCCTTAAGGGCTGCATTTAGGCTCTGTTGGCCCCTGGCTATACATGTGGTGCAGGCAGGGTCGGCGTTAGTGGGGGGGGGGGGTGGTAAGCGGGTCAAATGTACCCGGGCCCGCCGGCTAGCCAAGAATCCGGCCCATTGTCGCCCCCCTAGTTTGTAAGTTTGTAAATTTTGTAGAGCTAAAAAAAAAAGGTCGCCCATTTTACCCCGGGCCCGAAATTCCTAGCGCCGGCCATGGGTGCAGGCCCCTCTGTCGGCAGTGCTCCTGGCTTCATCCAACTATTGATGCATAAATTCGAAATTCGGCCAAAAATTTTTTGGGTGGCCTTTTTTTATTTTTTTAGCTCTACTACTGGCCCAGGCGGGGGACTCAGGGTTGTGATGTGGGCACCCTCTTTGTCTTGCGGGGCCCCCATTTATGATGCGGGCCCCTAGGCTACAGCCTGTGTTTAAATGCGTCCCTGCTGCCCATATTAAAGTTTGCAATAAAACAGCCCCAGCGTACCCCAGGCCCCAAAAATCCACTGGCGTGGGGTCCATAGCATTTGCTAACTGTTGCTACATGGCTAATCCGGTACTGCATATCCTGTTATATAAAAGGCTAATCTGGAGTCTGTGTACATCGTCTATAGCTACAATAGCTATTGGCTAGAGAATGGTCACGTGTCAGCCTTCACTCGCCAACCAACAGCCACCATATTAAATTCGTTCCATCATCTTGCTTTTCGTTTATTTACAACTACACGCAGAAATTCATGTAAGGAGAAGGGGATTCAATATTTACGCTATTTTATCTGTATCAGTTATAAGAACTAGGTTAAACCATTACCTAAGAATTATTTTGGCAGACAATAAGAAACAATGAAGTTTATTAAAAACTCGAAGAAACGTAATGCGAAATGTATTAGTCAAATAAATAACAGTTATCCATTTTCGAAATTATAGTCTCCGTCATCTAAAGCAAAATGCATTTATTTATGTAGAATCCTAACCAAGTACTCTGATAATCTAACCAGAGTAACGTATTCATATAATGAAAGATATCATTAAAAATTACTTATTCGATTCTCCTTATAATCTTTTCCATAATAAATTCCTACTACATTACATATGATACCCTTAGTTTTTGATACATGTGTTAGTTTTTAAATGATTTTTAAATGAGATTTAAAATAACTTTTTATTAGATTTAAATCATCAAGGATATGATTATTTAATGTATCAGCGATGTGACACTCGCGATTCAACAACGATATTACTGCCGCAAAATAGCAATGAGCAGAGAAATTAGAAATACGGAGAGCAGGGAGGAAAAAAATAATGCGAGACAATTATATGTAACATAGTTAAAATTAGTACATTCGTTTAAATTTACATATTGCTTTTCATTTATCTACGACAACCAGATGCAAAAATTCATGTAAGGAGGAGGGTATTCTATGTTTATGTTATATTACCTGTATCAGTTACAAGTACTAGGTTAAGAAATAACCTAAGAATTCTTTTGGCAGAAGATAAGAAATAATGAAGTTTTCTAAAAACTCAGAGACAGTTTGCACGAAATGTACGAATCGCGAAATATATCAATCAAATAAATGACATCCGTTTTTGATATTCTATTTTCTGCCATTTAAAGTAAAATAAAGAAAAGTAAATAAACCTGGATTACTGGATTCCGCCAGGAATTGACGTGGTAAAACGCAAGAATCCTCTAGAAATATTTTCCGAAGTACATTTAACTCTATTATGCCGGTTCAGTGTATATTCAAATCCTGTTGGGAGCAGGAATTTTAAGAGTTTTTTTATCATATGAGTCATGCCTGGATGTTCCATTGTTCAGATTCCACATTAAACCATAGATTCAGCAACGACAGAGGTGGAATATGTGGCAAATCAAATCTCTGTCACATAGGCAGCCGAACAATCCTTCAGGATCCAACATACATGTTTAATTATTTATTCTATGTTGGCCACTCAGTCTTTGTTTCTCTTGCAGTCAGTTTGTGTATAATCTACACTAATAATATGATAAAATTTGACAAGGAGATACTTTGTATCATTAGGAGGACACAGGATACTTTTTGGTGATAACTAACATTTTTCATCATCAAATTTTGAAAATTAACTGAATGGTGCCAAAAAGACGGATGGCATGTATAAGCCTGTAATGCTATATCGACCGTTCAGGCTTCATTTCTCTGGCAGTCTATGAACAGTTTATGAACAGATCATAAACTGCAAAACATTTTATATAGTACAGATGAGGATTTTGCTGCACATACAATTCTTTTGGTTCCGCGTAGAAGTTTCTGGTATCAGTATATTTTGTCCCCTGCCTCGCAAGAATAAATTAAACCTAAGACATAGCTCTAGCAGAGCACGAGCAGCTAAAGTTATTAGAACAAAGTATCTGATATTCATTCTAAAGAAAGAAGACAAGACCAACCCAAAGGAAAAAATGCACACAGTTAAACGCTGTCTTTCTTGCTCAGTTGGAGTCAGGGCTATTGGTTTACTTTTTCTGTAGCTGGCTGGTGGATGTGGAGAAGCATATGGAGGCAATTTGGAAATTTCTACTTCTTCACGACCAAATGATGTATCCGAGCTATTGATTGCCTTAAAAATGTATCTTTTCTCCATCCATACTTCCAAGTTTATCAGATAATCGCAATGTGTAGATTGTGCCATTCTAAAACATTCGTAAAAATTTGTTTCATCATCCATCAGATGCTGTGACCAAAGTATAACTCTATTTTTGGTGTATGTTTTGGGATAGCAAAAAAAATAAAGTGCATTTATTTTATTATGATTGAATACATATTTTCATTACTTCTAGATTGATCTAATGTCTCAGATGGTTACGGTGTGCGATTGCGATACGGCAGGTCCCTGGTTAAAATCCCTATCTCGGATGTAATTTTTACATGGCTTAAAATTACCTTTATTTCTGCCAAAGCGATGATTTATTAATGCAGAGATGCTAGGATGCTGCGTGGGTTGGAATTTTACGTTAAACTGTAGGACTCCTATTCCTGGTAGGATTACCAGTATCAAATAGGTACCGTATATACAATAAATGTGCATTGCTCAGCTGATAAGAATTTCTGTGACTAGGTCTTTGAGACCATAAAATATATATACAATGATCTCATTTTTTATTAACAAAAAATATTGAGTGAATCGAAAGTAACCTCAAACACGTGCAAAGTGATTGACGTTTGACATTTCATTGCAATTTCGTTCAGAAACGAGGGAATTTTTCAATCTACCATAGTATAGCGTGAGAAAGACTTTTAATGGTGGTTTGTTAAGATTGCGTTTGGATGCTATTTTTGTAAGAAAACCAGTGAGGTTATAACGTGAGTCAGGTAGACAAAATATGTTAACGTATTTTATTACTTTCGTAGGTTATTAAGTACACCTACACAAAGTAAATAATAATACTTTACAACAGAGTACGGTTGGCAACACTGGCTGTGACTTCCAACTCACTTTTAGGGAAACTACCAAATGAAAACGTCCAAAGAAACTAAAGAGAGCAGGAACACGCAGTAACGGATTAACCACGTAGCAGGAGGTAGCAAATGCTACGGGCCTCGCAGCTTCTGGGGGGCCTCGCGGCTACAGGGAGTCCCACGCCTAGGCTAGATGGGCGATCTATTTTTTTTTTTTTAGCTCTACAATTCCCCCGGACGGAAAAAATCTAGGGCCCCTTTTTCACATTTGCTACGGGCCCCGCGCTGTCTTAATCCGGTCCTGGGAACATGTCCGAGCTGTGAACACACGAGGGGTGAACCTTAACTCGGCCGACTGCCATGCCAGTGCGGAGTAGTAAAGGTCAAGTGTGACCCGGATCTAACCGTAACCTGTGCCATCTGCAGCAATCAGGGCTGACATTGTACAGTTTGATACAAAATGTGTATAAGATGGTTATCTTCCGAATCCTCTTTGTATAACAGATTGCCTTGTATAATTGACAAGAGTTGACGAACGAAATGAAACACAGGGACTGCCCGAGTGTAAATAGTAACAAAACTGAGCGTTAAGGTGGGTTTTCTAATATGCTCGAGATTCAAATGCTAATGAATTTTTCGATTTTGTTTCACAATTACAAAAAAATATTATTAATCAGTGATAAATTATTTAATTTTGATACTGTTAATCTTACTTCTTATATGAATATGATACTGAATAAATCTAAATGAGAAACTTTGATTAAGTACTTATTAATATTTACGTTACTAACCAAATTTATTTATTGTTATCACTAAAATAACTAAACATAATATAATTTTTTAAATATAGCCTAAACTTTTTTACTAGTCGGGTTGCTACGCGAGGCCCCTCCAAGAGCGAGGCCACCGACGATTTCCCTGCTCGCCACCCCATAAGGCCGCCTCTGCCAATACCCCCTTAGGTTTTTGCTATTTTTAAACATGTTGAAAACTGATTGTGCAATGGTATAGTGATGGATTCTTTCATATTTAAAATACCAAATGAACTATAATACCAATAAAAATTTAAAAATAAAATAATTGTTTAAAAAAACATAAAAACCGCCTTCAAAAAAAGCACTAAAAATTTTAAAATACCTGTATACCTTGCTTAGGAAAAAGTAAATCTAAATAGACAACATTTTACATTACTTTCATTGAAATTTTGACATTAATTAGTTATTTTTGGAGTCGGTGCAGGCTGTCACATCGCGAAGATCGAATTACTGAACTTCTTTTGGCGTTAGAGGCGAAACGTGGAGTACGAACAAAAATTCCCAATATTTTACAGCATGTCGTGAGGCAGACAGTGTTATTGTGGAAGACAGCTAAGGGAAACAAATTAACAGTATTTTAATCTGTGGATGGCCTTATTGGTCATCCAGGCATATCTCTGGCGCTACAGTGTCAGTTGGTTCATGAAGTAAACGATTTACAGAGTATAATATCGGCGTATCATCTGCATGTTTCAGTTTTGTTGAAACATGTTTCTAGCATTAATTGTAGGTAAGCAGTAACATGATTTTTTATGTATTATTGTTATTCCTTATTGTTTTTATCTTTTTGTTTTTTTTGCTTTCGCTGGCACCGACTCCAAAAATAACTAATTAATGTCAAAATTTCAATGAAAGTAATGTAAAATGTTGTCTATTTAGATTTACTTTTTCCTAAGCAAGGTATAAAGTTATTTTACAATTTTTAGTGCTTTTTTTGAAGGCGGTTTTTATGTTTTTTTAAACAATTATTTTATTTTTAAATTTTAAGTGGTATTATAGTTCATTTGGTATTTTAAATATGCCACAGCAGTTCCCATTTTGCGAAATTCCTGGTAGCTCAGACATGGGTGCCCAAAAATTTCCTGGCTGGGCGACCTTTTTTTTTAGCTCTACTGCTGCCCAGAAGGCGACTCGGGATGTCAGGGGGGTGCAAGTGCACCCCCTTGCATCCCCCTCCCGGCGCCCATGAGCTCAGAGATTAAAGCGCTTGCTTTCAAAGAAGAATTCTGTCTTTATATACCACAACAACTTCCAGAACGGGGTGAATTGGGGGTTGTGTTAAGGAATGGCAGGCTATGTTTCGATCTTATCATAACGTCTGTTAAAGCTGCTGCTCGATAGCCGAAACATGGAATATCTGGGCATTAATGCATACCACATACAGAAATCTCTCTGGAATATATCTGTTTGCTCCGGCATCACACAAAAAAATATAGATTTTTAATTGGTGAAAGCTTGGGATCAAAGTTGAAATCTGAAGTACATGTTGAGACAGTACGACACATTTATTTTATAAATATTATGCCATGACTTAAAAATAGCATAACTGATATTGACAGGATTTAAAACTATGGATTTTTGTAAAGAACATTGGAAATTAAAAGGGGTGAGGGTAAAGGGGAAGAGGGATTGAGCTTTTGTATACCAAATGTAGACTGCCTTTTCTGATTCATTTAAAGTATAGGTACGTGTGTAAATTTCTATTGATATCAGATAAAACTGTAGGTATGTATAAAAAAAAAATTAAGGGGCGTGGAGACGAAGAGTAGTTTGGTTTTTGTAAAGCTAGTGTGATCAGCATTTTTCTCTTTGTTTTAAAGTATACATGTGAAAATTTCCATCGAAACCAGATAATAACTGTAGCTCTGTGTAAAGAACATTTGCCAAAATTAAATGTGGTAAGGGAGTGAGTGGTAGGGTTTTGTAAACAGAATATAGACACTATTTTTCTGTTTTTCTTTTTTTTTTTTCTTCTTTTTTTTAAGTTCATGTGCAGAGGTCCATGGAAATCTGATAAAACTGTGGGTATCTATAAAGAACATTGGAAATTAGGAGGGGTGGGAGTAGAAGGGAAGAGGGGTTGGGCTTCAGCAACCTAATTTAAACAAAATTGTTCTGTAAGGTTTAAAGTATACGTGTGCGAATTTCCTTCAGAATCGGATAGAAACTGAAGATTAAAGGACGGAAAGGAAGGAGCCGTGTTTGGACTCTCGAAACCAAATGTAGACAGTATATTTCTGTTTATTTTGCAGTATACATGTGCATAATTCCTTAAAAATCGAAATAAACGGTAGCTTTGTATAAAGAACATTGACAGTAATTAATGGTGTAGAAAGGGGGATAGGGTTTGCATTTTTGTGAAAGTTATATGGACAGTATTTTTCTTTTTCTATTTGTTTTAAAGTATACGCACTCGAAGTTCCACCGAATCGAATCAAAATGCTGGTTTTTATTTTTTGGTCAGAGATCTTATCCATAAAAAATTACATATATATGTGCCAACTTTAATAAAGATTGGTCAAATGGTGTCGACTGTATCTTTCTAAAAAGAAATTGACAAAAATCAAGGGGGTGGAAAAGGGGAGAGGGGTTCATTTTTTGGCATCATTTTTCTCTTTGTTCTATAGTAAAAATTTGCTAAGTTCTGTCTAAACCGGATAAAAACAGAGGTTGTGTATAAAAAATTAAGCAGTTTAATGGGGAGAAGGGGTGGTTTTTAGATCTTTTGGTCAGACACCTTTCTTCGTGAAAAAAATACATATAAGCACCACCTTTCATGGTAATCGGTCAAACGATTGTGACTATAGCTTTTTATAAAGAACATTGACAAAAGTTAATGGGGTTGAAGGAGGGAAAGGGATTGAGCATTGGCAAACCAAATATTGACAGGATTTTTCTCTTTGTTTTAAAGTATACATGGGCAAAGTTCAGTAAAAATCAGATAAGAAATGTAGATTTCTATAAAATTAAGGGGTGTAAAGGGAGACATGGGGTGGTTGATTTATTTATTTAATATTTTTTTTGGTCAGAAACCTTCTCCATGAAAAATTACATGGATATGCCAACTTTAATGGAGACCGGTTAAATGTGTCGACTGTAGCTTTGTATAAAGAACATTGGTAAAAATTTAGGGGGTGGATAGGGCTTCAGTTTTTTCAAACCAAAAGTTGACAGTATTTTTCTCTTTATTTTTTACTATACATGTCCAAAGTTTCATCGAAATCGGATAAAAATGGTGTGTTTGTATAAAAATTAAGGGGTGTAAAGGGGAGAGGGGTGGTTTTTTATTTATTTATTTTTTGGTCAGATTCTCCATGAAAAATTACATGTATATGCCAACTTTGATGATAATCGGTGAAACGGTGTCGAGTGTAGCTTTTTATGAAGAACATTGACAATAATTAAAGGGGTGGAAGGAGGGGAAGGGGGTAGTTGAACTTTGGAAGTCCAAATATTGACAGGATTTTTCTCTTTGTTTTAACGCTAATGACCCCGACGTCGACGCACCCTAAAACACCACCAATCTTTGTTTTAAAGTATACATGGGCAAAGTTCAATCAAAATCCGATAAGAAATGTAGGTTTATATAAAATTAAGGGGTGTAAAGGGGAGAGGGGTGGTTTTTTTATTATAATTTTTTTGGTCAGAATCCTTCTCCATGAAAAACTACATCTAATTGCCAACTTTAATGGAGATCAGTTTAATGGTGTCGACTGTAGCTTTGAATAAAGAAAATTGGCAAAAATTAAGAGGGTGGATAGGGGGAGAGGGGTTCAGTTTTTTTAAACCAAAAGTTGACAGTATTTTTCTCTTTATTTTTGTCTATATATGTCCAAAGTTTTATCAAGATCGAATAAAAAATGTGGATTTGTATAAAAATTAGAGGGCGGAGGGGGGTAGAAGGGGTGGTTTCTCAATTAAATTCATATGGGACCACTTTGGATGTATACCCTATCCACTAAAAAAATTTAATTTAAATCTGTTCAAAATTGGTGTAGATATCGCTGGTCATACATACAAAAAATACAGAGGAATTGAGAACCTCCTCTGGTTAAAAATATTTAATTCTGCGGGGATTTGAACGCGGGTCAGAAAATTATGATATTAACACTCTACCAAATAGATTACGCTGCTACTTGATAAGAATGAGTAATAATTTACTATACACCCGACATCTAGAATTTTTTGTTTGTTTGCATGCGAATATTGAAATATCTATCACTTAATTACCTTGCAGCTTCACTGCTCTGAGCTGAGCGGCCGTAAAATTTGGATTTGTTGTAAATTTCTTGTCATCATGAAAGCATCAATTTTTGGAAGATTATCCGACTGTGCATTCAGAAAACCGCTTTCAGTCATTATTTGGTGTATGTATTGTAGCAAGAATACAATATCTCACCAGTTATGCTGATATGTTAATATAAACTTCAACACAATCGCAAAGCTATTAGCACTCCCAGCTACTACGCCTTTGTTCACAATAATATCGTGTACTTGGTCGTCACGATTCGATTCGACCAATAGCGTTGCGTTTTGCGAAGTTATATTTCCCTTATATTTTTAGCACTTTTGATTAATTAAAATCAGTAAATAAAAATCAAATACATAGGTAAAAAAACGTTATATCGGTAATTCTACACTAATAAAGTTTCAAAATAAAAATACTAGATGTAAATTTGAATTTCATGCATATTCCCTATTCTAGCAATAAAATTCCAAGCCCACGGGTATGAAGTGGCAGGTAACATCTAATTAATTTCATAAAAGAATAAAGGGAAAAAAAGAATTAGTATTATTCAGGTTACATTTCAGACATCTTCTGGTATGTTTCACTACTTTTTATATTGATTTATCTACTTCATTTACAATTTAAATCTCCAAACATCAGTTACCCGACAGATTTGTTTACACAAACCGTAAAAATTTCTAGTTTTCATTTGATCATGTCTATAATATGGAAAGGAAAAAGAAAGTTAACGCATGATGTACTGGACTTCAAAGTAGGATTTCTAGGGGAGGTGAAAGAAGACCTGAAAGTAACATTAAGGAACAAAACAATGCGATGTCGAACGGTAATGTGGATTACAAAAAAAAAAAAAAAAAAAAAAAAAAAAAGATGTTTAACAAAATAAAAATTAGTATATGGCTATAAACTATTGCCCACCACACACGAGGGCAGGATGGCGTTAGCACATGAAAAAGATACGAACATGCATGAAACATTGAAATTTTTGAGCACAAATCCTCAGAAACAGAAAATGGAACACATAAGGTTCATGTCAAGGACTAATCATGTACATTATTCACTTTGGAAAACTGGTCATTCCCGTACCCCAACCCGTTGGCAAAGGGGGCTATGGCATCTTGATGATATCCAGCGCTGACACGGTATTTCGAGCCCTGGTACTGGAAGAAATTTTCTTCATCAGGAATTGGCTGACAGGGTAGGAGAGGTGGTGGTGCACAATTCCAAATCACCAGACTGTGCACCAAAGCCCTGGGTTACATCTCAAAACTCTCCGCAGTGTGACACGATTTTGGTAAGCCGAGGAGGAGGGACCCTTTCGGTCATTCTACCTAGCCAGAATGATTTTAATTATTAATGCTTTCTGTCACTACATTTTTGTGTTAATGTAATATGGAACAGAAATTTTCTTTCAGTATAGTTTAAAACATTTTCAAAACTTACACTGTTCCGAGATTTTCGTACTTTCCTTCTGAAATATTCTGTTATGGGTAAAATGTATGGAACGTATGGAAGGTGGAAAAAATCCATTAATGATCATGCTGATTCTCAAATTCATGTGGTTGCACTCCAAAAATATAAAACTTTTCTTGATGTCAGTGTTTTACAGTCCTAATGTTTGATTTATTAGAAGATGGAATAATCTCCAACAATATCTTGATTTCATTTGTTGTAGTCCCTTTTATTCAAAATTTTTCCTGATCAGCAGTGTCAGGTTCCACGGAAGACTAATTTGTTCTGATTATCTTTCTGTCACCAGCTATGCCACAAAAATATTGCAACCTCTTACGAAAAAAATATATTTCCTCTCCACAGCTGGTACACAACCAAAGTTCCTATGCAAAATTTCTTCCAACACATTCAAATAAACAGGGATCCCTACACAGCAGCCACAACCCCCTCACTTCTCTGGACTGGAATATGCAAATTTAAAATAAATCTCTTATTGTCTTAACAAACAGGAGACAGTTTCATTTTGTTGTGCATTCTGCTGCTGCTGTGACTTGACATAACCCAGAAATCCTATTGCATGAAACAGACAAAGACAAAGCTGTGCTATTGTTGAAGGTCAGTTTGGTAGGGAGAGGGGCACAAAAATTCTAGCACACACAGGGGACTCTGTGGGTGCTTGGACACCCATGAGAGGTAAATAGTGGGTGCTGAGCACCCATGAGCATAGTCGTCAACAGTAATCAATAATGGGCTTCGAGCGAAACCTGTATTACCTAAGTCATGCGCTGCCTGACGAGGCAAGACGTCTCGACAGGGTTGCAGTTGCTTACGATGTGAGTGTGCACGTCATGCCAAAGGAGAATATAAGCACTGCGTCAGGTCATACCTAACACTATCTACTGTGTGGTAAGTGTATGTTTGATTCGTCAAGAGCCACACACAACTTCACAAGCTAATCGAGCAACTCGACCCCGCGCTACCACGCACAAATTTACCCCGCCATCCATCCGTTTCGCAGCCGCGGCTCGCAGGCTGTCTCATGTGTCTCACTCGTTCTTAGTCAAGCTGGTAAACAAAACATGTGCTTTAAGAGCACGCTGCGCTTGATGTTATCGTGTTAATTTCTGAAAATTATTAGTTTCCATATATAAATTCGTCCTTCGAAATCATAACCTGAGGAACTCTCCACTAGTAGCTCTTCTCAGCTTAGTACAACTCAGCAAATCCAACCAGAAGATGTTATTTCTGCAAATTCAGTTCAACAGAAGAAAAGTCACAATTTTCAAATTGCAAACAATTATTTCATGGCAGCTAAACTGATGAAGATATAGGCAAAGGGGTTTGCCAAACCTGTAAAGAAACCATGTTTAGTGGCGTTTTCTGCGCCGAAAACATTATCAAGAGGAGAGGAGTACATTAAGGCACTCACTCAGGTGGTTTTTCATCATGAAATAAAGCTTTAAAAAGCATGAAAGCCTTAAGTTCACTGTTGTGTACTGCATAAATCCAATTTAGAATGCGGCGTCAATGTACACTGAATGCTGTCAAATAGTAAACTACACGATACAAAACAATTGTTTTTAGTGACTGGAGGCCTAGCCATAAGGGACCACAAGGACGAATATTCAAATTGCATTCGATTTTGAAGCTGTGAGCACAGGATATTTTCGAGTTAAACACGTGGCAACAAATATGGGTGGTTGTCATACGATATCACTAACGAAGCAATTTTGAGTGACGAAATACTGCATGAAATAATAAAATTAGTACAAAATGCGGATTGTTATTCAGTTATGGTTGGAAAAAAACTAACGATTTTCCCAGTAATGAACAAGTCACACCCTGCTTTCGTTATGTGGACGCACAGTGTAATACAAAATTTGTTTGAATTTTGAATGACTACAGATCTTAGAGGATTCGACATAAAAATCAAGATTTGTAGGGGTCTATATACAGATGGTGCTTCTGATGTTGAAGCGCATACTGACCTTCAATTGTGGATTAAAGCTATCGAAGCAAGGGAAATTCATGTGCATTGAACCGCTCACTCGTTAAACCTGGTTGTTCAAGAGACTGTAGAAGTAGGTACATGTAATAAGAGATTTTTAGCGTGTTATTTTCGTGCGTAGTTCATCGATACAACAGGCTTGTTTTGAATCTCTACAGGCAGCTAGCAATGAAACTCTCTTTGAGGCCTTTTTGACCAACAAGATAGCGTTGTCGTATATCTTCCTTAAAAGCTATCCTAAACAATTATAGTGTGCTGCTATGTTTTTTGAACGACACAAAAAGTCAGGAAGATAATACCTGCGTGAAAGCAAAATGGATTTTAAAAAGTCTTCAATCTTCAGGATCTCTTTTCATTATCGTTTCTGACAGAAATTCTCGTTGTTTTTTTTTTTTTTTTTTTTTTTTTTTTGAAGCTTTAAACGCAAATTTACATAAGATTTCTTTCCATCTGCAAAAATCTGTAGATAATACTGTCAAACACGTCGTATCATCCCAACGAACTAGGAAAAAATTTCAAAACCCTCGGAAATCGACATGTGATTCAATTGTTAACATTAATAACTTCAAAAATAAGGAGGATAACTAGACATATAGACGATTCATCAAGTGAACCTCATTAATTTTCCTCGCGTGCTGACTTGTAGTTTTAGATTAAGTCATTGGCCATAGCGACCAGCAATTTACTAAAAATGCTATGACACATTTGAGTAAGGTGGAACTATTTCTTACTGATTAAAATTGATGTGGATAGTTTGGTTCCTCCTCGTGCTATTAGCAATTGCATGAAAAAAAATATCAGACTGAACAATGTGAAAAACGGTTATATATATATAATTTGGTATTGCGAATCTACCCAAGATATCATGCCTGAAATCATCAAATTGTTAAAAATCGTTTCAACTATTCCAGTATCAACATGCATCTCAGAATTATCATTTTCAGCATTACAGAGAAGAAAAACTTATTTGAGGAGTACTATGGCTCATCAAAGATTGAATGATCGCATGGTAGTGCACGTAAACCGAGCAAAGTGGATGATGATGTAGACCTACAAGATTTTGCTAATACATTTATAAATAGAGCTGTAGTTTGATAAAATAAGTTTGCATTTGTGGTGAGACATAGAACCACAATAATATGAGGTATGTGGGTAACGAAACAAGGCTCGCATTACGCTGGCTTAAGGCCTGTTCCCACGATCCCAGGTAAACGGAGGCGAGACGAGACGGGACGTGACGGGACGGGACGCCATGGGAACAGGGCCGCCTCTGCTAGCAGAGACGAGACAGAGCTACCCACTTCGAGTCGGTATAGATCACAGGCGCGTGTAGCGATGCGATGTTGCCACTGGTTTACAGCAGCGGTGCGCTCCCCTACTGCTGCTGTAAAGTGCTCAGTGCCAGTGAATGTGTCACTTCAGTTCGTTTCGGTCCGTACTTTTGTGTTGTCGACTTGTGCGTGATAAATATGGAGTGATCAAATGAAATGATTTTCGAGTTTTTGAGTGCATACGAAGACGAACCAGCTATATGGAACACCAATACCGCAGAGCATAAAAACAGAAACGATTTATACGATGCGTGGACTAGAATTCAAAGTAAATTAAAGGATGGTAATATCCCGATTAAAGAATTAAAGAATAAAAGGATTAAATAATGTCGACTTATAGGAAGCTACGTAGTAGAGTTAAAGACTCCATGAAGACGGGCAGTGGTGCAGGAGATATTTATAAGCCTGATTGGCCGTTTTTTAATACCATGTCGACATTTCTGGATGCTGTATATATTCGAAACAACGAAGAATTCCGAGGTAAGTACATCTTATATATATTTAAAGTTTGCTTGTTTGGAGGGTTTAAACGTGATAAATTTTTAAAGTTTCTGTGCGATTTAACGTTTGAAGTTTTTGAAGCCTCTGTGTGTCACAGCATGATTCTAGATTATGTGTAGCAACTTTACACGTGATTTAGTACTCAATATGCTCCAAGGAACAATCAAGTTAGAAATATCCAAATTGATCCTCAGTACCCATTTCTTTCTGTTTTCACTTACATTTCTCAATGAATACTACTCGTGTAGCTATGAAATAATTTTTTTATGAGTCTAACAGTATTTATTTCGATATTGAAGGATAGTGCCAACTGTTTTAAAAAAGTTATTGAATTTGAGAGATATTTTATTGGTGTTAGCACATATATTAATTTTTTGCCAAAATTAGCTGTTAGCCAGAAATTGATATATTTTAAAGCCAGATTGTACACTGTATCACAGCAGCGTAAGTCAACATTACATAATTCTGTTAACAATACTTCTGAAACAATTTAATAGGATTCTATTCTTTTATGGTTTCCAATATTGTTATCAAATGTCTGACAGTTAAATTCATTTCTAGCAACGTTATTTTCATTGTAAATCTGTTATAAATCAGTGAAAGGCCATTAATTATCCGTTCACCATTCCGAGCGACGCCGGGTACCATAGCTAATTTATTCATATTTAGCATTAATACATATTTCAGCTATATTTTCTAAACAAAATTACATTTCTAGTCTTAATAATTATTTTGCCATGCAACTGCACATCCGTTTGGAAGAATTCAGCAAAATGGTCTCTTACAACCTTGGCAGAAAGCGGAGGTTTCCTTGGTACATTTCTCAGCGGTTGTAATGAAGTAATTCCTTCTTGGTCATTACGCCATGAACCAGGTTGCACGACGCCAACCTCTTTATCTGCATCAAAGGAACCAACGGGAGTGTACACTGATCTTGACTTTTTAGAGCGTCTTAAGAAGTTGTGTAGTAAAGCACATGTCATAGCAACGTCAGTCACACTGTCTGGTTGTATTAGCATAGGTTTTCTGAGGACTCTAAAAACAGCAGACATAATACCGAAAACGTTCTCAACTATTCGTCGAGCTCGTGAAAGCCGATAATTAACACGCGCTCTTTTGATCCTTTATTGTGAGTTCCAGGATATGGTTTCATCATATTTGAGTTAGAGCAAATGCGCTGTCTGCTACAAAAATATATGGCAGTGGCGTTTCTTCATTGGCAAGCATTCAGCTGGAGGAAAATTTAGTTCATTGCCACAAATTTTTTGTATAATTCTGTATTTCTGTACACGCCCCCATCACTTATTCTTCCTTGACACCCACAATCCACAAAATAAAATTGTAGTCTGCGTCTACTAGAGCTAGAAGCACAATGCTGAAAGTGCTATGCATAATTGATGAACTCGGACCACTATGGATAGGACTTTGCATTAAAATATGTTTGCCGTCCAGTGCTCCAAGGCAATGAGGAAAATTCAAATTCTGCTGAAATCTTTTTCTATTTTTAACCACTCAGATGTCGTTCGAGGCAACTGAAACAAACAAATTAGGTAATTGAGTATACAAAGTAAAGCAGAAGCTAATTTTAATTTTTTTTAGGGCCCTGAAGATAAAGAAGATACCGAAGAAGATGATAAGGAAAACAATGTTGGAAACGATGAAAGAAACAAGAAGAGGCTGGAGGATATGAACAATCGTTTAAAGAACCTAAACATCTTCCAAAACGTTCAAAAAAGAGAAGATATCGAAAAAAAAATGGATGAAGCCTTCAATTATTTTAAGCAAATGAGCCAAAAGCCAGAGCGAGATGATTGTGCCTTGTATACAGATTTATTGTGCAAAAAACTGAGAGGATTGCAAGAGAAAGTACGAGAAATTGCAATGCTTGAAATTGAATAGATTAGTTTATCAGTTGAAAACGAAACAACAAATATATCAGCCACAGCCTTTTATTCATAGTTCCCACAATCAATCTGCTTTTCCACAACCATTGCAACACATGCAACATTTTAATTATTCACAGCAGTTGCCAAGTTTCTATTCACAATCACAGCCCTTTAATTATAATTCCCACCATCAATCTGCTTCTCCAGAACCATTACAATACACGCAACATTTCAACTATTCACAACAGTTACCAAGTTTCCATTCATCTCCTTCCTCAAAACCATCATCAAACATGGAAAACTCTAATCATTCACAACAGACACCAGATTTCGATTCATCCCTTTCCCCACAAACCATCATCAGACACGAAAAAGCTGTAATAATTCACAACAGTCACCTAGTTGAAACCATCTATTTCTCTACTACTAGTTAAAAAAACCACATCAATAACTTAAAAAAAAACAAAAAAACCAGTTGTAACAATTTACGAATTGGAAGTTAGAAATATGCTTAAGTGATTCAATTTAATGACCTAATTATTGTTTATCTTAATTATGATTAATAAGTTAATATTTCTTGGTAATAAATACTTTCTACAATAGATACTGCTTACTTTTATTTCTTGTGATAATTCCTGTGACAACGCTCTGCAAACATCAGTAACACTCCTTGAAACGGTTTGGACAGATACTTTAAAAAGATAAGAAAGGCTATGGTAGCTGTCTCCTGTTGCCAGAAATCTCAGAGCAATTGCAAGCCGTTCTTGAACAGGAATACATTTTCTCATGTTTGTATCTTTTTTTGCAATGTGAATGCCAATTTATTTAGAAGAAATTCGTAGTCTTCTATAGACATTCTACAGAAATTTTCAAATTTCTGACTCGGTTCTTTAACAAAATCACTTAACATATCCGATCCATTGTATCTGAAATTTTTGTAAAACATGTTAATTTGTAAAATTAATGGAATAAATTAACTATCTGTTTAAATTATATGGAAAATAACTTACCTCGACCGGCTCTTATTAAATGACGACACCCACCAACGTCTTTTCTTCTTCTTTTTATCTTTGTTCAGTAAACAGTACGCACTGAATAATACAAAAGCGGCTGCAGAAACAACAGCGTTTTCTCCTTCTCCTTCACGTGGCATGTTGGATGGTAGCCCAAAACGACACTAGGCAACGTGGTGAGGTTGTGGTGGCGAGGACTGGAGGCCTACCTGCGGCCCGCGGTCGTCCTTACACTTCGTCCCGTCTCGTCTCGCCTCTATTAACGGGGATCGTGGGAACCCACCTTTAGAAGGACATTCTCCAGGACAGGGGTCAGCGAATTCAAGTGCATTTCGGCGAATTCTCCATTCAGGCTGGAAGAAAGACGAAACACAAGGGGACTTGCCAGTTTGTAAAGGCAGATTTACGACCTTTCACTGCTCAGTATGGGGTCGGCCGCAGTTCGGGGCACGGACAGAGTTGACGGGTGAGATATATATAGCGTGACAAATGCAGATACGTGATAACGTCAAGACACGCCAAATTAGAGATTCTGCGTGAAAATAGTAGAACCGAGTGGACACGAAAGAAAAACGACAGTTTCCGAAGAAATTCTCCAACCCCGTAAAAGGAATGATGTTTTGAACCAGAGTGTGCTTGGAGGGGCGAATGTTTTGCCAATAGCATTTAGTTTATAGAATAGTTCTTTTTTTGTTGTATAATCTTGTTTCATGTCCGCCAATGAGGAGAGAGGCAGGAACGTCTACATCGACGATAGGACCAGAGAAAATCGGCTGGAGGAGGAGAAGAGCATGCCGAGGTTTTAAAAGGTGGCGCGAGAGGCTCTTCGTGGTCTTTCTGGTCGTCTTTTGGGTCACGCTGGTTGATCTACTCTTGTGCTTCCGCACGATAACAACCCAAAAAGCCGACAGCATATCATGCGATCGGTTGTGTCTGCATTTTGAGTCACAAGGTGACAAATAAATTCAGTGTGGGTTCGGAGTTTGCTGACTTCGCCAATGCCGGACAGACGGTAAAAGACAACATTGCAACAGTTAGTAATATTGTGTTTGCACTCTACCCAACATAACGCTCTGAGCGGAGAAGTCCGCACGATAAGAATTCTCACTCTCCGATAGATAAACTGAGATATTAGCCGTGGCATTTTTTGTTTTTAACTTGATTCAGTAGTTTCTGTGATTGAAACGGACATTAGCTTTCTATCAAATAGTCTCATTACGTGTCTTGCCGAAGACTGTAAATTGTTATTTTATATATGAAAATCTGAACGGATATTTTGTCGTTTTGTATTGCTTAATTTAGTGGCCATTAATGTAGGGCAAAGGTGTTGTTTGTAAATAATTTTGATTGTGTATATTTATTAAATTTAAATTCACCTTATGTCTGTTGGCCTTCGTTCAGAGAATATATATGGTCAGGTTATGACTTTTTCATCCTTATTAGTGATTATAAATCATTTTGAGAACCCTTTACAATCCACAATATACATACTCATATGATTTTGGTAAAATTAAAATAAATATTAATTATCATTCAGTACAGCGGTATACCGTACCCGCTTCACATTGAAAAACTGATATTATATAAATTAAAAATGTAGCTTCTTAAAAAGGTTTATTAATGTTGATTTGTTGATCATACAATTCTTAGCACCTACTTCATATACTATACACAGTTTTACTAATACATATATCCAGCTAATAAAAATTATCCTTCACACTGTTAATATAATGATTACATTTTTATATTTTTATTATTATGATAGGTATTCGTTCATTTTTGTTCAATCTAGTATTTTCTACACATCTTTTTTCCATCTTCTCTGTGTATTAATTACTAGCTGTAACTGCGACTTCATTCACGTAGCGATCCTTACGGACACAAATCAAATACAATAATAAACTCCTTATTTCTAATAGGAAGACATAATGTATTGATTATCTATCTGTTACTGTTATAAAATTTGTAACTCAATTACGTTAAAAATGCTGAACCCATTTTTAAGAAATTTAGTGTGTTTTTTTTTGGCCTGGAATAGAATTTAGAAAATGCAAAATCTTTCTTTCCTACTCTGCCTGTCTGTTCGCTTATTAGCTGAAATCTACTAGATCGATTTAGATTTGGTTTTCACTATTATGTAATACTATTTGGTGCCTCCGACTTCATACATGTTTCTCAAGGATTCTGAAGGTTTTTATTTAATTTGAATGAAAACCTAAATGTTTTATGGATAAAAAGTAGAGTATGTTATTCCCTGTCAAATCAACAATCCACCAGTCATAGTCTCATCGAAACTAGTTCACACTCTTTGCAGGTTATATATATATGTGTGTGTGTGTGTGTGTGTGTGTATGTGTGTGTGTGTGTCATCAAGTGGGCATAAGCACCCACGAGGTTTTCTAAAACTCGGCGCCTCTGAGCACACACCAGGATGAACTGCTGCAACACAGAGTCATAAGAGATCTGGCTGAAGAAACCAGGTCTTCAGAGCCCATTCACTTTGGTACAGCAACATACCTTGGAAACCACACATACAGTGCAATGCCACATTACATTCTGATATAAATAAAGGGTAAAATAATAAGTTATTATAGGTAAGTGTGATAAAATTATGAGAAATGATATTAGAACAAATAATAATAGAGAAAATCATTTTAATATAATAGTAATAAAATGAATTTCTAACAGAGCATTGGAGAGAGAAAAATTGCTAAACAAATTAATAAAAGAGCAACACTAAGAATAAGCCATACTAGATGACCCATGCAACAATTTTGCAAATACAATGAAAAGTGAGGTTGGAAGTTTGTATTAGGATGAAGAAAGAACCGTCTCACTTTTATTTATTTGTTTCATGTAATATGTAGGTAATAAAATACTTTCAACATATTACAAAAGAACACTTTTTGAAAAGTAAAAAATATGTATGACAAACTGTCTTTAATATTAATAGAATATAACTAACCAGAAAAAAACACACACAGCTTATCCATATCTCTGTGATATGTGCTGCTGTGATCACAGCGCATGAGAAAATTATGCAAATGAAATGTTTACACCGTCCCATCTGACTTTCAGTTTACTGTTGGCATGTCTGTTTCCTAAATGAAGGCGCATAGTTTTGAATGGATTCAGTTTCAAAAGAGGTAGGTAAAAGTGTTGATATTTGACCTTTAATATTTAATGTGATCCTGCATTCTCCTAGACATGGTTAGTGCAGAATGCAGTAAATATTTGAAGAAAAATATGATAGATAAATGAAAGATTACTGGGGGATAATTAATAATAATTGGAATTCTTGAATATTTGCTAGAGAAAGGAATAATCATGATGACAAATAATAAGGTATAAATGGGTAGATCTGTTACAACAGCTTCCTCTTTTACACTTTTTTCTAATGTATTTATCTTTCTATGAATTTTACCAAATAGGAAGGAATGTTACAGATTTCCTACTGTCAATTCAAAGGAATTAGTACATTTCTCCAAATCATTCCTCTAGTGTTACAGGAATTTCTGGATTCAAAATACACTCCATTTGAACCAGCATACCCAAAAATATCAAGAATGTACTGGTCCACAACTGCTCATACCTCAAACTGCCTAAACCAACTGATGGTTCCTTCATCAATAGCGGACTGTTTCAATATGTGTGACAAGTACCCCATCACAAAAACCTATTTCAACCTGCCCAATGGAAAGACCACACACAAGTGAACACACTGTCTACACCACAATCTAGCTAATATTTCAACTCTTCACAGCTCCATTGTTAAAGCTCCAATCTTACTGTGGTGGTCCCATTATGGTTACTGCCCTGTTATCTTATTCGTTAGATTACCCTAAACACCGCTAAGTTTTGTTCTTTTGGATTCAAGCTTAGTACCAATTACTCTAATATTAACATGTATTTTTATGTTGACATTTCAACTCAAATATACGATCTAATTTCTAGCAGATATTATTCAATTTGACTAAATAGTAGTTGGTTAGATAAAAAATTTGCAGATGCAATACAGTGGCAGGTTGAGTTTGTTGACATCATTAAGATGATCCATGGGCACAGGTATGTAGCCACCAGTTTGGTGTGGGGTTAATCAGTCTTATTGCACTAGCATTATCAATCAGTTGGTAGTGTCATATCTTTCCAACGATACTACCAAAAGTCATTAAAAGTTAATTTATCAGTTTAAGAGTGATACTTCTAATCTTTTATCATCCTCATGAATGTTTTCAATCTAAGCCTATGTTTCTATATAAACTTTCACTTTTAAATCAAGAAAATTGCTGGGCTTGCCAACAAAATAGGAAACATACAAGTTGTGACAATGAATGACTGTGGATTATTTTTACCAAGTATTTACTTTAACTAGAATTGAAATCTTCCAGATACTTACTGAATGTCTGATTAAAGCTCAGTTTATTGCTCTCCAATAAATCTTGAGCACATTAAATATAAACTTGTTAACTCATACTTTTATTTTTCTAAATGACCCCTCCTTTCACTGACTGGTTTATTGTCTTTATGAGGTATTGTTCACTGGCAAATGTGATATACCAAAAATTGACCTATTTTATCAGTCACAAATTTCCTTTGTGGACCTACAGCATGGACAACAATTTTCTAAGTTTAATTCATGGCTAGTGGAGTTCACAGACGAAGGTGCCAGTATGCTTTATGCCAATAATGTAACAGTTTGGCCTATGCTCTTCATTATACCTATCAAGACGAACAGCCACAAGCAAATGATAAATACTGAAAATTTAGTCATATACATCTTCTAACAGTGCCATTTAGACGTATTTCAGTAATTTCCAGAAACATTCCAAAGCCAACAGCAGCATTCCCAAGAAAATTGTAAGGACTTACTCATTCAAGATATCAGATTTTCTTTCTGAGAAAATATAAAAGTATCTTATGAATACTTGATTGCTGCTAAAAATTCAACAAACAATACAGAAATGTCAACATTATTTCATAGCCTAGTTTGTCATTAATGTCTTTGGTAGTGAAACAAGAAGCTTGTATATTTACAAACATTAAGTTTGAAATTATTAACAAATAAACACAATTGTTCCAAATATCATTATTATTACGGGAAACACAGAGCAAGTTGGTTCTTTAGGGCACACCAACATCTGGGTTATTAGTGACAGAACAAGTAAAACCATCACTTACAAAAGTGGATGGTAGCACAGCAGAAAATACAATATATATATTGTTTAGTGTGACACTTAGTCATGAAATGAAGCACATGGCTTGGTTGTCTGCCTGGAAATTAAACACTCACCTGGCCTCAATTTCAGAAAATTTCACCCTCCCTCCTATCCAACCTCTGACAAACATACAAAAGTGCTTTGTTGGTCAGTCATAGGCCAAACTTAAGATAAAAGACGAGAGAAAAAACCCTCAAGTGAAGCTTGTCACTTAAAAATGTGAAATCTGTTTTTAAATATTTCTACATTTTTAAAAACCGTTCTTGCAAATTTTTGAAAAATTGTCTCAGAAGATGCTTTACATACAGTCTTGAAAACTGATAAAAGCCATGAATACCAAGTAATTGATACTGCAATAGAAAACTGTATTTCACAATTGGATCTCCATCTGGAGACATAGCTGGGCAATGATAACAATTTTTTGTAGTTACTTGAAATTATGTTTACAAATGTTTTAAGAGTCATTTGATAGGTTGAAAAAAAAAACATGAATAACAATTTGATCCAGTTCTAAATATTTAAACTCGTATATTTTCATCTCTTCTGCCATTTTATGGAATGAGGTAAGCATACATCTTCCATTTTTAATGTTTATTATTGGTAAGTTGTTACATAAAATGTGATATCTTTGTTTGGTTATGTTATAGAATGGCTTTATAATAAATATCAACAGCAAATGTCTTATATCAACAAGGATTTTATTGATCAAGTATGATATTTTAATAACTTTATCATATTTTATTATTCATATCTTGTTGTCATTTTAATAAGTATTCTTCCAAAGTCTTGGGTCGAAACTTCAATGCAAACTTAATCTTTAAACATTTGAGTGATGATAAACTTTCATATAATTAATTGATCTTTATTTCTGTTACATTTCATTAGACGTATCCGAAAATTACAAAGGTCCTCGGCAAGCAGTAACTAGATATCCTCAACTCAAAAGTGCACACTAAACCTTCTCGCTCACCTGCTGGTTCTTGTTACACTTGTTGTTGTTGCTATGACTACCAATTCATTTTTATAATTTCTCCATGTTATGCCACACAAGGTTCTGCCTACAATATCCAAAATAAGCCGTACATACAAATAATCACAGTCAATAACTGTATGCATGGAAAACTTATATCACCATATGATCGCAAAATTTGTGTTAATATAAAAATGTTTCTGAAAAAAATGTAAGGACAGTGGTCATAATAATAGTATTGCCACACATCGCAGTGGCATTGTAGTCAATCACATCAATAAAGGTGTAAAAATTGATACTGATGGCATAAAAGAACTGCAATTGAAACACTTCTGCATTGGTCAATATTCAAATAAGAACTGATAAGCCAAATCTACACTATCAATCACTGATGAAGCAGCTATGGTCCACAATTTCAACAGATATAGTTCAGTTCTTAACATTCAGAATAAGAAATGTAACATGAAAGGTCCACATTCCTTTAGGCAGAAGGATCACACTGTTTAGCAGGTCTTCTGATAGATATTATCAATCAGTAAGATACAAATAATTGAAATACAGCCAAATGTTCTGGTTTGTGAAGTCAATAGCAGTGGGGCGGGGGGTGGTGGAAACTTATTCCAATCCCTGACACAATTACCTAAAAAGAGAATCTTCCTACACCTTTGTGCCTGAAACAGAGTGCCAGCTTGTGATCATGGTCATCTTTCCCCTTCCATGCATTACTTTCAAATCTTACACCAATATCTTTCCACGTTCTCATTGCCAATATACGCCTTGTACACTCCCATAACCCTCTTCACACTCCTTCTGTCTTCCGAGTCCCATTCCAGCTTTTTTATCATATCTGTTACTGATTGCATTCTGCAATAATTACGAGAAACAAATCTAGCAGCCCTTTTTTTGCACCTTCTCCAACTCCTGCATTTGATAGTAAAAAGGTGGGTCCCATACTACACTAACATTTTCAAGCAATGGTCTGACCAAAGTTTTCTAACCCAATC
>JARYHS010011408.1:152976639-153037145 GCA_031002005.1 Vandiemenella viatica
CCTTGACTTCTCTCGTACATCCCCTCATCTTTACTCTCCACAAGTGCCATGGAGATCATAATCAGTACACAATGTATTCACAATTGTTACCTTAGCAATAACCAGTTGTTTCTGATAGTTGAGGTGAGTGGCGTCTGAGATTGGGTTAACTGATTCCAGCCCGTTGTGGATCATCAATGCTGACAGATGATGGTGCACAATCACCAGGTTGTGTTCCATAGTTCAAGGTTAAATCCTAAACCTTAGCAGTACGTATAGATTGCAGGCACCGTGTGCTGAGGAAGTAAAACTTAGATGGGCAATGTGTCTTTCGGAAGAGTAGGCATGAATGGACCAGGGTTCACTCTTTTCCTTTTTATCACCTGTCATCGAGCGTGGTTGGTGAACAATTAAAGTTCTGGCCTCGCATTCGGGAGGACGTGGGTTCGAATCCCCTCCCGACCATCCGGATTTGGGTGTTCCATGGTTTCCCCAGGTCAGTACAGGCGAATGGCGAGATGGTTCCTTCAAGAAGGCGGTCGAATTCCTTCCAGTTCCTTGCCCCCAGTCTCTTCCCACCTCTAATGACCTCGACGTTGACGTAAAGCCATAAGCAAAAAAAAAAAAAAAAAAAAAAAAATGCATGTCACCCCAACACAAACAACAGTAGATACGCACACCATCACAGTCATCCAATTATACAATAAAACTCACGACCACTTTCACATTGGTGAAGGCAAGGGGAAACTATCCCAGTTTATCGCCCCGTCACATTACTATAGAGACGTAATATCCTCCATAGTTCTCTTCTGCGCCTGGATACCGCATATGGCACACACTTTAACTTTGAACCCTAGAAATAGTAATCACTACAAGAGGCCATGGCCAGGCCAGTGGTGTTGTCAGAAATTACGTGTGAAATACCGTTATTGCAAATCAAACCAATCTGACGTGTATTGCACAACAGGGAAGCAGCTATTTTAGAACTGAACTTCTGAAACGTTCTGAATGAGTTACAGAAATTTGAATACTTTATTAACAGTTAACGAGCTAGCATAATTAGAAGTGACATTTGGTTTGAAATAGACATACAGCCCACTCAGATTTTTCAAAAAAAAATAGTTTATTGATGACATTCCTCCAGTATACCTATGGCAACATTTCCAGTATTTCGTCTCAATGCTGCCCAGTTCAGAGTTCAAATTTAAAATCTGTTCTTTGCTTTGATTACAGATCGGTAATTATCACGACAGTGCGTTCACAAAAGCACAAATAAAATAAACGCAACACTGTACTAATTCACCCTGTATCAACGTGAACACTGCTGTGAGATATAATGGACGCCCAAGGTTGAGAAATTTTATAGTTGCTTCGAAATTGCTATCCTCTGTGCGACGAAATGAAGAAATTAATTGCACGTTATATAATATACATACAGACAATTTTTTTTTTTTTTTTTTTTTTTTTTTTGTAACAGTTTAACGTCCCTTTTTAACAACGTGGTCTTTAGAGACGGGAAAGGATGGGGGCAAGGAATGGGAAGGAATTCGGCCATGGCCTTTTTGAAGGAAGCATCCCGGCATTCACCTGGAGTGATTTGGGGAAACCATGGAAAACCCAAATCTGGATGCCCGGACGGGGATTCGAACCGCCGTCCTCCCGAATGCGAGGCCAGAACGCTATCCGTTACACCACCACGCTCGGTCATACAGACAAGGCAGACACGACAGAAGCTGGTATTGAGTCTGTAGAACAGTACACACTGATCAATGTAAATAGCGACTCAAAGTCTGAGATTTACATATGCGTAAAGCTGGGCTGGAGAGCATACGGAAGAAATTCCATAGTTTTTAAATCAAACATGCCAGTACATCAAAAAAAAAAAAAAAAAAAACAACGAAAAACAGGTATTTGAACAATGCGTATTACCGGTCCTCACATATGCTTGCCAGACTTGGATCCTAAACAGTCAAATCAAGCAAACACTGAGAACTGCCCAGCGAAGTATGGAAAGAGCAATGGTAGGGTGTACAAGAAGAGACAGGAAAAAGGCCATCTACATTCATTCGATAACCAGACATCTCAGAAAGAGTGACGACCCAAAAATGGCAATGGGCTGGTCATATTACTAGAAAAATAGACGACAGATGGACAACGGCAGTTCTGGATTGCACACCAAGGGACCTGAAAACAGCAAGAAGAAGACCCTCGGATCGTTGGATAAGGGCATTCGGCGAGTAACAGGCGTGAACTGGAAGGGCGTTTCTCAAGATCGATTAGCCTGGAAGGAACTGGAACAAAATTATGTAGCATTAACTTGTAAAATTTAGCTCACCTGGCTTACAGAGGCTGCATCCTGAAAGTTTGATGCACTGTTTTTAACGTCTGATCTGTCTATTTGTGTCCTCTTGCACAACAAGTTTAGTGATATCTTTTTTTTTTTTAGCAAACCTGGAAGGCAAGCCAGCAAGATGTTATTTTCACACAGATTCAGCGGGTTAGATGATTACGGGTCTCAAGCCAATAATGCATACAGTATTCATTTATTTATTGGCAGTTTCGCCTTTCTAGAATGATGGTTTGCGCACAGTGTGCAAGAATGAGAGACTGAAGTACGCGCATAGGTCTTCCCTTTATTTATCGAGGGTATTATTCTATGTTAAACAAAGACGGCGCTGATGCGCTTTGAACTCGACGGGTTGGCCCCACTGGGGTTGCCCTGTCCTTGGGCCGTAATATTCGCCGTAGCGGGCCGCTAATCAGCTTAAATTGCGCGGTGGCTGCCCTTGCAACAAAAGAACGTCTGTCGCCGGCTCCTTCCCGCGAAATTGGAAACGACAGCATCCGACCAAGCTAATTTGTTTTCTGAATTCGTTATAAGATTTTTAATTTGCGTTAGCGAGCTCCCGTAAACACGAAATTTGTGTGATTCGGAGTGGCAAGTTCTGGAAACACTAATTAACTTCTTGCAGCACTTCAAGCGTATTCTTTGTTCCAGAAATAATTTTTTTTTTCTCCGAATATTCGCTCCCGTTAATTTTTCATTAAAGTTTCTGTTTAATATATGGATAGAAAACGAATATCACTTGGATTGAGAATTCTGTTAAGTTTAAGATGTATCCTACCACTGTCGTCAGGGACGGATTCAGGGGGGGGGAGGCTAGGGGGCTCAAGGCCCCCCCCCCAAATGTATCTAGGTACACCCCCGACATTGTAATTTTGGAGACCTTGTTTTTAGCTCTACGGATTAGAGGCCCGTAGACTACCCCATGGCCAACTCAAGCCTCCCCCCCCCCCAAACGAAAATCCACTAAAGGCTAGCACTCTGAACCAAAATTCACTCAATCCAAGCCCCCCCCCCGCCAAAACCAAAATCCTGGATCCGCCCCTGACTGTCGTTGACACTGTTCTGTGCAATACGAAACTTTCTAGAACATATTCTCTATGGTTGCATTAAAATATCGTTGATAAGTAGACAACAATTACTTCTTGCACTTGTTTAGTTTCTTCCTCGTTTTTGAAAGGACAAATTTTCAGTTCCCCATTACGAGGAACTACTGTGAGTTGTTTTCATTATTTTCGTGCACCAACGATCATTACTTTAGAATGTTTTTTACTGCTTTATGTGACGGCTACACATTCTACGTACTCGCAGCTTGATTAACTGTAGATCTTCCTGAACACTTTACCTTGAAGTTTTCATATATATATTAGACCTCAAGGTAATTAGAGACACCATTGTGGATACCTACAATGAAGAAGCTATGATATTCTTCAATAGCAAAGGCATCTAACAAGTAATCGACTTCACTAACAGTTTCATAAGACACAGTCTACTAGAACTTAATTTAATATTCTTTTAAAGGTTGTATAAAAAAAACTTTGGCTATCAAACCTTCACATCTACATACAAAATCTGATGAGAGAAGTATTTTTTTCTAAAAAAAACTAAAACAGCTCATAAAGTTTGTCGTAAGGCGTCCAAGCCCTGATTATACCTTATCGTAACACCTGGAAGATTGACTAACACAGTGTCTGTCATGCTTCTTAACGCAATTAAGCCTTCATTAAGACTAGTTATTTAAGCTCGTTCGAGAGACACAGGTAATCCAAAGTAAGGCACGCAAAAGTTATTCTCCACTGAATATTCGAAATTTCTTTATTGACAGAACTTTCATAAGACCGTACCGTACCTACAACGTCCATACCAGAAGGCTAACTATGCATGGCTTAATAACAATGTAACAATAATAAACCTTCAAAGATGCTGAACGGAAAGTGTTTTAATTGAAAATAAAATTGAGTCTTTCCTGCCTTGCAGCTGCTGAAAATTCTTCTGGGGTGTTCTGCAGGATAAGTTTCCCCATTTTTGAAAATAGAACTGATAAACACTTTATAACAAAAATTTGGTTAGTGAACATTAACTATAAACCCAAAAATTAATATTAAATTAATTTAAATGTAAATTAACACTGTTATGAATAATGCTTGTAATATTAATATAAGTATTAGAAAATGATAAATAGGTAGGGGTAATTAGTCCGTTATGCTAAAATCAGATTCTGTTCTTATACAGGGTCCGGCAATAAAACCTCCCACATTTCACGTAGCCGGTGTGCGGGTTGTAGTGAGGATACTGATGTGGAATGTGTTTTGTTTTAAAGAGGTGTACCTGCCATTTTCAGTGTGCGCCATGTCATGGCTTGGTGAGCATAGTGCGTTTGTTGTGGACGAATTTATTCGTAACAGTTGTTCTCAGATTTTCGGAGACGATTCGAACTTGACCTACATGATCGTGTCCCGGATAGAAAAGCTATTAAACTGTGGGTGTCAAACTTTAGAAAGACAGGTTCAGCACTAAAAAAAAAAAAAAACCTCGGACTGCAACAACGCCGGAAAATTTGGCGCGTGTGAGTGTGTCTATGCAACATTCACCAATCTTTGGGGACACTTAAGGCCTATAATGTACAAACATCGTACCACAACACTGCAAGCACTTAAAGAGGCCATTACCCAAGAATTGGCAGCCATTCCAAGAGAAATGACGCGAAAATGTATGGAGAACTTTCTGGATAGACTTTGTCAATGTGTCAACAATAGAGGGCAGATATAATTTTTAAAACCAAATAATTAAAAATGGCAAAGTATGTATTTTTCATAAATAAAAGTAATTATTCTCTATCATATTTAGTTTTTATGTGACAACACATTAAAATGAGGGAGGTTTTATTGCCGGACCCAATTAAGAATTTATGATTGGAGTAATGATATGATGTTATTGAAAGACGGATTTACACTTTTATAGCAGATTTAACGTAAGTAGATTTCAGTGGAATAAAAATTTCAACAGATTCTGTGTAATTTCTGCACAGATTTGTAACTTCATACGATGGTCGTCCAATATTTCATCACCCGATTAGGAAACGAAATCTTACAATCCTTGCAAGAACTGATAATTATTATTTTAGGTTTTTGTAAAATATTGTGCAATCTTACAAAATTCATGAACATGTCTTTATTTTGTTACAGGTGCTGAGAGTGTATGTTGTAAGCTTGGAATCAAAAATAGAAGAAAGGAATTCGCGTTGAGATTAAATGTTTGTATTTGAAAGAGTTGTGATCAAAAGATATTCGTGCCTCTGCCTACAACAAAGGGGGAAAAAAAAGGCGGAATCTGAATTTCAACAACGGTAAGAACCAGCACTGAAGATGATTCCCTTGCAGGAAAGACAGTGGAGATAATCACTTAAAACTATTTTGATAGGATACGTGAATTGTAAGTTATCAGTTAGGTTTATTTATAGTTTTCCTTCTCCTCGACATCGAGGTCATTAGAGGCGGGAAAGGACAAATAACGGGAAGGAATTCAGTCATGGCCTTTTGAAGTAAATCTGGAGTGATTTGGAAAACCACGGAAGATTCAAATATGGATTCCCAGACGGGGATTCGAACCCGCATCTCCCCGAATGGAAGACCAGAACATTATCGCTCACCCACCACGCTCAGTTTATCAATTCGCAAGATTGAAATGACAGTAGATCTAACTCTAACTATGTACCATAAAAGGAGAATCATGTAGTTTTAAGCAGTGTTACCGTAAACTCACTTAAATATCTTTCAGTTTAACTTCTGCACCGTAATAAATATATTTTAGATCACCTAGGCATAATGTGTTTTCCTTCTCACCACACCACAAATCCGTCATATCTAGTGCAGTTATGACGTCGAATGAAGTCTCGCTGTTATATTTTGTACATATTATTCTCTTCTTCCTGGAAGAAATATATTTATCCTCCATATTGCTTATTTAATATGATTTTTATTCTTGACCGTAATTGATTACTCCATCAATCACTTTCAAACACATTTTTTATTAACAACATTGACACATTAAATGACTTTATTATATCTTAACATAACTTTCTTAAAATTATCGGTCGCAACCAATCATGCCTCTGTTAAAAAAACGTGATTCATCTTGTAAGTCACCATTTTCTTTTATCAATTTCATTGTCTCGTTGTCTTATTCCTGGTCAACAATCGAAGTCGGCTTCCGAAATTCTAAGTCGACTTGTACAATTCCTTCACTATAATTCATTATTGGTTATGTTCGATATCTGTTCTCTTTATATCAACAACTTCCTTCGAGCCCGTTAAAGACGACGGTTTGAACGCAATTTTCTGGCAATTCATTTTTTGTAGCTAATTAACTGAACGGAATTGCTATTAAATATTGCTCATAACCTTAATATTATGGTGTTCTACGTATTTTATTTGCAGTTCACATAGCAATACAGGAATAACTTCTACTGAATTAATGACGATGGAAATATAGAAACAAATTAAAAATAAATTAGGAATCCCAAAAACTTTTGCTATACCATGTAATATCAGTTGTATTCATGGTCCAGGCACAATGCATCACAGTAATTATGGAACTTCTTCCATCCGCATGTAGTAATACCTTCAGTAACATAGATAGCGCTTATGAAAGTAGTTTAAATTTTTTAAATGTTACTTTCATCAGGGACATGTTACTGAAATGTAATAGTAGTTTCACATTTTTTCAGCCGAAATATTTTCCACATTTTTTTTAAGAATAAAATGCTACGGAAAGCAAACTTTATAACTGTATTATGGCAATTAATTTCATAACAGTTGCGTATGTATTAAACTGTGAACATAATATCTAATTTCTAATATCTCTGGTGGCTGTTATTTTACGGCAAGACATAGTCATATCCTTGATGATTTAAATCTACATAAAAAGGTAAACTGAAATCTCATTTAATAGCTAACACGCATATAAAAAACTAAAGGTATCATCTATGATGGCAGTAGGAATTTATTCTGGGAAAGCTTATAAGGAAAAGTGAATAAGAATCATTTTTAATGATATCTTCTGTGATATGAGTACTCTGGTTAGATTATTATCAGAGTATTTGGTTAGGATTTTATTTAAATAAATGAATTTTACTTTAAATGACGGAAAAATAATTTCGAAAACGGATAACTGTTATTTATTTGAGTGATATATTTCGCGATTGCGTACGGTTCATGTAAACTTTCTCTGGGTTTTTAATTAACTTTTTTGTTTCTTATCTTCTACCAAAATAATTCTTAGGTTATGCTTTAAGCTAGTTGTTATCATTGATACAGATTATATCGTAAATATTGAATACCATTCTCCTTACATGAATTTCTGCATCTAGTTGCCGTAAATAAACAAAAAGCAACATGAAGGAACGATTGTAACTTTATGGTGGTTGTTGATTCACGAGTGACGGCTGGCACGTGACCGTTTTCTAGCCAATAGCTATAGACGACCTGCACAGTTTCTAGATCACGCATTTTATATAAGAGGATAAGAGGATACATTTGCGTTTATAGTAATCCTTTCCATCCTTTATGAGGTATAAATCCCTTACAGTGAGGAGGCAGGTAACCACAGTAAATCTAAGCTATTAGAAGGCAAGAAAATCTTTTTTGTACAGTTTTTTAATGTGAATCAGACCACTTTACCCCAGGATCAATGCAACAGTTAATTCAGTGGAATCACGGATTTTCTTTCGCTCCCCAGAGGAGCTGTTTATGGCTTTACGCCTCGTAGATATCGAGGCCATTAGTGGGAGAGAATTGGGGCTGTAAGGAAGGGCTGTAAGGAATTCGATCATGATCTTTTTTAATGCCATCCCGGCATTCATCTGGAGTGATGTATATAACGGACTTCTATTAAGCCAGTCTAGCGGGGACTTCTAGCTTACAACACCTGAAGCTTTCCGCACCTGACGAGAACAGCAGAGTAAGTTGTCGAAACGTTGTGTTTTTATGACCCTATCCGGCTGAACACCAGTGAAGCTTATATTGAATCAATACGCCGGGAATGTCTCCACATCATCCACACATCAAGAGCAAGAATATTTCTTATAAAGGATTCTGAACGGGTACTGACTTTTTTTTTCTGCGAGCACCTGTCCATTAAAATAAAATAAATAAGTTGATAACAATGTGCTCTTTCATCATGCCAGTGTTGACTCAAAAGTTGACTGTAAGTGTGGTTTTCGGCTCGTTGCGCAGCCCCTCTATTCATCCGATCGGCCAATCCTGACTTGAGATATCCAAAGCTAACAAAGCTTCTATCCAGCACGCATACCACATGATGAAGTTGTACATGCTTTCAATTCATTTTTTACTCTTCCAGGTGTGAAATCCATTCATGGGAAACACTGTTACACGAAATATGTGGCTCTCAGATGTGATGTTAAAATAAGTACAGCTTTTCTTTTAAGGCCTGTGAACGAGTGTTAAGCCTCGAGCTTGTAGAACAACTCTCATAGAGTCTTTTAAGATCTTCTAAGCTGACAATGTTTAGCCGTAAATGTCTTTCCTTTTAAACTAATACCAGTCTGGTTCTCACAGATGTTACTGCTATCGTATGGCTTCACAAGTAGTATGCATAAAAATGGAGAACAATTACACAATAAATTTCAGTGTTTAGATTCGATAACCTTTCCACAGCACTCTGGGCTAATGTCCGCAGTGACAGGCGTAGTAGAGAGGTGCATGCTAAACCATCTGTTCTGAAGTCAACGAATGAAATAGAATTTCTGACCCTAAGAAGTTTAAGTCATTGAGTTTTTAGTGTCCATCATAGCATTTTTGAAGATCTATAAATTTCTGAAACTGGAAATATAATAATAAGCTGTTACGTTTTAGCAGTATATTATCGAGCGTTGAGGGTGAGCGGTAACGTTCTGGCCTCGCATTCGGGAGGACGCCTGTTTGAATCCCCATACGGGTATACAGATGTGGGTGTTTCATGGTTTCCCAAATCACTCCTGGTGAATGACGGAATGCTTCCTTCAAAAGGCCATGGCCGAATTCCTTCCCAGTCCTTTCCCGCCTCTAATGATATTGACGTCAAAGAAGCATAAAGCCATAAGCAAGAAAAAGTAGTATAATAAGGCAAATGACATTTACTGTGTGTCCCTCGCATATTAAACCGCGTAAGGAACTGGAAGGACATAAATTTATCAGGTGATATGGTTATCCGAGAATTAAATAACGACGTTGGGGTCAATACAGTGTCTACATTCGTAAATATTGCCACATTTTCTGGACTCCTATAAGAAAACGAGCTTCGCTTGTTGCTTAGTCTTCTTGAAATATATAATTTTTATCAATGTATGTCAGAATTTTGCTTCTGTGCGTTTCTGTTTTACCGGTATTTTGAGTCAAAAAGATGGATCTAGTTCAAAATTCATCTGATATGAGCGTGGCAAACCGTGGTCGGTGTCGCTCAGTCCGTCACCAGTAAGAAAATGCGTTATTTCTGATGTAGTCCATAGTCTATAAACTATTAGAGCTGCCTGTGTGGCCTACAAGTGATTGACAGCGATAGCGATAACACACTTCACAGGCTCTTGAGGCCGTCATTCGCTTACTCATGGAGAAGGAGTGAGAAGATAGAAAGAGATAGATGTTTGACTTTCTCACTTGCTTCACCAATCTCAATCACTAAAATCAGCACCAGTATTCAAGGCAACACAATTCATACATTTCTTTTGTTTTATGCCATTACGGCTCGTCGATGTCGAAATGATTAGAGGCTGAGAAGGACTGGAGGCAAGGAAGAGGAAGGAATTCAGCCTTGACCTTTTGGAGGATCCATCCGACAATTGACTGGAGTGATTTAAAAAAATGGAATACACAAAATCTGGATGGAAGGTAACCAACAATCAGATTGTGATATGTATTGAAACTAAACTTCATCTGCCAATGAGAGCGTTCACCGCTTTGCAGGATACCACAACCGTTTTTACAACATGTCTATACAGCTTTGAGTTTGAACTTCTCTATAGGAAAATGATCAGAGAACTTGAAATAACTTGAACTATGCTGGAGACAACCTGTTTCCTTGTCGGCTAGTGGTTTTGATCGTATAGATTTGTCCTTCGATTTAAGATGGTTTGTCTTTTGGGTATTTTTTAAAGATTGATTTTAGACACAAAAAACGGTAAATTGACCAAATTACGTAATTGTCGATCGTATTAATATCACTAGCAAAACTTCATAAGTGCACACATGTAGTAAACAGGTAGGCTACCTAGAAGTTCAAAAGTGGCACTGCTTTAGCATCTTTTACAATTCAGAAATTAATCTAGTGACCTTTGAGGACCTTAATACAGAAGTCACTACGCTTGAAAATGTCCCACAAACTAACTTAGAACCCATATGCAGTCTTTAACGGAAGTCTTTGTTTCTTACTTTTAAGTAGTATCTATTTTTGTTTTGTAACTCATCACATACATCATCTACAGTATTCAAGACATCATTTTTACTTACTAATTATCAAATATAAACAATTACATCTCTATCTGACAGTTCACAATAAGGTAATTATAACGTTTACAATGTTGAATTTCACGTTTCCTTACGCTATGTTGCGATTCGAAGTTCAGCATTTATTTGATTCGCTCTGATCCATCTATGCAGTGGAAAACGTACTCAGCACAATGTCTAAACCATGACGTTTATGACGAGTTCTTTGCCTTCAAATCCTGAGTAGATTGGGCTGCTTAAAGTGAGCTCGCAGTCGCGACAGTCAAAGAGAAAGAGGTAAAAGACGATGCTGCTAGTTTATCATGCAACACGATAACAAACAAATTTCATTGTTTTCGAAAATCATATATGCCTTTTGGGCGAATAGAAATAATCTAACAGAGGCAATGGCTGGAGCAGCAGGGTGACAAGCTCCAGTTAGCAAACTCGATTCGCATGGGACACAATTTTTATTTTTTCTTACTCTAAAACGGCTTCTTTGGCGAGAGAGTCACTAGAATGTCACTCTGACATACTTTGGCGCTGTTTCACATTTTTACTTCTCGCAAATTGTGTTTGGATTTGCTGATGATCAATACTACGTTTTAATGCCATGTGTGATATACTTCCAGAAATATTTTGGAGTGTGACATTACATGTGGAAGAGCATGGACGTCTATACTAGCGAGTTAATTGAGGACAGCAACATCAGTATTTAATAGAATTATTTAGAATAATTCACTGTGAAGTTAATATGACAGGGTTAAGAGAAATATTTAGGATTAAGTTATGTGGCAATTGACGTAATAAGAACATTTAATACAACAGAGAAGAAGGAATGAATGGTCAAGACAAGAACAACCATATGGACCTTACCCAGCCTGCAATACCAGGCATAGGTAGACGTTAAAGATTTTAAATTTTAGAGTTGCCAACGCCAGAAGAGTTGACTCACCGCAAAGACTAAAATAAATTGCGGATTGTTCAAGAGGAAGTTAAATCTTCCTTCTGTAGAGGCTTGTTGAAAAATTTATAAACCAGAGCGATTATTGGCAGGCGCCCAAGGGTCTCCAAAGTGGTCGATACCGACCCCTTTGGGTCGATAAGAGATCTCCCAGGGTCGATTAATACAGAGGAGTCGAAAGGGGGTTGATTAATACTAAAGAGGATCAATTAAACTGTACAGGAAAAAACAGGAATGCTCTACTAAAAGTCAGGTCAATAAATAAAAGTAAAGCTCATCCTCTCAATTCTCGTCTGTTTGTGAAGTCATATGAAGTAAATGATGAAACTTTCAACCAATTACTTTTGCTCACTGAGGTAAGGTGGTTGTCAAGAGGTGATAGTTGCAGTATTGAGAGTTGAAGACTGCTTTAGGAAGGTGGATCCATCGCTATGTGATAAGTTAAAAAAGTACAACAACCATCTACTCTTTTTGGCAGGTCTTTATTAGAAATTTATTCCATCTATCCATGGTTTTGTTCCTATTTTTTTGAGATTACAATAATAGTGGAAAGTATCTCGTTTTTCTGTTAATTTTATTGGGTGGATATTATAAATTATTTTGTTGAGTTGTTATGCAGGCCTCCTTACTGTTTAGCATCAGAAATGCCAAATATGATTTAATGTTTTTATTAAATACTTGTGGGGGTCGATAAGAAGGCAAATGTAGTATCAAGGAGTCGACGGGGTAAAAAGTTTGGGGACCCCCGGTCTAGACGTACAGTTGTCAGGGCAGATGAACCGACTCTAGAAGGAGAGACCGGAGTGGCTGATATCAATGAGATCCCGTTTCTTGATGACTGAAAAACTAGATTGGGGGCAAAGACGAGCCTGTTGTATTTGCAGCAGTTTATTCAGTTACGACCAGTTCGTGCTTCATCGCTGGGCAAGTTGATTTCACAAAATTTAATCGACGTCAACTCCTCGCACCAGCAGTATATGAATCTCAAAGCTGAACGAAATGAAATTCTGCTTTGACTTCGATTAGATTTTGTGAAAATCAACTCGATTTATCGCATAAAACTGTTATAGATTGGAACAATTAAATGCGTGAATTATGTGTCTTGGATATGGCGAATAAACCAAACAAGAAGGTAGGTGGACCAGATTGCATTGTGGAAATTGATGAAAGTTTGTTTAGTAAACGTAAAAATAATTGTGGTCGAGTATTACCCGAACAGTTGGTGTTTGGTGGTGTATGTAGAGAAACAAAAGATTCGGTAATATAGTACTGAATATTATTGTGAGTGCTGAAGCGCGAGTGGATAAAAACCGCCAAATCTGTAGCTGCGGTGGCGTTAATACTCAAGTACCAACATTCTTTTTAAGGACAACGCAAAAAAAGTACTGATTTTCGCCGATAGGCGCATGTAGGTATGCCGCTGATAACAATAATTCCGTATGGTCGTAATTACCTGATGACAGAATTTCTATTGGCTGCGTGTTCCGCCCCTGTTGCAGCCGTCTTAACCTAACCGACAATCATACCGGATACAGGGTACTTACAGTTACGTGAAATCTGAAACACGGAAGCATTCTGTTGTGCTTCACATTGCACAGCAAGCTGTGCCTGAGGGGTAGGTCGAGTTAAGAGCCTATGAAAATCCCCGCTGGGACAAGGATTCAAACCGGGGACGTTTTGATCCCAGTCAGACCCCTGAACCACCAGTCCACTCTTTGTTCTTAATAATATTGCGTTTCAACTGGCCGGGTCTTTAGATTTATTCTGTTCATGCAAGTTCGCGTCATGATCTTAATTTTGTCTCTCACGATTTGTGAATACGAAGCAAGAAAAGATAGTATGTGTGAAATCTTGTTTTAAACTCAGAAAAAGTACTAGTATGAAATAATTCTGGAAGTATTTGGAAACGAATCCCTAAGCCATGCGCATGTATGGTTTTGGCGAATTAAGCCTGATCGAATGCCAGCAGAAGAAGATGAGAGTTCTAGAAGACTGTCCAACTAAACCACGGCTGAGACAGTCGACAAAGTTCAAGAAATGATTCCTGAAGGTCGTCGTCTGACAATCCACAGCATTGCAGAATAACTTCCATAATCTATTAAACAAGTAGGTGAATTTTAGCAGAAGTAGGCCTATTGGGCATGGGCGTGTCCTAGAAGAAAAAATATGTTGCCTTCAGTACGCTTCGACGAGTGAAAAACTGGCTCAGAAGCACTTTGTGAGAGGAAAGATTGACTGGATTATGCCTGATGAATGTGCACGAAATTTCGTGAAAGAACACCGTGAGATAATGAGAAACAAAGATATTGAAAAATTTTCTAAGAATCCGAGACGATTAATGTTAACATAAACTATAACTGAGTTACGATCTTAATTTACTACATAGTAGGTCCTTAGATTAAGTGGTTGGATTACTATATTAATCAATAATAAAAATAATTTCCTTAATAAGTTTGAGTTTCATTTTGTAAGAAATCGTCATGTTTCAGTTCCCCACCCCACTTCCTCGAAACCAATATGAGTCCCCCCCCCCCTTAGCTCAAATTTTGCCCCCCTCTAGATCTGATCCTGGATACGCCCTTGTTATTTGGCTTGTATCGTATTGCTAATAAGTTTGTTTCTCCCCTATCGACAAATGATCAATAGCAGTGGCTTATTCATATTTGGATTGAACTAAAAGAAGTTTCTTCCAAAGATGATATCTTTTTTTTCCGCATGAAGGTGGATGTACGGTTGCGAACTGGAAATAAAGCAGTGGAAGATTCCCGGTTCACAAGGGAGGAAATGCCAACAGGTGAATGCGAAGGGCATGTACCATTCATTCAAAATTAGTTTCTCAGAGACATACTGACAATTCAGTATTATATTTTGACATTCTAAGCCGTCTTCGCGAGGTTTTTAGAGATAAAATGACCTCAGCTTCGAAGCGAAAAGTTACCTCGTGTATCACGACAATTCACCGACCCCAGTTCGCTCTACACCCCATAGTTTTTGGCAAATAATTCTATAACTGTCAATCCTCATCCCCCTTGTTCTCCTAATTTAGAACCCTGCGACTTTTGGCTGTGCCACAATATGAAGATGAAGTTAAAGAGTAGCCAGGTCAAGACGATAGGGGAGACACAACATGAATCGCGGGGAGGTGTTGGTTGCAGTTACAGAACAGATCCAAAAAGGTTCGACTAGTGTATAAAACGGTGGGACCGGTGCATTGTGTCGCAAGGAAGGTGATGAGCGTCACGACGTTTGAAAATCAAATTTTATAGCTTTAGTCCGGAAATCTTTGCATACCTTTTAAATACATGGGTCTCTTGACCTACGTCAGACCACGTAGGTTTGTGAGTGGAAAAATCGTCCTTCAGTTCATCCTATAAAGTTTTTTTACATGCATCGTTTGTGATTTTACTACTGTCTCTCAATATAAGATGTATTAAAACCATTTATTAACCATAAAGGTACTCGAAGCAAATGTAATTTGATTTTCAAGTAATACAAATAGTTTGCATTCAAACACTTGTAAAAGTTTTCAAATAATTTCTGTTATATTTAAAGTCGTTACGTACTATTTTAAATAGTCGAGGGGTTGTTTTGCAGCTATAGTCTCACGCAAGAAGGTATCATGTTTTGAGATTATTGGGACAAATTTGTCTAACAAAATATTGTCTTTTCTGAGGCAGTTTTTATAACTTTCACAATCTATTTAGTTCAACATCCTTGCGTCACTGAAGTTTTCTCAAACAATAAACAATTTTTTTATAAGCACCTCATTTTTCTATTACTCTAAAACTATGGAAAAAATATTAAATGTTGCCATGTTTCTTTTCCTTCTTGAATTAATGCATGATGACGACATTTTTGTCCCGCGAAAAAGTATGAAGGAAGAATACTGTTAGGCGCGTTAGTGGTGGAGAGTATCCAACTATAGTTCTACAGCGAGATCCTACAAATTGGACTACGAATTGTTAGCTTAAAGCGAGCTCGGCTATTTTGATTTCGGATTCATTTTTATCATTTCTATCTGTCTGAAGTGACATCAGAAAATGTTATGAACGCAATTGCATTTCGACACGTGCGTAACCGATAGACATGCTCATGACTCATTTCAGGTTCCCCCCTACTCTTTCACACCTCTCTCTCTCTCTCTTTTTTCTGTCTCTCTCTCTCTCTCTCCCTCTCTCTCTCTTTCCCCCTCCAGAAGGCGCGTGACCTAGCCTTCTTGCAAAGTCAACACGTTGATCGTTCAGTCTTTGGTCTGGTTCAAGACAGACCTTCTTAGCTGCGAATCTTTTGCTACAAGTTTATTTTATGTAACCTTATGGTTTCCATTTATTTCTATTGTAATATCTGCGTAGATCTTGTCAAAAAAATGTTTTTAACCAACGCTGCGTTACTCATATTAGCAGTAATGAAAGTTTTGTAGCAAGCCTACTAAAAACGATTGCAGTTAAATCTTGGGCTCTTTGGCTAATTGACGTAGCGTGTCAGAAGTAATTAATCCCTAATATTCCTGTTATAATCTGTTCGTAAATAGACAACGTGTCAACTTTCTAATTAGCTAGCATTTTCAACAAATTTTTAGTCTTCGATGAAACAAATAATCGGGAAAGTAAAAAAAAAAATTCTATGATGATGAGGTGGAGAATGGATTAATAATTGTCGATGACATAAAATATAAATAGTTGGGCATAACATTCGATAATAAGTTTAATTCGGGAATGATACAGTGCAGTTTTCAAATTCTTGTTGAGGCATATACCAGAAAAGTAAGAGAAATGGAGCAGGAAATCTTGATCTGATCATTGCTTGAGTATGGTGTGGTAGTGACAACGGTGCTGTGTTGGAAATGATTACAATACTTGAGTTAGTTAGGAAGATTTTATGGCGTTGGATCACCCTTTTACATACTTCTGTATTGCTCACAATGATTCTTTGTAAGCAAAATTAAAAGTATTCGGGCCTGGAGCAACAGATTGTTTCATTTGCATGTATGTAAACTATGATACAAAATCCCTAACGGAATCTCAAAGTTAATCTGTTATAATTTGTACGGTTTAAAAACATCGTCAACGAATTTAAACAACTAATGTTGACAAGTAAGTAATCTATTTACGAATATATAAGAGTGAGAGTTTAGGTTGGGTCAAACGGTTTCCTGGGGTTCATGTGATGTAAATTTAACATCAAAAAAATTAAAAGGGGTAGTATACAGAAAACATGTTTTGTTAGTTAAGGTAACAACGCTTCTTTATTATTTTTTATGATGTTAAAAACTATTCTTTTGCCTAGTGCGAATATTTGGAAAAGGTACAATACAGTTATATTGAAGTTCCTAATCAGTTTAGGTTCAGTTACCGGAAATCTTCGTCGTGTGAGCAAAGAAGAGATCTGACAGAGAGCAGTGGTGGTGGAACAATACAAAGAGAAGAGGTATGTGCCAATAGATTTGTTTATGTTCAAACAAGTAATGTCGGTGGCAGTTAGAAGTTTTATGATATTGACAATAATAGTGAGAAAGATGGCAAAAATAAATTTAGAAAAATCTTAAAGGTGTAGATAAACGATGCAATCTAAAGATGAACAGAAAATAATCAATAATTAGCTTTAAGACCTTAGCCGACCAAGACACCACTATAATATTGCTACCAGAAAATAACACACCAGAGTATCAACCGATTGAGAATTTGACAAAATATAATCAAGCTAATAGTGATTTATCACCTACATATAACAGCGATAGCAATATGAAGAAAGAGTATTTTTTGCCTCAACTAATTAGGAAATATAATCCATTATTTGATGATCCATATGTTATATAAATTGAGGTAAAACGAATCGAATGCATGCAATCCATTTAGGGAAGGTATTCAATAACAACAATGCGGGACTTCGGCACATTAAATAGCAAGGAAAAACTTTTGTGATTGGAATTTAAATCTGTATAATTGGTTACTACGTTTGTGAAAAACAAATAATTTTTTCAATCGTTAGACCTGGAATAATATATTCCAGCGAATAGAAAGCAAAGGAAATATGTTATTAAATTTATTCCAACTGGAATGTCAGAGAAGAAACAAAAGGAATATTAAATCAACAGATCCCATTTTTTATGTTCGGTGGTTCTATGACAAACCATATCGAGAGAAAGGTCGAAACCAAGCCACTGTGGACAGTGATGCTCACATTTGCAACCAGTAAATTCTTGAATAAAATAATGTTTTTCCGCTTGAGATTTATAGTTTCACCTATACATTTTCTGTAATTCAATCTTTAAAATATCAGTGATTTGGACATTTAGCTAACTTCTGTAGAGGAAAGGAACGATGATTATGGTGTGGTGAAGAACACTATTTCCCATAACAAAGTAAATAAGTGTGTAAAACGTGGTGGAGGACAAAGCTAGATAGCACTCAACAAAAGTGTAGTGACAAGAAGCAATTACTAATTAAAGCTAACGACTTCTTCCACTACAGAGCAAAACGTTTATCACAACAATAACTGGCAAACCCGTTAAGTATATTATCCCTCAAATGGTATGTGAATCAAGATTTGTACTAGCCGAAGAGATAATTGAAGCAGAACTAGGAAAGAAAGTTATTAATACAGTAGTGAAAATAGGGTCCAAGGTAATAAAACAATGTTTAAAGAGTAAGCTACACTGGAAAAAAAAATATAAAGTAGCTACGAAGATCGGTATTTCGGAAATCAAGGAACTGAGTTTAACCAGCAAAAACAACATCAAATAGCATTAAATGATGAATAGAAAAACGAATCACATTATACTCCATTGGAATGTTCGAGATAAAGCAATCTTCATATACTCATGGAAAAGCAAAGTGCGGACATAACGTTGGTCTAAAGCTGCGTTCCCAAACGGAGGCCTCCCGGGACGGATAGCCAACAACACGCCGTACTCACTGTTTAGAGAAAAAAGGTCACAGTGCGAAAAAACTAAAGGGTTACTCGTTAGAAGTGCTGAGTAGTGAGTACGAGATGCAAAGGGAAGCATACTTTTTTAAAAGATGGCTCAAAGGAATTCGGAACCGTTGGCACCGCTGCATTTTTAGAACCAGGTCACTGTGTTTACGCGACTAACAGATTACTATCATAATTTTCGACGTTCTTCTCAGAGCAATATACCTTGCTAAGAGCGCAGTTAAAAGAACACATGACAGCTCAATCAATATGTTCAGACTGTAGAAGTTCCTGGGATTGTCAAAAGGAAGGTGCATAAACTATTTCGTTTATACCAACCACAGCAGAAAACATCATTCAAACGTGTGGTAGTCCAGTTCTAACGGGTGCTGAGCCATATCGAAATGACTGGAAATGATGCTCCAGACAGAACAGTTCGTCGTAATCTTACTTCTTCCCAAACTGAATAAGTTTTCGCTCCTTGTACAGACTTTAGGGTAATTGTCAGTGGGTGAAGAGACGGCATGTCAACTGTCAGGGAAAGGGACTTAGTCATCTCCAGTCATGGTATGCATAAGAGCAGGACCTAATCAGGACAGGAATTATATTGATGAACAGACTTTGAATAGGATACACTCTGCTGAGAGACAAAAAAAAAAGCATCACGTGGTTGACAGATTCCCCAATGTGCTCCAATTGTTATTTCGTGGAAGGTATGTGAACAGCTAGCAGCATTGATCAAGAAGGAAAGAACTCCTAGAAGATTGTCTCAATACAACTGATATACTCTTTCTGATGAGATCTCTGTCATTTCGGATCAAGAAAGTGGTCAAGATATTAACCATGTATGTTGTGCGAACTAAATATAATATTTAAAAACTAGTTTACACAACAGACGTTTTGCTATCCAAATTTCAATAGAAAAATTATGATCGTTTTGTGAACTTATTAAAAGCTCTTGAAAATGTGTAAACAAAGTAAAAAATGAGAAAAATACATAGTTCTGAGTGATCATTGTATTTTTTAATGATTGTGTTCATGATTATTCAATTTGGGGAGGAGTATATTCAGCAGTATACCGATTGAAAATTTTACTTGCGGGATGAATTTTATAGGCAGTACACCACTGAAACACCGGAAATGAGTGATGTGCCTGGAATATGATCGACTTGGAGCTAGGTGGTTTTGTTCCGAAATTAAAGTCACGATTAAATTAAGTCAGAATTTCATGTTAACCAAATCATTTTTCTTACATTAAAACTGAAATCTCAATTAATCTCAAAGAGTTTTAATTTCATTTTGATCATCGCACCACCTAACCGTTTTTGATTGTTTCGTAGATCTTGCATCGTTCAGTTTAATGGCTGCAAAGACTTTTTATGTGGCATTATACATTAATCTCAAGCGATCAATTTGCAATGCTGCAGAACTTTGGCAATCGCACAGTTTTTCGAAAGGTTACTTATTGGAGTTTCATTGATTTGCATATTCAACGTCAAACTGAATGCTGAATGAGCCGTTGGACTTCCTTCCAACAATGTACGCACGTAGTTGCAGTTCCTGATGAAACAAGTGCAAATGTACTTTCATTCTGGAAGTGAATCGTCGCGAAAATCAATAAGATCAGAAAAGTTTTTCCAGCTCCAACGGGAGCATCAAAGAAGAAACTCCCTCTAGTTCCATCGTTCACATCTTTCACGAGCATATTTTTATTGATTATTCAACAGTAGAACATTCTTTCGAACTGATTCTCACAATGCATCACAATTAAATTGTTTATAGTGATTCAACTTTTGATTAAATGTGGCGTGCTTCGGTCGATTGGGCGTTGTAACGACTAATTGACATAATACGTTGTTCGATATCACCAAGCACATGTCCTCAATAATTATCAATACAAAATAAAATAATATTTGTTGGACAGATCGAGAAACAACACGGAAATAAAAGTAAAGGTAATTTTAATTTAGGCTGGAATGCATTTTTCCAGATTTTTCTCCAGATCTTGTAATCTGATTTTTTTTATCCAATAGAAAACGTTCAACTGAATTATTTACATAACTGGAGTATGAGAAACAAAAAATAATAATTACATATATCCATCGTTCGACTCATGGTCTTGAGTTTGTGCAAAAAGCCAATAGAAAAAAGCACTTTCAATCTTTTTCCGAATTTTCAAATTTTCTCTGTAACTTTTCCGATTTTTTTTTTTTGCCCTAAACATCTTATTTTTAAAAAATTGGTCCATAGAAAAAATAACTTTCTATTTTTTCCCAAATTTTCAGGGACATTTTTTCAGTTTTTCCTTTCCTGAAAAACTTATTCGGACCGTTATAATCATTTAAAAAATTGGCCAAATCGGTCCATACAAAAAAGTGTTTTCTCGAATTTTCCAATTTTCCTTTCCAGTTATTCTTTCACAAAAAACCTTATTCGGACTATTATCAGATTTTATAATACAAAATCCGTCCATAGAAAAGAGTACTTTTATTTCTTCAGGATTTTCAAATTTTCCGGAAAACTTTTCCAATTTTTCTGTCTCTTAACACCTTATTCGGACTGTTACGAATATTTTTAAAAAATAAGGCTAATTGATCCTTAGAAGAAAGTACTTTCAGTTTTTCCTGAATTCTCCAATTTTCCTGGCAACTTTACCAATTTTTCTTTACCTAAAAATCTTATTCGGACTATTACAAACATCATTTAAAAATCAAAAAGACAAATTGATCCACAGAAAATTAACACATTCAGTATTTCAGAATTATCCAATTTTCTTGGTAACTTTTCCAATGTTTCTTTATCTAAAAACCTTATTCGGACTATTACCAACATCTAAAAAAAAAATTTGTTGAATTGGTCCATAAAGTAAGTTCTTTAAGTTTTCCAGAATTTTCCAATTTTTTGCAAATTTTCTTTCTCTAAACACCTTATTAGGACTATTACGAATATTTTAAAGGATTAGACAAATCGGTCTTTAAAAAAAGTATTTTCAGTTTTATCCGACTTTTGTAATTTTCCGGACAACTTTTCCATATTTTCTTTCTCTAAAAACTTTATTCGGACTATTATGAACATTTTTTTTAAAAAAATAGCCAAATCTGTCCATAAAAAGGTACTTTCAGTTTTCCAGAATTTTCCGGGCAAGTTTTTCAATTTTTATTATTCTAGAAACCTTATTCGGACCATTACGAACATAAAAATCAAAAAATAGCAAAATCTGCCCACCCATTCTCAAGTGATGCGATTACCAACCAACGTCACTTCATTTTTATTATATAGATTAAACGTATATGATATAGCGCTTTTCGTCGTATTAGTCAATTCCTAAACCCACAAATAAAATAAGAGAACTATGTGTAGGCCTATCTATAAAAAAAGATCAAAATACCTATTACGTTATTCTCGATTGCATAAATTTTATGGTAATAACCGTGGGATCTTATTAGTATGTTCGTAAACTATCAATGTGTTATATTTCATTAAAATCTACGCACCGTATTTTGAGGAACGTGGAATTTTTTTATGTTTTCGAAAGCAGCTATGTAACTTATCAACACAGACAGTATCTTGTAAATTAATAGTTGATATAAGCTATTTCTATGGCAAGTTTCGTTGAAATTGATTCACTATTTTTTGCTTGATCGGTGCACAGACGAGAAGAAATGCTATAATTTACGGTTTTGACCTGAGTGTCATCGGATACATTGCAACATGTCGGGATAAAGAGTATTCTATATATCAATCAATGCTATTATTGTTTTTAGTTTCGTTAGTAGTAATAATAATTTCGTGTGATTTCTTTCCGGCTGTACAACTGTCCGCCCCCCCCCCCCCCCACCCCCCTATCGTAGGGGAACCTGCGGAGAGTCCTAGCAGCTTCACATGAACAAAGCAAAACTTTGCCAGATATGAAGTTAAGTTTTAAGGCCCGTATAAATTTCGGCCGGGGTTTGAACCAGGTACCTTCAACAGCCCAGTCAAGAAGCTTAACCTATTCAGAAGAGTTATACAAGGAAGAGAAAAGATGACCATGAAGACAAACTGGTGTTCGATTTCAAGTATAATGATGTTGCAAATTGTCTTCCATAACTAACGGAGTCACAAATTTGAATAAATTACTAAGGGAAGTCATGAATAATTTATCAAAAACGCTGACAGATTTTAAAATTAAAATTCGTAGAAGGTAAAAGTAGGCGCATGCAAAAAATGGGAAATTTTCACCGGAGCGCGCGCCTCATTGAGATTAAATTACTAATCTGGCTATAAAGTATTTTATATATTAACTGACGACATATGCGGTTGATATGTGCAGTCTCGTTGAAATTGCTTCGGTACCGTGGAGCACTACAGAACACACATTGAGAGTATCAAATATAACAGCTGGAGGGAGTGCAAAAGAGGGCACCTATATTTGCTGGCGAAATTTACCGCACACACCATCAGTAACCGATTTTATAAAAAAGAGACTGGTTGGCATGTAATATAATCGTATACTATGAGTTATAACTGAACCAAGTAGTTAACTTTGACCCTAGTTTCTTCTATTTCATATTTGATGATAATTAAGGTTAGGGAGGGGCCTAAATGGTGTGATGGGTTCGGGATCAAATTAATTGGAGAGAATAATATATCATAATTAATTTCTCGTTGAAATTTACATATATTAGGAAACGGCGAGTGTTTCACGCGTGACAGTTGAATGTAGAGGCGATCCAATTCTTTTTTCAAAATGTGCCTCAGTTTAATTGTTATTAGTTTATTACTTATGACAGTGGTTGCCAATTAGTTTTTCCCAAGTAACACTTCAAGAAAAAGCTCAACCACGTGTAACCCTCACAGATGAAATGATATATAAATAAATGCGTTTGTCGCAGTCGAATGCTTCGCATAACCACAGCAGTACAGTAACATAATACACACACACCCACAATTTGATTGTCTTTCAATATATTTTGGTGGTAGTAATGTTTGCGTAAGTTTTTCCAGTGATCCCACTGATTACCTTTGCCAAGAGATTACCACGCGTACCCTTGAAGCAACCTCACGTACCCTGGGAGTACGAGTACCACTAGTTGGGAACCATTGGCTTAGGGTGTTTTAGTATCCTCTATAAAATTAATTTCTGTACCTGTATTAATTTTAATTTGTGTCACTAACGCTGAAACATACATACTGTGCATCCAGTGATAAGTAAGATGCTCTTAAGCGTATTTTTTTTAACTTCTTAACGTCTCTTAACAACGGGATCTTTAGAGACAGGAAATGATGGGAAGGAATTCGGCCATGGACTTTTGAAGGAAGCATCCCAGCATTTGCCTGGAGTGATTTGGGAAACCATGTAAAACCCAAATCTCGATGCCCGGACGGGGATTCGAACCGTCGTCCTCCCGAATGGCTCTTAAGCGTATCTTCGATACAGTTAAAAATAAAACTTAAACAATATCGTGATATTTGCTTCCCAGTACTACTCTGCCTCCTGTCTTCTACTGTGGGCACCCGCTATATACGTGTAAATTGTACAAAAAAGATCATCATGGCGACTTATTTCACCAAAGAGACTGGCCGAAAAACTAAATCTGCACCTTACAACGCCGAATGCTTCAGTTATTACATTCAAAGCGAGTTGGATCGATGCTCGTAATTAAGAACAGATACAATCCTAGTAGTAAGGATATAGGTGTTTGGCTCCCCCTAATTATCTCGCCCGTCCCGCCCCATGCGGCCGCTTCCCCTATAATTAGGCGCCACCGCCCTGTCATTATCTACCTGGCTGCCGGCGCCGCTTACCGCCATTATCTTTGTAGGTCACGCGCCCCGCCCCCTGCGGTCGCTGCCCTATAATTACGCGCCGCCTCCACCCACCCCCTCCCCTCCCATATCCAGAAGCCCCGTCCATAAGAATTGTATGTGTGCGGTTTCTGCTGCAGTCTCAAGGTCACCCCCCTCCCTTCCCGTATCCAGAACGCTCTTCAATAAGACTTGTATGTGTGCCGGTTCTGTATTAAATAGGCCACGCGCCCCGCCCCCTGCGGCCGCTTCCCCTATAATTAGGCGCCACCGGCCTGTCATTATCTACCTGGCTCTTTGTAGGTCACGCGCCCCGACGGCGCCGCTTACCGTCATTATCTTTGTAGGTCACGCGCCGCGCCCCCTGCAGCCACGCCGGCGCCGCTTGCCGTCATTATCTTTGTACGTCACGCGCCCCGCCCCCTGCAGACACGCCGGCGCCGCTTACCGTCATTATCTTTGTAGGTCACCCGCCCCGCCCCTGCAGCCACGATGGCGCTGCTCACCGTCATTATCTTTGTAGGTCACGCGCCCCGCCCCCTGCAGCCACGCCGGCGCCTCTTACCGTCGTGTGCGTACGCGTGTCCTGCCGCACGCAGCGCGTGGTTGAGGCAGTCCCGTCGCATGCACACGCGTCGCCCCCTCCAAGTCCAAAATGGAGTTACATGGTTTATGGACGCACCCTTAGCATAACAAATTTTCAGCTTCCGCTCTACTTGCCTCGCATTCGGGAGGACGTGAGTTCGTATTCCCCGTCCTACCGTCGAATTATTATTATTATTATTAAATACAATGAGGGATGAAGAAGGGGGAGAGAGAAACTTGGTGCTGACCCATTCAGTCTTACTCTTCCGAACATGCGATCTTAAAATACTAATTATTCACTAATTCATCGTAACTACTGGGATAATTAGCATTTATTCGTAAAGTGCGGTCAACGGTTCAAAACCCTCGTCGGTTTAATAAAGCGGGAAGGAATTCTGCATGTTGAAGAAGGGAAATGGCGAAACCTGGTGTCGGCCCATTCAGGCCTAATCTTCCGAAAGATACCAAAAGGTTTAACGTCCCCCTTCAAAGGTAGTTTACTAGAATTCGGTGAATTTAGTTTTGCGCGATACGTGGACACATTGAACGAGAAGGAATACGGCCATTGCCTTTTGAGCATCCCGACATTCACCTGGAGTGATTTCAGGAAACCATGGAAAACCCAAATCTGGATGCATGGACGGGGATTCGAACCCGCGTCCCCCGAATGCGCGGCCAGAACGTTAACCGTTCACCCACAACGTTCGGTCCTTAGGATTTGATAACAGCGAAGATATTATACGTACTTTACGTTTCTTTGAACAGCTACGAGTTGCTATTTGTTCGATTTTCAAGTGAGTGCTAAATTTGTTTCATTTGTATATTTATACATCCGGCTTACTTTCCAAAAAAGTTATCGCACATCAGGTTTTAGTTTAGCGTGGTACGTGAATAATAATTATTATTTATAAACGTGTTGTTCTCGAGTATTAGATGAAATGTGAAATAGGATGATTTCTGAGATCTTGTCAAACTAAGTAGCTCATGGATTGCAGTGAACAGTTGTAAGTGTAAAATATAAATTTCTAATGTCAAGGTAGTGACACTGATCAAACTCGACCGAACTATTTTCAGTGTTATGTTTTGCTGTTTGTATGAAAGCACAGAACTGTCGAGGTCATTAGGGGCTCCGACTGGAGACTGTTAACTGGAGGGAATTCGGCCATGGCCTTTTGAAGGAAACATCCCAACATTCACCTGGAGTGAATTCGGGAAACCATTGAAAACCTAAATCTGGATGCCCGGACGGGGATTCGAAATGCCGTCCTCCCGAATGCGAGGCCAGACCGCTAGCCGGTTCACCACCACGCTCGGTGAAATGTAGTATAAATGATACCCCATACTAGTAGGTTAAATATAAAAATAGGATCGAATGCAATTGGAGAAGTAAGTGAATTCTGTTACTTAGGAAGAAAAATTACAACCGATGGCTGAAACAAAAATTATGTTAAAAGCAGAATAGCACTAGCATAAAAAAAAAACAGCCTTCATGAAAAAGAGAAATCTTTTAGTTTCAAATACTGATCTGGGAATTGGAAAAAACTTTTTAATACTCTATCTCCATCAGGTCTCAATGAAACAGATGAATCCTATGTTACCCCAAGCTACTAGGTAAGTAAATTCATGTAGGCTGCCTAGTACCCATCCATTCATCATCCCTTGTCATGATTGGACCTGCAGTTTAACGTGGAAATCGGAATCGCTGTCCATCATAGTGTACCTCAAATAGGCAAAACAATATGTATAAAAAATGTATCCACATTCAGTTAATCGTCAGTGTCTTCAAAAGAAACCTCTGCAATACCACTCAAAATATATATATAGGGGTGGAGTGATTCCATAAAGCCAGAATTTTTCGCTTCGATGGTATGGCTATTTATCAATGTGGTATTCTTTCTCAAGGAACTTTAAAGGCTATAAGACTGGAGACTTTGTCAACTAATCAGACTTTGTTTCAAATTGTAATTTTATGAGTGTTGTACAAAACGCCCATTCCAATTTTAGTGCTTTCTTTCATGAAATTAAACAACTTTGATACTAATTTACAATATTTTACACAACTTTTTTTTTTTTTTTTTTCAAATGTCAAGCTGGTCAACTGTTTACCATCAGTAAAGCCTTACACAGTTCATTTCATGCATTTTACCCGTGGCACATGCTAATTTATGCGCGAAGTAATAACAATCTATGCATGTGGATAAAAAGGCTGATTAGTGTTTACCATCGGTAAAGCCTTACAAAGTTCTTTTCAAGTATTTTACCAACATTTCTATATTATTATTATACATTTTTTTAAATTAATTTCACGGAAAGTGGCACATACTAATTTATGCGCGAAGTAATAACAATCTATGCATGTAGATAAAAATGATTATAAAGGGAAAAAAATATTTTTATTTACAAATCATTGTATACATGGGGACTACCCCCAAAAATTCTACGCTATTATCAGTGTAAATTGTTCTGTCAATATTCGGTGTCGCTTGCTCTGTATTGATAAATTCTTCTTCTTCCTCTTCTTCTTCCACTTCGGGATCTTCGCGACGCCCGGCCAAGGGTTGAATCCAGCCATTTTCTGCTACTTAAACGGGTGGATCTACTGGATTTTGTGCTGCAGGATCTTCACGACGCCCGGCCAAGGGTTGAATCCAGACAATTTCTTCTTCTGCTACATAAACGGGTGGATCTTGTGCCGCAAACTCGGGACGTCCTCTTATGAAGTAGGGCCGAACCACAGCTCTCGGTCTTTATGAACGTTTATCCCAATATCCTCTCTGTTTTTTTTTGGATGGTGTTGGGGGAGGAGGTATTACCTCGTTCCAATCTTCTGTGGGAAAGAAATAATAATATAATTACTACGATAATAATAATAATAATATATACATAAGATAAAATCAAACCAGTAACATGTAAAGACAAGCATCAGTTAAAAACGGCGTGAGGCAAGGTTGTAACAAGTCTGCATGTCTGTGTTTCAAATAATAACACGTATCATTCAGCCTTTTAATTCATTAAAAAAGTGGTGATCCGTTCGTGTGGACGTTGAAATAGCGCAAAAGCGAAACGTATCTTCCGGCAGTCTGATCGATACAAAATCTTTACGCAGTTGTTTACTAGTATAAGGCATGAACTGTTACATTTTTAATTTATATTAGTGAAATTAATGAAGATTTACATTGCAGAAAAAAAAAGACATAAATCTTTGGCTTTTAGAAACGAGGCACAAAATGCAAAACTAATTCAGATTCTAACTAGATAGTTTAAGGCTTCCGGTGAAATTTTCTCTCCACATGCAACTGCTCAAATTTTAGCAATTGATACTAAATCATCAGTCAAGAAAATTAATAAGAATACTGAAAGAACAGTCTGAAACCACATCTGACAACATGCTGGCACAGAAAACAGACATTGATAAACACAACTAAATAAAAATCAGCCCTAGATTATGAGGAGGGGACTGACCCATTTTCATGAAACCCACGTTGAACGCAATACTCGTAAAAAAAATAAAAAATAAAATAAAAAAAGCGCAAAAGCGAAACGTATCTTCCGGCAGTCTGATCGATACAAAAAATTTACGCAGTTGTTTACTAGTATAAGGCATGAATTGTTACATTTTTTAAATTTATATTAGTGAAATATATGAAGATTTATGCAGAAAAAAGACATAAATCTTTGGCATTTAGAAGCGAGGCACAAAATCCAAAACTAATTCAGATTCTAACTAGATAGTTTAAGGCTTCCGGTGAAATTTTCTCTCCACATGCAACTGCTCAAATTTTAGCAATTGATACTAATTCATCAGTCAAGAAAATTAATAAGAATACTGAAAGAACAGTCTGCAACCACATCTGACAACATGCTGGCACAGAAAACAGACATTGATAAACACAACTAAATAAAATCAGCCCTAGATTATGAGGAGGGGGACTGACCCATTTTCATGAAACCCACCTCCTCAAACTGTATTCATTGGTTCATCACCTTGTTCCCAAACATGCCATATTGCAAGAAACTCACTCCAACTAAAATATGGTACATGGAAGATCAGTCCAAAAATTTTGATCTTGGTATTATTTTAAGATGATAATGACTCAGCTATTACAGCCATGAAAAGGAGTTGCATATACAAAAATTCAAACTAAAGTTGTTTTCATATAGTGAGCTCTACTAGTCAAATACATTTGATGTGCATCCTACCTGCATTTAGAACTTCAGAAATTTCATCTAGATATTGCACGACGTCCATATTACCTGAAACTTAAACTGAATATTGTGGGATTCGAGATCTCCCTTTTATTGTGTGTGGACCATCCCCCACCACGGAAATTTTGACCGTCTAAGCGTAATGGGGGTAGGTATCTACGATAATATATGCCAATTACAAAAAAAAAAAAAAAAAGAAGAAATGTGATGTGGCAGCTCACCTTTATTCCAGGCCGGAGAAGGTTCCCCCTAAGCAACATTCACAGATAGGTAATAGCCTCGTTTTAGTACTCGGCAGAAAATTTTATTTAATAGGCGCGGCCGTTCGCATGTAGGCAATAATAGCTATGTATAAGGGGTCGAGGAATCCCAGCCAAATATACAAGAAACATCCTGCTTCAAGTGGCTCGGAAAACCATCCCTTCTTACCGGCACAAACTCCACTAAACGTGATGTAATAGCCTCGTTTCAGTACTCGGCTGAAAACTTTATTTAATAGCCGCGGCGTTCGCTGGTAGGCAATAATAGCTATGTTTAAGGGGTTGAGGAATCCCAGCTAAATATACAAGAAACATATTGCCTCAAATGGCTCGGAAAATCATCCCTTCTTACCAGCACAATTTCCACTAAACGTAATTTTCGCTGTCGAAAGTGGTTGTTTGTTTCTAAATTACTACAACAGCAGATACTAATAAACAGACGGACCGGGAATCAGACCCCCTCAACATCCTCATCTAATAGCTATATTTAAGGGTCGAGATCTCCCAGCTAAAAAATACGATAATGTCTCTTCGGCAAATGGCTAAGGCATGCTACCAGGCCAACAATGCGGTGAACTGTTGTGGTGGATTTGGGGTGAGTAATAACAGGGGTGGTGGACGATCTCCAGTCTGCAAACGGGATAATGACGAGCGAAGCAGGTCCGGAGACGACGGCGGCATTCATACCTGCGGGCGGCTGTGCATGTGGAGAGCTATGCATCTGTAACCGCTGTCTCCAGAAAGTATGCATTCTTCAATTATTTATACCGATGATGATAGCAGTGTATAATTTTTGGGGGTAGTCCCCCAGTGTATACAATGATTTGTAAATATTTTTTTTTCCCATTTATAATCATTTTTATCTACATTCATAGATTGTTATTCCTTCCCGCATAAATTAGTATGTGCCACTTTCCGTTAAATTTAATTTAAAAAAATGTATAATAATAATATAGAAATGTTGGTAAAATACTTGAAAAGAACTTTGTAAGGCTTTCACTGATGGTAAACACTAATCAGCCTTTTTATCCACATGCATAGATTGTTATTCCTTCCCGCATAAATTAGCATGCACCACGGGTAAATTACATGAAATGAACTGTGTAAGGCTTTGAAAGCACTAAAATTGGAAAGGGCGTTTTGTACAACACTCATAAAATTACAATTTGAAACAAAGTCTGATTAGTTAACAAAGTCTCCAGTCTTATAACCTTTAAAGTTCCTTGAGAAAGAATACCACATTGATAAATAGCCATACCATCGAAGCGAAAAATTCTGGCTTTATGGAATCACTCCACCGCTATATATATATATACATATATATATTTTGGGTGGTATTGCAGAGGTTTCTTTTTGAAGACACTGACGATTAACTATTGTGGATAATTTAGGCTAGGTGGGCCAGCATGTTACGTGTTAGCTTGGGTTAACGCGCTCGCGAAACAGCGGTTACAGATGCATAGCTCTCCACATGCACAGCCGCCCGCAGGTATGAATGCCACCGTCGTCTCCGGAACTGCTTCGCTCGTCATTATCCCGTTTGCAGACTGGAGATCGTCCACCACCCCTGTTATTACTCACCCCAAATCCACCACAACAGTTCACCGCATTGTTGGCCTGGTAGCATGCCTTAGCCATTTGCCGAAGAGACATTATCGTATTTTTTAGCTGGGAGATCTCGACCCTTAAATATAGCTATTAGAGGAGGATGTTGAGGGGTCGATTCCCGGTCCGTCTGTTTATTGGTATCTGCTGTTGTAGTAATTTAGAAACAAACAACCACTTTCGACAGCGAAAATCACGTTTAGTGGAATTTGTGCTGGTAAGAAGGGATGATTTTCCGAGCCATTTGAGGCAATATGTTTCTTGTATATTTAGCTGGGATTCCTCAACCCCTCAAACATAGCTATTATTGCCTACCTGCGAACGGCCGCGGCTATTAAATAAAGTTTTCAGCCGAGTACTGAAACGAGGCTATTATATCACGTTTAGTGGAGTTTGTGCCGGTAAGAAGGGATGGTTTTCCGAGCCACTTGAAGCAGGATGTTTCTTGTATATTTGGCTGGGATTCCTCGACCCCTTAAACATAGCTATTATTGCCTACATGCGAACGGCCGCGCCTATTAAATAAAATTTTCTGCCGAGTACTAAACGAGGCTATTACCTATCTGTGAATGTTGCTTAGGGGGAACCTTCTCCGGCCTGGAATAAAGGTGAGCTGCCACATCACATTTTTTTTTTTTTTTGTAATTGGCATATATTATCGTAGATACCTACCCCCATTACGCTTAGACGGTCAAAAATTTCCGTGGTGGGGGATGGTCCACACACAATAAAAGGGAGATCTCGAATCCCACAATATTCAGTTTAAGTTTCAGGTAATATGGACGTCGTGCAATATCTAGATGAAATTTCTGAAGTTCTAAATGCAGGTAGGATGCACATCAAATGTATTTGACTAGTAGAGCTCACTATATGAAAACAACTTTAGTTTGAATTTTTGTATATGCAACTCCTTTTCATGTCTGTAATAGCTGAGTCATTATCATCTTAAAATAATACCAAGATCAAAATTTTTGGACTGATCTTCCATGTACCATATTTTAGTTGGAGTGAGTTTCTTGCAATATGGCATGTTTGGGAACAAGGTGATGAACCAATGAATACAGTTTGAGGAGGTGGGTTTCATGAAAATGGGTCAGTCCCCTCCTCATAATCTAGGGCTGATTTTTATTTAGTTGTGTTTATCAATGTCTGTTTTCTGTGCCAGCATGTTGTCAGATGTGGTTGCAGACTGTTCTTTCAGTATTCTTATTAATTTTCTTGACTGATGAATTAGTATCGATTTGAGCAGTTGCATGTGGAGAGAAAATTTCACCGGAAGCCTTAAACTATCTAGTTAGAATCTGAATTAGTTTTGGATTTTGTGCCTCGCTTCTAAATGCCAAAGATTTATGTCTTTTTTTTCTGCAATGTAAATCTTCATAAATTTCACTAATATAAATTAAAAAATGTAACAATTCATGCCTTATACTAGTAAACAACTGCGTAAATTTTTTGTATCGATCAGACTGCCGGAAGATACGTTTCGCTTTTGCGCTATTTTTTTTTTATTTTTACGAGTATTGCGTTCAACGTGGGTTTCATGAAAATGGGTCAGTCCCCTCCTCATAATCTAGGGCTGATTTTTATTTAGTTGTGTTTATCAATGTCTGTTTTCTGTGCCAGCATGTTGTCAGATGTGGTTTCAGACTGTTCTTTCAGTATTCTTATTAATTTTCTTGACTGATGATTTAGTATCAATTGCTAAAATTTGAGCAGTTGCATGTGGAGAGAAAATTTCACCGGAAGCCTTAAACTATCTAGTTAGAATCTGAATTAGTTTTGCATTTTGTGCCTCGTTTCTAAAAGCCAAAGATTTATGTCTTTTTTTTTCTGCAATGTAAATCTTCATTAATTTCACTAATATAAATTAAAATGTAACAGTTCATGCCTTATACTAGTAAACAACTGCGTAAAGATTTTGTATCGATCAGACTGCCGGAAGATACGTTTCGCTTTTGCCGCTATTTCAACGTCCACACGAACGGATCACCACTTTTTTAATGAATTAAAAGGCTGAATGATACGTGTTATTATTTGAAACACAGACATGCAGACTTGTTACAACCTTGCCTCACGCCGTTTTTAACTGATGCTTGTCTTTACATGTTACTGGTTTGATTTTATCTTATGTATATATTATTATTATTATTATCGTAGTAATTATATTATTATTTCTTTCCCACAGAAGATTGGAACGAGGTAATACCTCCTCCCCCAACACCATCCAAAAAAAAACAGAGAGGATATTGGGATAAACGTTCATAAAGACCGAGAGCTGTGGTTCGGCCCTACTTCATAAGAGGACGTCCCGAGTTTGCGGCACAAGATCCACCCGTTTATGTAGCAGAAAATGTCTGGATTCAACCCTTGGCCGGGCGTCGTGAAGATCCTGCAGCACAAAATCCAGTAGATCCACCCGTTTAAGTAGCAGAAAATGGCTGGATTCAACCCTTGGCCGGGCGTCGCGAAGATCCCGAAGTGGAAGAAGAAGAGGAAGAAGAAGAATTAAATATCAATACAGAGCAAGCGACACCGAATATTGACAGAACAATTTACACCGATGATGATGATAGCGTAGAATTTTTGGGGGGTAGTCCCCAGTGTATACAATGATTTGTAAATAAAAAATATTTTTTTCCCTTTATAATCATTTTTATCTACATGCATAGATTGTTATTACTTCGCGCATAAATTAGTATGTGCCACTTTCCGTGAAATTAATTTAAAAAAATGTATAATAATAATATAGAAATGTTGGTAAAATACTTGAAAAGAACTTTGTAAGGCTTTACCGATGGTAAACACTAATCAGCCTTTTTATCCACATGCATAGATTGTTATTACTTCGCGCATAAATTAGCATGTGCCACGGGTAAAATGCATGAAATGAACTGTGTAAGGCTTTACTGATGGTAAACAGTTGACCAGCTTGACATTTGAAAAAAAAAAAAAAAAAGTTGTGTAAAATATTGTAAATTAGTATCAAAGTTGTTTAATTTCATGAAAGAAAGCACTAAAATTGGAATGGGCGTTTTGTACAACACTCATAAAATTACAATTTGAAACAAAGTCTGATTAGTTGACAAAGTCTCCAGTCTTATAGCCTTTAAAGTTCCTTGAGAAAGAATACCACATTGATAAATAGCCATACCATCGAAGCGAAAAATTCTGGCTTTATGGAATCACTCCACCCCTATATATATATTTTGAGTGGTATTGCAGAGGTTTCTTTTGAAGACACTGACGATTAACTGAATGTGGATACATTTTTTATACATATTGTTTTGCCTATTTGAGGTACACTATGATGGACAGCGATTCCGATTTCCACGTTAAACTGCAGGTCCAATCATGACAAGGGATGAATGGATGGGTACTAGGCAGCCTACATGAATTTACTTACCTAGTAGCTTGGGGTAACATAGGATTCATCTGTTTCATTGAGACCTGATGGAGATAGAGTATTAAAAAGTTTTTTCCAATTCCCAGATCAGTATTTGAAACTAAAAGATTTCTCTTTTTCATGAAGGCTGTTTTTTTTTTATGCTAGTGCTATTCTGCTTTTAACATAATTTTTGTTTCAGCCATCGGTTGTAATTTTTCTTCCTAAGTAACAGAATTCACTTACTTCTCCAATTGCATTCGATCCTATTTTTATATTTAACCTACTAGTATGGGGTATCATTTATACTACATTTCACCGAGCGTGGTGGTGAACCGGCTAGCGGTCTGGCCTCGCATTCGGGAGGACGGCATTTCGAATCCCCGTCCGGGCATCCAGATTTAGGTTTTCAATGGTTTCCCGAATTCACTCCAGGTGAATGTTGGGATGTTTCCTTCAAAAGGCCATGGCCGAATTCCCTCCAGTTAACAGTCTCCAGTCGGAGCCCCTAATGACCTCGACAGTTCTGTGCTTTCATACAAACAGCAAAACATAACACTGAAAATAGTTCGGTCGAGTTTGATCAGTGTCACTACCTTGACATTAGAAATTTATATTTTACACTTACAACTGTTCACTGCAATCCGTAAGCCGAATGAGCTACTTAGTTTGACAAGATCTCAGAAATCATCCTATCACTTCACATTTCATCTAATACTCGAGAACAACACGTTTATAAATAATAATTATTATTCACGTACCACGCTAAACTAAAACCTGATGTGCGATAACTTTTTGGAAAGTAAGCCGGATGTATAAATATACAAATGAAACAAATTTAGCACTCACTTGAAAATCGAACAAATAGCAACTCGTAGCTGTTCAAAGAAACGTAAAGTACGTATAATATCTTCGCTGTTATCAAATCCTAAGGACCGAACGTTGTGGGTGAACGGTTAACGTTCTGGCCGCGCATTCGGGGGACGCGGGTTCGAATCCCCGTCCATGCATCCAGATTTGGGTTTTCCATGGTTTCCTGAAATCACTCCAGGTGAATGTCGGGATGCTCAAAAGGCAATGGCCGTATTCCTTCTCGTTCAATGTGTCCACGTATCGCGCAAAACTAAACTCACCGAATTCTAGTAAACTACCTTTGAAGGGGGACGTTAAACCTTTTGGTATCTTTCGGAAGATTAGGCCTGAATGGGCCGACACCAGGTTTCGCCATTTCCCTTCTTCAACATGCAGAATTCCTTCCCGCTTTAAACCGACGAGGGTTTTGAACCGTTGACCGCACTTTACGAAAAAATGCTAATTATCCCAGTAGTTACGATGAATTAGTGAATAATTAGTATTTTAAGATCGCATGTTCGGAAGAGTAAGACTGAATGGGTCAGCACCAAGTTTCTCTCTCCCCCTTCTTCGTCTCTCATTGTATTCAATAATAATAATAATAATAATTCGACGGTAGGACGGGGAATACGAACTCACGTCCTCCCGAATGCGTGGCAAGTAGAGCGGAAGCTGAAAATTTGTTATGCTAAGGGTGCGTCCATAAACCATGTAACTCCATTTTGGACTTGGAGGGGGCGACGCGTGTTCATGCGACGGGACTGCCTCAACCACGCGCTGCGTGCGGCAGGACACGCGTACGCACACGACGGTAAGAGGCGCCGGCGTGGCTGCAGGGGGCGGGGCGCGTGACCTACAAAGATAATGACGGTGAGCAGCGCCATCGTGGCTGCAGGTGGCGGGGCGGGTGACCTACAAAGATAATGACGGTGAGAGCGGCGCCGGCGTGTCTGCAGGGGGCGGGGCGCGTGACGTACAAAGATAATGACTGTAGAGCGGCGCCGGCGTGGCTGCAGGGGGCGCGGCGCGTGACCTACAAAGATAATGAAGGTGAGAGCGGCGCCGTCGGGGCGCGTGATCTACAAAGAGCCAGGTAGATAATGACAGGCCGCACAGTCGGCCGGGCGCCTAATTATAGGGGAAGCGGCCGCAGGGGGCGGGGCGCGTGGCCTATTTAATACAGAAGCGGCACACATACAAGTCTTATTGAAGAGCGTTCTGGATACGGGAAGGGAGGGGGGTGACCTTGAGCCTGCAGCAGAAACTGCACACATACAATTCTTATGGACGGGGCTTCTGGATATGGGAGGGGAGGGGGTGGGTGGAGGCGGCGCGTAATTATAGGGCAGCGACCGCAGGGGGGCGGGGCGCGTGACCTACAAAGATAATGGCGGTAAGCGGCGCCGGCAGCCAGGTAGATAATGACAGGGCGGTGGCGCCTAATTATAGGGGAAGCGGCCGCAGGGGGCGGGACGGGCGGGAAGGGCGAGATAATTAGGGGGAACCAAACACCCATATCCTTACTACTATTGCTTTATTCCAGTCTCCAGTTCCGATTCGTAATGCTAATTATTATTAAGTTTTTAGTTATTCTCATTTACAATGTTAAATGGATCCAACTTATTTTAAGCAGAAACCTATTATAATTTAGAAAATCACGCGGGTTTGAGCTGCCGTTTGGCAATCCAGATTTTAGTTTTCCACGCATTTCCGAAATCATTGCAGGTATGCAGAGATAATTCCTTCCAAAGTCTGAATTTCTTCCCGTTCTTTGCATCCTGTCCTCTCCGAACTCTAGTTACCTCGGTATCGATGAGCCGTAATGCCCAAATTTAAAAAAAAAATAAAAAAAAAAAAACAACTTATGCATGTTTCACAGCTAAACTATATTGAAAAATGTTACGAGTTAGATAATATGTTAAAAATGTCGATTAATCCACTCGTCATGCCAACGCAAGATGACCTCTTCGCAATTATTGTAAAAGTGGATAATGTAAAACTAGATGCAATAAATGAAACAGATGTTGAAATTTATCTTTGGATAGAGGACTGTCTCGGATGTCTTGGATATACGGAATCGATTTTCTACTGGATCTGAAGTTTTCAGTGTTGTCCCACCATCATCAGAACAAATTATCAGTTTCATGAAACAGTGACTAGCGTATGTATACCATTTCATACTTCTACAATACTGAACACAAAAGGTGATACCACGCTAATGTTTGCTGCAGCAAACAGTAAACATGAGGTAACTGCGATGTTGCCGGCCTCGGTAGCGTTGGGGCTAGAGTGCTAGCTCCGCGTGCCGAAGGCCGCCGGTTCGAATCCGGCCATGGGCATGGATGTTTAAGTGTTGTGTGTCTGTGTGAATGTCCTGTCCGTCCTGTGGCATCCATACATTGGAAAATACGATATATACTGGATGATGACTTATACACTGAAAACTACAAAATTACATTGAGCTGGCTGTATGGCCTTCGTTTCTAAATGCCATTATAAAATTTTAAAAAATTAAAAAAAAACTGCGATGTTCCCAACAACATTGCCCACAGTGACAAAGAGGAATCCTTTTAAACATCGAAAGTGGAAATTCTCTGCTACTTCCCAAAATAAAATTAACATTTTCAGTGATTTGTGTTCACTGTACCACATACGTATTTTGCGAGTTACTCGCACATTAACGGATCAAAATCTATACTTAAACTACGAAATTAATATCTTGTTTGCAAATGCATTTGAGAAATACCAACGTATCTTAAGGATTTCAGCAATTCAAATGGTAAATCCTCAACTACCAGTACAAAACAAAAACTAAATTAAAATTACGAAGTAAATTAGCTAACACGCAGTGTAGAAATTGCTTGAATACGCATAAGATTGGAGAAAAATTATACAACACATTAAAATAAAATGATACTACCTTAGGTAATAAACTGTGCAGAAAAAGTTAAGGAGATCATGAAAACTGAGGAAAATACCCACCCCCAATGACCTTGACATCGACGAGACGTAAAAAAAGGATAAAGAGGTGGGAAATAACCAAGAGTTTTACAAGTAAAAAATAAACTAATTTGCCTTCACTATAGAAGCTAATAGCAAACTAAAAATTAAAAATAAAAACATAAAACAACTAGTGATGTTTACAGATATTGGTACTAAATGAAAAAATAATAAAGATCATTTCCTAAAACGCCGCCACAAGTTCACCAGGGTCACGGCGATAGTGTGAAATATACTGCCTAGAAGACAAGCAAGTGAAAATCGTTCGGCAGTATTTAATACCGCACACATCGTGCTGTGCAGATAAGCAACAGCAGTCTGCGTCTTGGAGAAGGAGATAACGAGAGCGCAGATTTCTCCTTCTATGACTACGAGTGCGAGAGAGACAGAGAGGCAAACAGACGGGCGACCTTGCCAGTCATGCGGCGGGAGACCCGTCTGTTATATCAGTCCCGGCGCGAGCGGCAAGCACAGTATTCACTTCAACATGTCTGTGCTGTTCAGTTCGCAGATCTCCAGGATTATCGCGGATGGAGCGGTGTTGGGGCTCGTCTGGTGGTTGATTATCCTCATCCTACCATTAATCGTCATCGCCGTCTTCTTCAGAGGAAGGTACAGTGTTTTCAGTGGCACCAAGTTCCAAATGTATATGCCATTAGCTTTTAAACAACTAAGGGATCACCAACATTATGGTTCCACGATGGTTGAATTATCGTCGTGAAAATTCATCAAGTGTTTTCGGTCCATTGTTTTATTTAATTTTGCCAAATGACCTAGACAAAACTTTATTCACATCCATTTTCATGATAAAAATACAAAGAGAAGGTAGTCAATCCAGAGGAGTGTCTTCTGCATTCTTATTTCCACAGTGGTCATACATAATTCAATTGGTATTTCTTATTAAAACTGAAATCGAGAACACTGGCAGTCCCTTGAGGAACAATTCTCTGATCAATATTATAGGCGTTACTAATTGAATAAAAATTTTTTAAAAAATGTGGTCAGAATCAGACATTTTGCTAGTCATAATTCGTTAATGGGAATTTCCTGTCACTACTGCCCAACTACGTAGCAGGTGGAAGTGTATACAGGGTGTTACAAAAAGGTACGGCCAAACTTTCAGGAAACATTCCTCACACACAAACAAAGAAAATATGTTATGTGGACATGTGTCCGGAAACGCTTACTTTCCATGTTAGAGCTCATATTGTGGACGGCTGTGATACAATACGCCATTCTCCAGGGCTGCATCAGCGCATCAGGGATTCCATGCGACGGAGGGTGGATGCATGTATCCTCGCTAACGGAGGACATTTTGAACATTTCCTGTAACAAAGTGTTTGAAGTCACGTTGGTACGTTCTGTTGCTGTGTGTTTCCATTCCATGTTTAATGTGATTTGAAGAGAAGTAATAAAATGAGCTCTAACATGGAAAGTAAGCGTTTCCGGACACATGTCCACATAACATATTTTCTTTGTTTGTGTGTGAGGAATGTTTCCTGAAAGTTTGGCCGTACCTTTTTGTAACACCCTGTATATAGGAAAAGATTGAGAAGAAAAGTTGGTTACAACCTACAATTTACATGCTTTTAAGCATCAGCCTGTGGTGTTAATCAAACGCGGCGATAGTGCTTACTCGTTACTTTCTTAAAGTTTAAGGCAATAACTAAGAAGCCGTTCAAATTTTCTGGGATCGGGTCGAACTTTATAGAATAGTGTATAAGTTTCTACACAGTTCAACAAGTTTCCAGAAAGTTTACAGTTAGACAATTTTTTACAACTTATGGAGCTTTCTACCATATTCTACAAATTATATTCGGATTTCTTTACGTCACTATGCCAGCGCTGTGGATATTTACAAGCTGCTGGGATGACTATTCATAGACCAGTGCTATTTCTTGCAAATTCAACCAGACACACCTTTCTAAAAAATGAAAACTTAAATAATATTTCATTCACGTGACCAAAAGTGGGTCAAGCTAGGGCGATAATAAAAATGATAACGGTATTGATTTCGTCATTTCTTATCGCTCATTCCAAACTGTATTAATTATATCGATCTCAGCTGTACAGCTAAATGTGGTGAGATCAACTATAAAGATACGATGAAACGTTCTGTGTCTCGATTTTTATGTGGTAGTATCGTCAAATTTCGAGGAGCTGATCTTGACGAAGGTGTAGCTATCAAAACTTTCCACGAACGAATGTATTCTGTAAATTTAGATAACATTAAAATACAAATAAATTAATGGAATGATCTATGATTAAGGCTGAGAACCTTCCAGAACGCCGTCGCTAAGCGAATACAGATCTGTTACTGGAGTTCCGACACGAACCTTCAGATGGGAACTGAAAGAAAAAATCTCCTTTTTAACTTTTTTTGTTAAGGTTTTACTCCCCGCAAATGTCTAAGGTTGAGGTCATTAGAGGCAGGAAAGGACTGGTGGTAAGGAATGGGAAGGATGTTGGTCATGACTTTTTTGAAGGAACCATACCGACATTCACCTGGAATGATTTAGAGCAACCTTGAAAACCCAAATTTGGAATGCCTCCTCCATTATGCAAACCGCTCACACACCAAGCTCGGTTTGCTTTTAACATATCCCTAAACATAATCCCAATCAATCGATCGGACCAGTACCGTCAATACTTTACTCAACTAAACCCGCTGTACTTGAACTCTGCCCAGCGCAGGAGACACACTGAATTAATGCCTAAAATGTCACTTGAATAGTTTTCGTCACCCATTTACATCGTCCCTAATCCATTCTGAGAGTAAGGATGCATTCCTGAAGTACTAAAGATGTTTGTTGAAGAGATTTCTGCCAGACCCTTATTGTTTTGGGCAGTTCTGAGCAGCAACACAATATTCGGCAGCTAAAGAACTAAAAATTCGTTAATCACAATGCCCGCATTATCTCATAGTTCGTTTTCTCAGGATCCACCCACGTTTTCCAACGCCAATCCCGGTTTCTTTGCCACTGCACGTCAGCACACGAAAAAGTCTTATAATTGTTGCCGCTGGAGGACCAAGCCCTATCCTCTGTCATAGGTTTCCTCTTCGTCTGCCAACACCCACTCCGCTTCACCTGCTGTTGGATCGGTTGTACTGGTCAGAGCCCGACGAACCGTGTTCCTGGGTGAAGCTGGGACGCGACCGTTACCTACTGCTTAGGGACCAGAATCTCATCACGCAGGTGCTCTCTACTGACTTCAGCAGCTTCCCAGTGAGGGCTCGAAGCCACCAGCGAGAACTTGGCGTGTTCAAGCAGGAAGGTTAGTTACATTCCTTCAGAGCGGCCTTTTTTTCTGAAACAAGTAATCATTATACGTCGTACTGAAATCAAGAGTACTGTGTGAATTATTTTTGTGGCTCCCTGCTTCCAGCCTATATAAATAAGTTTTTCCTGACGTTCTAATATAGCGTTGGGGGAGGGGGGGGGGGGATAATACATATTACTAACATTTGCCAGCGTGGACGTAGACTCCTAGAGGTATGAAGTAGAGTATACATGTTAAAAAAAAAAAAAAAATTTCGTTTATTTTAGCTACTTTCTTATCATTTCCGGCGTACTCCAACTATCAGAAACTTTTGATCTTATTTTATGTATATTTTAACGCAATTTAGTTTAGATAAATCAAGTAATTAACCAATCATTAAGCTACGTGAAAATTAAATATTTTAAAGGAAAGATGAAATATTCTATATAAATACTATCATAATCCACGGAGCATAAAAGAAAATCTTTATGCCAATCTGATTAGCCAACATTTAACCTACGGAGGCATATATATTTTTTTTTCTTCTGTTTTTAAGCTTACGATGTTAACAGGTTTGATCGCTTTCGAGATAGCATAAAGAAACAACAAAAAATGGGATCAAGATTTAGTGTTGGCATTAAGCAGACATTGAGGAATTTCCTTCCTCCAAGTAAGCAGAAACTTTGGTCAAGATTTTATCTGGGGTTTGGAATGTAATATTTTGTAACCCTTACCCTAAAATAAATGTCACAATTTATTGGTGTATTAATCTTTGATATAGTGATTTTATTTATGTTCTCCGTGTATTCTAACGTACTGTATTTCATAAAACTGAAGAAAAATTACGTAGTCAACAACAATATCAGCAAAATCCAAAGAGTGTAATGTTTATTTTAAATGTAGTCTTGTCTTTAGTGGATATCTTTTGAGGTTAAAAAAAAAAAGTATTGTTTATCTTAAATGCAGCGTAATCTGTACCGCCTGTTTGTTTTGCTAACAAACAGCTTATCATTTATTGCTAGAATGATAAGATATACTGCAGTTATTCTTAAGCTTTAAAACTGTGAAAACCTATCCAAACTGTTTCGATAGTTTTTTTCGTGATGTGGTAACAAAGCGACAGATACAGATCGCTTACATTTATATGTACGTTTGCCGTTAGTGAACTGATGTTGACTTAAATAAATACTCTTATTAAATTATAGTAACACGGCACTGCACTGTCAGTATTGATGCCGAATAACATTTATCTGCCCATAGGTACAAAGCACACCATACTTTAACGTTATGAATTTGAGGCAATGACATCCTAACACAATCATAATGTCCCGTGTGATGTAGTTTGTTCGGTTACACGACACATGGCAACCTTTTATTCGGTTCAACAAAACGCCCTAGAAACCATTCATAGACGACAAGGTGGACAGGCTGTTTATTGCTCGAGCTACACTGGAGGGAGATAAAATATTCTTTAAAATATACTTGTGATTCACAATGTTTGTTAGTAGCGCCATTTTGGTTCCGAACAGCTATGAATATCTACCTTTTAGGCTACTCGAGACGAACGGAAGGAAGGTTCTTTTAAAATACCATGATAGATTTGCTTGCCATTCTTAGTTACCAATCCACCTCCATGTCGACGAGGCGTAAAGCATAAAAAAGATAAAGTAAAAATCAGAAATAATTTAAAATATATAAAATAGAAATAGTCCAACTGTAGCCATAACATGAATACCATTTTGCTGTTGATTTCCAATGTGTTTTTATTAAATTAACTGCACGTTTTTTTGTTTTCTTATTATCATGGAGATCTTTTTTTTTAAGACTGGGGTCAAGGGATGGAAGGAATTCGGCCATGGTCCGTTGAGGAAACCATCCCAATATTCGCCTAGAGTGGTTTTGGGAAACAATGGAAAACCTAGCCGGCCGGACGGGAACTCGAGCCCGCGTCCTACCGAATGCGAAGCCAGAACGTTACCGCTCACTCACCACGCTCGGTTTAAAAATCTATAACTTATTTAAAAAACAAGAACACGAAATTTTTGTTGCTTATAAACAGCAGGAATAGTGTTTAGACAATATTTTTACGATATTTTACCGTTAACAACCTGCTTGTAAAAAATGGACAAAATTCAGTTAAGCGGAAATCTTGGAAAGAAATTAGAAAAACTAAAGTTTTTAATCACTTATCCAAATTATTGTATTAAAACGGCTCACAAAAGTATGCTTTCTGGTTAGTCAGTTGTTATCGAAATTGGTCAAACGTTATCGTCAAATGTTATGAAATTTTGATATAACATCAGCAGAGATATTACAGAACATATCCACGGTAGAGGGTCGAAAATAAAATATTGTGCCGCAGAAATGAAATTTATAGGTATTTGTATAAATTCATATAGTAGGCATTCGCAAAGTATTGTAACTTAACTGCAATATAGTTAACATATTTATTTTTCCACTTTGTTATTCTATACCTTCATGAATCTGATAACTGGTAGCCTGCATCACTCAATAGAATCTAGCGCTACCTTCGTCATTTCTCACTCCAGATTCTGACAGAATAACAAGTACCAAGCATGGTTCCTTCGTCACCGAATCTTATAATTTCTGCCACTGATCTCTCACAGTAGGAGACAGAAATAATGTTTCGTGCATATTGAAACCGCTCACACGACGTGATACCTTGTGACTGCATCAATATCTCAATGAAACAGTTGTATTAAATATTTGAAAGATTTATAAGATATGAAACTTACTACACATAAAACTCTTCATAGTGTTGCAGTTAAGTTCGAGAGAGAGAGAATAATTACTTGTCTGGGAAACGGGAATTCATAGAAAAAGAGCTTGGGTCCGCCGTTAATCGTTACTCTTCTGAATGGTGTTATAGAACATTTAGAATGTGATAGAATGTGTTTGTGGATAGCATTCTCGCTCTTAGGAGGTATAGTGCAATTGCCGGAAAACCTGGGGAAAATATCCAAGTAGACTGAGGATAAAGGAAGAAATAGCAAAATTGAACATTGATAGCCAAAGCAATATTAAAAAAAATATTTGCTAGTTGAAAGCATTAAAAAAACAGTAGCGTGACAATATTCTTTAATAAGAAGTTAGAACTGGTACAGTATATTGAATAAAAGTACTTAAAAGAAAAACTGTATGAAAATGTTGGCAAAATCTCTCTTCCTTCGAGCGCAACATCATGAAAACGAAATTTTTATACCAAATATGGAAGAAGTCTTCCAGATTAAATTAGATTTGTTTGTGCAAATCGCAACAGTCTGATGGAAGATCTAGAATGGAATCACTAGTCAACAGTGGGAAGTCAAAATAAGAAATGGTCATCAACCATTTACTGTATGTAGAACGAATCGATGCAATTGCAAAAATAAGGATTACAGCTAGGAAAGGAAGTCTATATCATTAACCATAGATGAGTTGCAAGTTTTTCTTTTGTATACAAGGTATCTGAGGATTAAAAGAGATGATGAGCTTGGAAATGTTTCCCGTGTATTTTGTGAATCTATGAAATAGGAAAATAAACGAGGTATCTTTCACTGGAGTAAATTCTCTGGTGCAATCAAGCACTTATTATAATCGTCTGTGGACAAGCTCGAACTTCCAGTTGATCACAGGGTCCTGCTACTCCAACAGGTGACGCCTGGCGCCGGACGCGTGGTTCCCTGACGCCCTCGTTCACCCCGGCGGCTCTACGTTCCGCACTGAAACCAATCCGCGAGCACGCCACTGTGCTCGCCGAACATGCCGCGAGCGCCGGCTCACTGAGCCACAACATGCTGCTGGCCTACTGTGCAGACTGCATCTGTTCGGCAATCTTCGCGATGCGGGCAGAAGCGCTCGCCGACTCGCCAATGAGAGCTGCCGTTACTTACATGGACGCTACGAAACGCAGCGAGATGCGCCGCGTCGCGTGGCAGACGCTAGGCGACCGCTTCTTCAGTCGCCTGGGTCTACGAGCAGTGCCCGAGGACGTTGGTGCCCTCTTCGCGAAGCTCGGTCAAACTGCCGTCGTCATCCGCAGACAGAAGGGCGTGTTTGCACACGACTTTGTCAAGCAACTTAATAGGAAGCTGACTCTCGAAGGGTTCGACGAACAGCGTGTCAAAGACGAAGGTAGGGGCAATCTCAAATAATTATTTAGTCTAAGTTTCTCAAGTAATATTGTTTTTGTTTGTATTAGATCGGCCTTTCCACCTGGCTGATCGTATTCTCTATTTTCGCCCTCATAAGACCACGTCTTCATTCTCATAACCGTTCCCAATTTACGTCCTTAATTAACCGTTTCAAATACAAAAGTTTTTCTCTTCTTGTACAGTTACTTCTTTTCACCGTACACATTATTAATTTTATATATTTAATCATATTGTCCTATCTTTCCTTCCATAAGGTACTTTAATAAACTATTCGTTTTAAGAAGCTTTCAATTATATAATTTATAATCTGCTTCAAGTTCAACATACTACATCACACCAAATTCAGCTTGTATTTTAATTTCTTCTGCTCTTTCTTCGGCGTCACCTCCACAAAAACCTTCCCACTTCATTCATATGGCTATGAAAATTAAGTTAAAAAAGCTTTCTCTTTAATGAAAACGTATTTTTTAGTCATATTAGTCTGTTTTTTGGTTCGATTTTAAGTAATTTGTTTGTTATAACTAGTTTGTTTTTCACGTTTCAAAAGTGTAGTTCCTTTCTCTTTCTTTGCTTCTAGATCAAAGTCCCTGCACAATTTTCATGCCCCCCTTTCCTGGTTATAATATAGTAGACACCTTTGGTCGTAAAATTTTGTCATTCGCTAAGACTATATAATTTCTGAATTTTACCATTCTCTTGCTATCTGTTGATTAATACATAATACCCACACTAGAAATTTGTACGTACTTTCATTTCATATCGCTCGATACATCTTCCTTATTTAGATTTTTTTTATCCGGATTCTCTATTCAAACTCCTGACATATCACGTTGATTTGCTTTGGGCAGTTCTTCTTCCCGATTAACTTCTTCCCGCATACTTAACTACGAAGATTCGATGAGGGGTATGTTCTAAAATACAGGGTTATTCAGGAGGAATGGTAAATATTGAAGGAAGTAGTAGTATGAACAATATTACGTAAAAACTTTCACATAAACATGCGTCCGGTTTTCATTCGTTTTGGTGATACACGTTCTGGAAAGTTACGCGTTAAATAAACCTCAGAAAATGATCAAGAGCAAACAAATAACTTATTGAAGCACTTTATTCATGCAAAAACACACACACACACACACACATCTATATATACAGGGTGTTACAAAAAGGTACGGCCAAATTTTCAGGAAACATTCCTCACACACAAACAAAGAAAATATGTTATGTGGACATGTGTCCGGAAACGCTTACTTTCCATGTTAGAGCTCATTTTATTACTTCTCTTCAAATCACATTAAACATGGAATGGAAACACACAGCAACAGAACGTACCAGCGTGACTTCAAACACTTTGTTACAGGAAATGTTCAAAATGTCCTCCGTTAGCGAGGATACATGCATCCACCCTCCGTCGCATGGAATCCCTGATGAGCTGATGCAGCCCTGGAGAATGGCGTATTGTATCACAGCCATCCACAATACGAGCACGAAGAGTCTCTACATTTGGTACCGGGGTCGCGTAGACAAGGGCTTTCAAAGGCCCCCATGAATGGAAGTCAAGAGGGTTGAGGTCAGGAGAGCGTGGGGGCCATGGAATTGGTCCGTACAGTACAGTACATACTAACGAAACTAAAATGAGCTCTAACATGGAAAGTAAGCGTTTCCGGACACATGTCCACATTACATATTTTCTTTGTTTGTGTGTGAGGAATGTTTCCTGAAAGTTTGGCCGTACCTTTTTGTAACACCCTGTATATAAAGATGAATGTATGTTTGTTTGTTTGTTCTTCATACAAATCCACAGTTTTCATCCGATCTCGATGAAACTTTGCACACTTATCCTTTGAAACAAGGAGAAAAATACTGTCTGCATTTGGTTGAAAAATTATCTGTATAAATAATACATGTTGTTTCATAATTTCGAAATACTACTGAACGGCGATAGACAGACGCGTTGGATATGCAGGTCTCTCTACTGTTTTTCCGTGTAGCGGTCATGTAGCTCAGTGGCTAAAGCGCTGGCTTACTAATGTTTGGGTCGTGGTCTCCGGTTCAAATCTCCGTGGACGCTAAGGTTTTTAAAAATTGTTTTTGATCGTAAGAGTCACGCCTGGGCCGTCGGTTATTCGGATTGAATGTTAAACTGTAGATATTACAAAGTTAGGGGTGCAATGCGAGGCAAATCATAGGTAGTCTTGCAATGCTGTAGGTTTACACTTTTTTACGTTATAATGATCCCTCAGGGGTTGTTTGCAGTCAGTGTGTGTGTGTGAACCGCGGTAATAATACTATAAATATGGAAGTAAGTCTCTGTCTTTTTGTTAGGTTTTGACGACTAAATGGCTATATCGTTACTGATGGAACTTGACAAGAAAATCTGTATGAAGGGCACAGGACATTTTTTCCAGTATGATTAACAGTTGTCGAATGGTGACAGAAATATGTTGGAAATTGATTCTCTTCAAGAGACAGGTTCGACGGTACAATGATATAGTGATAGCTTTCCTGTCATATTATGCCGACTCGGTGTTGTTTGGGACCAATCCTTCGTTACCAACAACTTTCTATATTAAATTCTGGCAAAAAAATTCTTAATCCACGCGTATGAAGTCGCGGGTACGAGCTAGTATTTTATAATAGTTTAAATTAAATTGACTTCAATACACAAATTGAAGCACTTTACTGATGCTTGAAGTCGACGCGTACAGTCCCGACATCTCAGAAAAAAAGAGACTAGTTGCTCGACGATTGGAATTTTGTTGACGGGTAATTGCTAACCGTAAAATAATCGTGTGTTTTTGCATGAATAAAGTACTTAAATAAGTTATTTGTGTGCTCTTGATCAATTTCTGAGGTTTATTTTATGCATAAAATTCCAGCACCTGTATCTCCAAAATGAATGGAAATCTGATACATGTTTATATGAAGCTTTTACTCAACATTGTTCGTACTACTACCTCCTTCAATATTTACCATTCCTCCAGAATAACACGTTATAGGTTCCCAAACGGGGAGGGAGGGGGAGGGGGCGCGCAATGAAACTTCGTTTATCCCTTCCTTCCAACTCACTTATAAATCACATTTGTTTCCAACTGAACCTTGTATTGCTCACACTGCAATGTACAGCAAACAAAAACTTTGTTGGTAATACTGCACAATTTTAATTTTCTTACTGTGCAGTGTCAGAGCAGATGTTGGCCGTGTTGTCTGCTGGCTCTTCCGACTCCTGCCAACTGCTGCACCACAGTCTGTTGGAACTGTCCTCCAACCCCGAGCTGCAGCAACGACTGCGATCAGACACGGCGGCCGCTGAAGACGCGCTCTCTGTTCCGCTGCTCGACGAATTTCTTGCAGGTGAGGTGCCCAAATGTTAGTTCTAAGTTTTTAACACTTCTAAAAGCACAGATGTCATCAACAAAATGACAAGCACTCCTACCCAAGTCCAGTCAACTCCGCTGGAGTTAGCAGTAATTTCGTGTGCTCTCAAGCACTATCACAAAATCATACTTAAGCATGAGTAGAATGAGTAATGAGAAGAATAAAGATAATAAGAGGTACTGTTGACGCTTAGCAGAAACATTGGGAAAGTCGGCAACGATGATTAAACGCCAAAATACCTTAGCGAAGAATTAATTAACATAATGGTGGAGGTATGACTGCGGAGAGAAACATATCATGCAGTAAAAAGAAACAAACTACAACAGACCTAAAGTTTGCAGACGAAATAAACAGACATATTATTTGGGAAAGAACACAAAATATTACACGTTTTCAAATGTGGTTGGGGAGTAAAAATTTAAAGTATAGATAGAAACAAAACACCGAAGGAACTGTAGCTTAGCAATAGAGCGTATCATTAGTTGATGAAAAGTTACAATAATACAGTGAGAGACAATATTAACAAAATACCCATTACTTGACTTATAGTTATTTCTTTTATTCCACTGGTATGGGAGGCAACATTGTGCCGAACAAAAACAGAATATTCGAATGCTATTTAAACCACTAAGGCTAAGGAATCACTATAAGCATTTTAAGGTAGTCGTCATTTTCCTCCACACATTCCAGTTACACGAGGCGAACCAACATCGAACATGCTGACTGCCATTCGCCACGGTGAAACTCGATCGGTAACATTTCCGTGCCATGGTGTTGGATTTTAAAATGGCTATAAACGAGTCTCGCATCTTGAGCGTTTGCAACAGGGTTTTCAGGGACTTACTCCTTATAGTGCCACAGTTTTACAGTTGTTTAAAAAGTTTGAAAGAGGGTGAATAACGCTAAAAGATGGGGAGATAAGTTATCGCCCATTTACAGTGATAACGAATGAAAACATCGCTGCTGTGGTAAAAATTGGTACTCGAAAACAATCGATTAACTTTTAAGAAAATCGAGGCAACCATGTAGATTGGATCACCAGCAGTGTCATTCCTGCACAAATTTCTTTATGTCAGAAAGAATTCATCCCGCTGGGAGTGTCCAAGGATAGTACTGCGAGGGATCCTGCTCCACCTGGAAAACGAGACTGCACACATAGCTAACATCCCCACCCAGTTCCTGGAGTCCACAGAATTTGGTGACTCAACCTTTTACAGTCATGATCTGGCGCCATGCGTTTTTTTTTTTTTTTTTCTATTTCCGGAAGTTAAATATTATGCGTGGGAAGCGGTTTTCGCTCCCTGAAGAAGAAATTGCTACCTACAAGAGCGAGTTATCTATCACCGAAGAAAACAGGTGGCATGGATGCTTTCTAAAGTGGTTTTTAAGAATTCGGAAGTGTGTATGATTTGATGATGACTACTTTGAAAAAATTCTGGTCAAAGAGTGACTTTGTATAGATTAGTTTAGCATCTAAAAACTTAATTTAATTACTTTGATTTAATTTAATTGCTATGGTGCGCACGCTTGGGTGGAAATTTCCCTACACACCTATTTTTCTCCCTTTCCCATACCCACTTACTTCCCTCTACAAGTTTTAATTTTAAATTGTTTCAACGTTTTTGGTAAATTATTCACCAATTCTTTTAGTAACTTATTCCAATCCCCGACCCGCTTACCTACGAAAGGAAATCTTCCCACACCATTGTGCCTGAAATTGAGTGCCAGCTTGTGGTCATGGTCTTCTTTTCCCTTGCATGCAAATACGACTGCAGCAGAAATACATCATTAAATATTTGTTTTCCGTTTCTTTTATATCATACAAACAAACACATTCAATTTCAGTTCAGAATTGTTGAAAAGTATAATATAATGTATTTGTGCTGTTGACAGGCAGGTACATAAGTTTCGTGTTCCAGAGGTGTTGCGGTTGCATCCCTCCGAGATTGTACTGAGCCGTGAATGCAGATCCCCCTGTCAATTGGGACCAGAGCAGCTCAATGTTGGTGACCGCGTGCTGATTCCTGTATGGTCTCTACACAGAGATCCACGACTCATGCTGGACTCCGAGGACGATGGGGAAGGCGATTCTACTCAGCAAGGACTATTGCAGATCGGCAGGAAACAGGCCCTCCACCTGCCCTTCAGTGTTGGACCACGTATGTGCGTCGGTGAGTCATCATCCACAAGTGGTTTTTCTTCTTGACTATAAGATAATCCTGGTAAAAGTGAAATAATTTAAAACGTACTGAAATTTGTGCACCTAAGGAGTTGAAATTTCGGTGAACATTGGATTGAGTTTCTCTGAGGGGTTGGAGATGTATCAAGGTATATTATGGTTTCACTGAGATTTACGAGGAGAAACGCATACTGCATTTCAGAGTCTCTGTTGGTAAATGAAACACTAAAATTATTGTCTAAGGCACCTCCCTTCCAAACCTGAGCTGAAAACACTTTTGTGATATATACTGCCACCAGCGCAGAATTGAAGTAGAAGAGATCCTATGAATTACTGACCCACCACAGGCAATGAAACTTTTATTAACCTAGATCTTATATTGGGTGTCTGTCAAGGAAGTGTAATAGGAGACAACATTAATAATCATTTGAGACTGTTTAGTGACGATGCAATTATCTATAAGAAAATAAGGAACTCTGCTGATTGCTTAGAAATTCAATGTGATATAAGTGCTACTTCAGTATAAATAGTAACTCATGCTAAATTGCAAAAACTGCAAGTCAGTATGCATAACTAACAAAAGGAATTCATATGCCCAATCATACAAAATAGACTATTTGATAGAATTTTGAAAAATTGTAACACAAATACATAGGAGATAATCTAAAACTCTTTTAAGCATCCATGTTTGGGTTTGGAATCGGCATCATTTTAGGTTGCTTAGAGTAAAGAAAAAATACAGAGATTTGTGACTATCAGCCACAGCCCTTATATAAAAATCACAGAATTGATACAAATTCTGAGGTGGGATTGTCTGACGGATTGTCGACATAGGTTTTGTTTGAAGTTGTTGTCAAACATTTCAACATTCATTTACAAGTGTGATTAAATATTTCATCCACCAAACTGTGTAGGTCACAATAACAGGAGATAAGATGAGATGATGCCTATACAAATACTTCCTTCCTTCATGCTATTCTGTATTGAGACCAGTGATGTAGCTATCGGAGAGCTAGGCAGTGCCATACACCAGGGCTCCCAAGCTCAGCTCAGGGGGCCCCCATGATTGGGACACACAAAGTATAGATTAATTTTGGTGCAAAATACCCTCTGGCACCCAAAATTTTGTGAATTTCAGAATAGAGATGTAGAAGTAGATTTCCCAGCATCCATAACTACTCAACAATACGTTCTATTTATATCTATTTATCCTTGTATGCACTACTTCTTCCTTTTGTTACAGGATACCGATTGGGACTTCTGCAAGTTAAAATGGCTATCATGGAATTGCTTAAATCTTTTGAACTTCTGCCTACAACAAATGACACAATAAACCTGCAGAAAATCTGACAGCCACAACAAAGAAGAATAAGATAACTACCTCATTGTCTTCACCGTGAACCAATTCTATAAAAACAGGAAGGAGTCAGCTTTTCCTTTTAAAAAAAAAAAAAAAAAAAAAAAAGGCGAGTGATGTAATGTATGTCTGAAATTTGTGCACATTCTTGCTGTTGGAATGTGTTATTGATTTACATCTAACAGATAATATATACAATCTACAAAAATTCCTACAATTACAAAAAAAGAGAATTAGACAACTAATATGTCATTAGCTAACTCTTTGAATTAAAAGCCCTGAAAGCATTTAAAGCTGAAATAAGTAGAAGGAAAAATTAAATTTAATTGCAATTGAGATTATGTCTCATGGCAATTTTTTAGTATACAATTACTTTCCCATTAAATTATTTTTTAACCATTAAATTTTTTGAGGAAAATTTCCCGCAACAACCTACTTTTATCTTTTATCAATTGAAATTATTTTAGTGGCTCTGGTAAATTATTTAGCATTTCCCTTAGTAATCTATTCCAATCCTTGACTCCTTTAAAATAAATTTCCTAACCCCTTATGCCTGAAATAAAGTGCCAACTTTTAACCTCTTCCCTTCCACATACTGCTTCTAATACCAATACCCATCCTAACAACATCGTGAATATACAGATTATACACCACCATAAGCCTCTTTACCAACCTCCAGTTTTACAGTGAATCCCAATCTAGCTCGATTATTGTATCAGTTGCCAAATGAGTTATTTAATAATTTACACAAACAAATCTAGCTGCCCTGTTATACCCAATTCCTTTATTTGAATACTCGAAATATAGAGTAACATACTACACTACTCAAAAAATGATGTCTGCAAGGTTTTATAACCTGATTCCCAGGTACACACCTTCATTATCCTCTCAAATAAAAAACAACTCCCTATCACTTTCCCAAATGAGAGAAGTATCAAATTTTATTAAAGAAATTTAATATTTAATTAAAATTGCAATGGAGCACATCCGCCAATGGCAATTTCCCTACACACCCATCTTCCTCCTTTCCTGCACCCATCTACAAATTTTTACTAAGTTCTTTCAACATTTTTGGTTATTCATCATATCTCTTGGTAACTTATTCCAATCCCTGACACCCTTACCTAAAAACAGAGTCTTTCTACACCCTTGTGCCTGAAATTGAGTGCCAGCTTTTGGTCATGGTCATCTTTTCCCTTCCATGCTTTACTTTTAATTCTTACACCAATATCTTTCCATGCCTCATCACCAATATATACAATGTACATTCCAATGACCCTCTTCATTCTCATTTACTTGTTTAGCTGTGTACCTAACAAACTGACCCTTTCCAGCATTTATCTTCATTCCATGTTGACCTAACAAGCTGTTCAGATTCCCCATAGCTGTTCAGTGGCCTCTGCTGTTTTTCACAAAAAAACTTAACTTTTCACTGTAAACCACCATCACAATTATTCTTGAAAATAATGGCCCCACTACACTTCCATGTGGCAGTCTAATTTACACTTCCACTTAGGTGGGAGTTAATTTATTCTCAAGTGTTTGTGACCTGTTTCCTGTGATTTGCAAGCACCTTTTTAGCAATAGAGCACTGTTCTTGAAATAAAATGTGTGGTTTGTTTTAGTCAAGTGAAATCAAGAGTTTTCACTATTCTAGATGTAGATTGAATGATCATTATCTTCATAAAATAATTTCTACTTACAAGAATAACATGAATGTCATGAATGACTAAGAACTGAATATATTCATCTGACTGTTTAACTGCCAATCATTTTAATATTTGAGGGTAAATGATAGCTCATAATTTGAAATAACAATCTGAAGTTGTAAAGACATAAAGGTTTAGTTTAGATATTTAAAATCTGATGACTTTTTATAGCCAAGGTTTATTACGATCCCATACATTTAATGTTTTACACTCAGCAATCAGTGAATCAACAAGAAGCTATGATTGGAATAAGTAGAATATATTATCCCATAAATATAAAATGTTGTTAAATATTTAAGAAAGAGAAAAAATCTCTAATTTATAGCTTGACTGCGACCAGTTACATGGTCTTTATAACAAGCATGAAATATTCTGAAATAAAAAGAAAACTAAAAAAGAATCATGATAAACTTGACTAATAGAAAATGTGAGGAAGTGTTACTTCTTTTGCATGTGGGGCATGGAAATAACAGAGCTCTTTCAACTAAAAAAAAACCTACTATCTCTGTATTCTGAAATCTGGTCATCACTTCTATCCTATTATTCTGAATAGTTAGAATCTTTTTTGTAAAAGACATTGTAAAGATTTGTTTTGTAGTACTCAATTTCTATGAACATAGCTATGAAAGTCAAATGAATTTCTCCTTCGTGTTTGTAAATGAAAGGTAAGAAATGTACGATGCAAGTAGTGCTCATGTTCCATTCTAAGATTAAGATGATAGAGCACTTTATGTATGAAAGAAAGATACTATGTAACCATTGTAGATATTTCTATTTTAATTTATTAAGTAAAGACTGGTTTGAAGGAATTTATTTCCAAGAACAGATTGCAACAATTGTAATTAATTATATTACATTATTGTTGTATAAATATTTATTTTCTGTGATAATGTTTTGTATTTACTTTTTATACAGAAATATATACAGAAATGTGCCTATTTTTTTTATATTTCGCTTTATATTTCAACTCAGAATTAATGAATGGATATTGCATGCTAACCTGCACCAACATTTATAACTAAGGTGTAATTTTGTATGGTCTCAAACCAGTAGCTTCATGAAGTAGATAATACATTTTTATGTCATAATACCCATCTGCCTGAGCAGCATTTCTCATCATATCTGAAGTACTTTTATTTGAAGCCCACAGTATATTCATAATAGTTTTTAATATTTGTACTACTGATTTCTCCATTAAAATAGTTCTTCACACGTGCAAATTGAGATTTTATATCTACTATATGTAATTTGCAAATTTTCCATTCTTAATCCAGTTGGCATTAATCATTTGTTTCTCACCGTTGACCGCAAACTGCTACAAAATGTCTCAAAAGATATTTCCCTGGTATACAAAAACTTCTCACACTTTGGCATATAACATTGCTTTGTGCTTCCACTCAGTGTAGATAGTAGGAAATCACATATATGACATTTAAGATTGGATGTTTCGTTGACTCTCATTACTAAACTGCCAGTACTAAGGCATCTACAAATTTGTTAGCCTTATATTGCAATTTGGTTCAGAAACATTCCAAGCCTACACCAATTACAGAAACCAAACTTTGTCATATATAAAGGTAAGGCAATTGCTGCAATAATGACAGCAAAATCCAGAATAGTTTCTAATGATCTTTCAATCATGATGGCTGTCTTATCACTGAACCACCAGCCATTATTCTAATAAGCAAACTGACTATTTCTTAATACATATCTCACATGAAATTCCATCTTTTTAATGGGATTTGAATATATTAGTTACTATGAAGTTGTCAGTGACAGGTATTGAAACAGCATGGGGCCTATAGCAAAGAGGCCTGCCCTTGAGGGCTGCATTTAGGCTCTGTTGGCCCCTGGCTATACATGTGGTGCAGGAAGGGCCGGCGTTAGGGGGGGGGGGTAAGCAGGTCAAATTACCCGGGCCTGCCAGCTAGCCAAGAATCTGGCCCATTGTCGCCCCCCCTAGTTTGTAAGTTTGTAGATTTTGTAGAGCTAAGAAAAAAGGTCGCCCATTTTACCCCGGGCCCGAAATTCCTAGCGCCGGCCCTGGGTGCAGGCCCCTCTATTGGCAGTGCTCCTGGCTTCTTCCGACTATTGATGCATAAATTCGAAATTCAGCCCAAAAAAATTTTGGGTGGCCTTTTTTTTATTTTTTTAGCTTTACTACTGGCCCAGGCGGGGGACTCAGGGTTGTGATGTGGGCACCCTCTTTGTGTTGCGGGGCCCCCCTTTATGATGTGGGCCCCTAGGCTACAGCCTGTGTTTAAATGTGTCCCTGCTGCCCATATTAAAGTTTGCAATAAAACAGCCCCAGACAGCGTACCCCAGGCCCCGAAAATCCATTGGCGTGGGGCCCATAGCATTTGCTAACTCTTGCTACATGGCTAATCCGGTACTGCATATCCTGTTATATAAAAGGCTAATCTGGAGTCTGTGTACATCGGCTATAGCTACAATAGCTATTGGCTAGAGAACGGTCACGAGCCAGCCTTCACTCGCCAACCAACAGCCACCATATTAAATTCGTTCCATCATCTTTTCGTTTATTTACAACTAGACGCAGAAATTCATGTAAGGAGAAGGGGATTCAATAGTTACGCTATTTTATCTGTATCAGTTATAAGAACTAGGTTAAACCATTACCTAAGAATTATTTTGGCAGACGATGAAGTTTATTAGTTTATTAAATGAAGTTTATTAAAAACTCGAAGAAACGTAATGCGAAATGTATTAGTCAAATAAATAACAGTTATCCATTTTCGAAATTATAGTTTCCATCATCTAAAGCAAAATGCATTTATTTATGTAGAACCCTAACCAAGTACTCTGATAATCTAACCAGAGTAAGGTATTCATATAATGAAAGATATCATTAAAAATTACTTATTCGATTCTCCTTATAATCTTTTCCATAATAAATTCCTACTACCATTACATATGATACCCTTAGTTTTTGATACATGTGTTAGTTTTTAAATGAGAATTAAAATAACTTTTTTATTAGATTTAAATCATCAAGGATATGACTATTTACTGTATAAGCGATGTGACACTCGCGATTCAACAACGATATTACTGCCGCAAAATAGCAGTGAACAGAAATATTAGAAATACGGTGAGCAGGGGAAAAAATTAATGCGAGGCAATTATATGTAACATAGTTAAAATTAGTACATTCGTTTAAATTTACATATTGCTTTTCATTTATCTACGACAACCAGATGCAAAAATTCATGTGAGGAGGAGGGTATTCTATGTTTACGTTATATTACCTGTATCAGTTATAAGTACTAGGTTATGAAATAACCTAAGAATTCTTGGGATTACTGGAGATCGCGATTCCGCCACGAGTTGTCATCATAATACTGCGGTGGTCAAACGTAAGACTCCACTAGAAATTCTTTCCGAAGTACATTTAATGGTTTCATGATGGTCCAGGCCGTATTACAACCTAATTTATGCTTGAAAATAATGGTAGTCTACAGGATGTATTACAACGGAATTACTGCATTAAAATAATACGTCTTGCGACTGACTACATCAGTGATTCCAACGATATTACTGAATGTTGTTGTAGCCGAATCGCGATCTCCAGTAGACCCGAATTCTTTTGGCAGAAGATAAGAAACAATGAAGTTTTCTAAAAACTCGGAGACAGTTTGCACGAAATGTATGAATCGCGAAATATATCAATCAAATAAATGACATCCGTTTTTTGATATTATATTTTCATCCATTTCAAGTAAAATAAAGAAAAGTAAATAAATCGGGATTATTGGATTCCACCAGGAATTGACGTGGTAAAACGCAAGAATCCTCTAGAAATTTCCGAAGTACATTTAACTGTATTATGCCGGTTCAGTGTATATTCAAATCCTGTTGGGAGCAAGAATTTTAAGAGGGTTTTTTTTTATCATATGAGTCATGCCTGGACGTTCCACTGTTCAGATTCCACATTAAACCATAGATCCAGCAACGACAGAGGTGGAATATGTGGCAAATCAAATCTCTGTCACATAAGCAGCCGAACAATCCTTCAGGACCCAACATACATGTTTAATTATTTATGCTATGTTGGCCACTCAGCCTTTGTTTCTCTTGCAGTCAGTTTGTGTATAATCTACACTAATAATATTATAAAATTTGACAAGGAGATACTTTGTATCATTAGGGGGACACAGGATACTTTTTGGTGATAACTAACATTTTTCATCATCAAATTTTGAAAATTAACTGAATGGTGCCAAAAAGACGGATGGCATGTATAAGCCTGTAATGTTATATCGACCGTTCAGGCTTTTTTTCTCTGGCAGTCTATGAACAGTTTATGAACAGATCATAAACTGCAAAACATTTTATATAGTAGCCTACAGATGATGATTTTGGCTGCACCATACAATTCTTTTGGTTCCGCCTAGAAGTTTGTGGTATCAGTATATTTTGTCCCCTGCCTCGCAGGCATAAATTAAACCTAAGATATAGCTCTAGCAGAGCACGAGCAGCTAAAGTTATTAGAAACAAAGTATCTGATACTGATTCTAAAGAAAGAAGACAAGACCAACCAAAAGGAAAAAATGCACACAGTTAAACGCTGTCTTTCTTGTACAGTTGGAGTCAGGGCTATTGGTTTACTTTTTCTGTGTCTGGCTGGTGGATGTGGAGGCAATTTGGAAATTTCTACTTCTTCACGACCGAATGATGTATCCGAGCTATTGATTGCCTTAAAAATGTGTCTTTTCTTCATCCATACTTCCAAGTTCATCAGATAATCGCAATGTGTAGATTGTGCCATTCTAAAACATTCGTAAAAATTTGTTTCATCATCCATCAGATGCTGTGACAAAAGTATCACTCTATTTTTGGTGTACGTTTTGGGATAGCAAAAATAAAGTTCATTTATTTTATTATGATTGAATACACATTTTTCATTACTTCTAGATTTGATCTAATGTCTCAGATGATTACGGTGTGCGATTGCGATACGGTAGGTCCCTGGTTAAAATCCCTATCTCGGATGCAATTTTTACATGGCTTAAAATTTACCTTTATATCTGCCAAAGCGATGATTTATTAATACAAAGATGCTAGGATGCTGCGTGGTTGGAATTTTAAGTTAAACTGTAGGACTCCTATTCCTGGTAGGATTATCAGTATAAAATAGGTACCGTATATACAATAAATGTGCATTGCTCAGCTGATAAGAATTTCTGTGACTAGGTCTTTGAGACCATAAAATATATATACAATGATCTCATTTTTTATTAACAAAAATACCGAATGAATCGAAAGTAACCTCAAACACGTCAAGTGCAAAGTGATTGACGTTTGACATTTCATTGCAATTTCTTTCAGAAACGAGGGAATCTTTCAATCTACCATAGTGTAGCGTGAGAAAGACTTTTAATGGTGGTTTGTTAAGATTGCGTTTGGATGCTATTTTTGTAAGTAAAAGATCAACCAGTGAGGTTATAACGTGAGTCAGGTAGAGAAAATATTTTAACGTAGGCCTACTTTATTACTTTCGTAGGTTATTAAGTACACCTACACAAAATAAATAATAATACTCTACAACAGAGTACGGTTGGCAACACTGGCTGTGACTTCCAACTCACTTTTAGGGAAACTACCAAATGAAAACGTCCAAAGAGACTAAAGAGAGCAGGAACACGCAGTACCGGTTTAACCACGTAGCAGGAGGTAGCAAATGCTACGGGCCTCGCGGCTTCTGGGGGGCCTCGCAGCTTCTGGGGGGCCTCACGGCTACAGGGGGCCCCACGCCTAGGCTAGATAGGCGACCTTTTTTTTTTTTAGCTCTACAATTTCCCCCGGACGGAAAAAATCTAGGGCCTCTTTTTCACATTTGCTACGGGCCCCGCGCTGTCTTAATCCGGTCCTCGGAACAGTTTGATACAAAATGTGTATAAGATGGTTATCTTCCGAATCCTCTTTGTATAACAGATTGCCTTGTATAATTGACAAGAGTTGACGAACGAAATGAAACACAGGTACTGCCCGAGTGTAAATAGAAACAAAACTGAGCGTTAAGGTGGGTTTTCTAATATGCTCGAGATTCAAATGCTAATGAATTTTTCGATTTTGTTTCACAATTACAAAAAAATAT
>JARYHS010011408.1:153038145-153216283 GCA_031002005.1 Vandiemenella viatica
TTTAGACGTGTTTTTGTAATTTCAAGAAACATTCCAAAGCCAACAGGAGCATTCCCAAGAAAATTATAAGGACTTACTTATTCAAGATATCAGATTTTCTTTCTGAGAAAATATAAAAGTATCTTATGAATACTTCATTGCAGCTAAAAAATCAACAAACAATACAGAAATGTCAACATTATTTCATAGCCTAGTTTGTCATTAATGTCTTTGGTAGTGAAACAAGAAGCTTGTATATTTACAAACATTAAGTTTGAAATTATTAACAAATAAACACAATTGTTCCAAATATCATTATTATTACGGGAAACACAGAGCAAGTTGGTTCTTTATGGCACACCAACATCTGGGTTATTAGTGACAGAACAAGTAAAACCATCACTTACAAAAGTGGATGGTAGCACAGCAGAAAATACAATATATTATTGTTTAGTGTGACACTTAGTCATGAAAAGAAGCACATGGCTTGGTTGTCTGCCTGGAAATTAAACACTCACCTGGCCTCAGTTTCAGAAAATTTCACCCCACTCACCTGGCCTCAGTTTCAGAAAATTTCACCCTCCCTCCTATCCAGCCTCTGACAAACATACAAAAGTGCTTTGTTGGTCAGTCATAGGCCAAACTTAAGATAAAAAACGAGAGAAAAAACCCTCAAGTGAAGCTTGTCACTTAAAAATGTGAAATCTGTTTTTAAAAAATTGTTTCAGAAGAACCTTTACATACAGTCTTGAAAACTGATAAAAGCCATGAATACCAAGTAATTGATACTGCAATAGAAAACTGTATTTCACAATTGGATCTCCATCTGGAGACATAGCTGGGCAATGATTACAATTTTTTGTAGTTACTTGAAATTATGTTTACGAATGTTTTAAGAGTGATTTGATAGGTTGGGGAAAAAAAACATAATAAAAATTTGATCCAGTTCTAAATATTTAAACTCGTATATTTTCACCTCTTCTGCCATTTTATGGAATGAGGTAAGCATACATATTCCATTTTTAATGTTTATTATTGGTAAGTTGTTACATAAAATGTGATATCTTTGTTTGGTTATGTTATAGAATGGCTTTATAATAAATATCAACAGCAAATGTCTTATATCAACAAGGATTTTATTGATCAAGTATGTTATTTTAATAACTTTATCGTATTTTATTATTCATATCTTGTTTCATTTTAATAAGTATTCTTCCAAAGTCTTGGTCGAAACTTCAATGCAAACTTAATCTTTAAACATTTAAGTGATGATAAACTTTCATATAATTCATTGATCTTTATTTCTGTTACATTTCATTAGGACGTATCCGAAAATTACAAAGGACCTCGGCAAGCAGTAACTAGATATCCTCAACTCAAAAGTGCACACTAAACCTTCTCACTCACTGCTGGTTCTTGTTACACTTGTTGTTGTTGCTATGACTACCAATTCCTTTTTATAATTTCTCCATGTTATGCCACACAAGGTTCTGCCTACAATATCCAGAATAAGCCGTACATACAAATAATCACAGTCAATAACTGTATGCATGGAAAACTTATATCACCATATGATCGCAAAGTTTGTGTTAATGTAAAAATGTTTCTGAAAAAAATGTAAGGACAATGGTCATAATAATAGTACTGCCACAAATCGCAGTGGCATTGTAGTCAATCACATCAATAAAGGTGTAAAAATTGATACTGATGGCATAACAGAACTGCAATTGAAACACTTCTGCATTGGTCAATATTCAAATAAGAACTGATAAGCCAAATCTACACTATCAATCACTGAAGCAGCTATGGTCCACAATTTCAACAGATATTCTGAATGTTAAGAACTGGACTATAAGAAATGTAACATGAAAGGTCCACATCCTTTAGGCAGAAGGATCATACCGTTTAGCAGGTCTTCTGACAGATATTCTCAATCAGTAAGATACAAATAATTGAAATACAGCCAAATGTTCTGGTTTGTGAAGTCAATAGCAGTGGGACGGGGGGGGGGGAAACTTATTCCAATCCCTGACACACCTAAAAAAGAGAATCTTCCTACACCTTAGTGCCTGAAACAGAGTGCCAGCTTGTGATCATGGTCATCCTTTCCCTTCCATGCATTACTTTCAACTCTTACACCAATATCTTTCCATGTCTCATTGCCAATATACGCCTTGTACACTCCCATAACCCTCTTCACACTCCTTCTGTCTTCCAACGAGTCCCATTCCAGCTCTTTTATCATATCTGTTACTGATTGCATTCTGCAATAATTACCAGAAACAAATCTAGCAGCCCTTTTTTGCACCTTCTCCAACTCCTGCATTTGATAGTCAAAATGTGGGTCCCATACTACACTACCATTTTCAAGCAATGGTCTGACCAAAGTTTTCTGACCCAATTCCTTTACTTCTCTCGTACATCCCCTCATCACTCTTTCCAACAAATGCAGAATTTTGAAACCTTTTCCATACCTGCCCAGTTAAGCTTGTTATCAAATGTAATGCCAAGTTATTTACATTTCAAGTCTTCAATTAGATTTTTTTTTTTATTATTTTTTTTTTAACTGCTTTACGTCTCTCAACAGAGAGGTCTTTAGAGACGGGAAAGGATGGGGGCAAGGAATGGGAAGGAATTTGGCCATGGCCTTTTTAAGGAAGCATCCCGGCATTCGTCTGGAGTGATTTGGAAAACCATGGAAAACCCAAATCTGGATCCCCGGACAGGGATTCGAACCGCCGTCCTCCCGAATGCGAGGCCAGAACGCTATCCGTTACACCACCACGCTCGGTCTTCAATTAGCAATTATAGTCATAATGAACCTTTATTTTTTATTTTTTGTGTCTAATAAGCTGACTCTTCTTTGCATTTATCTTCATCCCATATTAACAACCCAACTAGATATCCTGTCCAGATCACCCTGCAACTGTTTACAATCCTCTACCGTTTAGACCCTTTTATATAGCATTATGTCATCTGCAAACAATCTAATTTTTAATAGTAAATGATAAACACAATTATTCATTAGCTACCCTGTGGCACTCCCATTTTTACTTCCACTTCTTTTGATACCTCATTTCCTACCCTATGTTTCTGTTTTCTACCTTTCAAAAATTCTTCTACCCTGCAAATCACTTTCTGATCCACTCCAATAGATCTTGACACAGTTGACACTCTTAATCCAACAGCTACATGTGCTGGATGAGAAGCTGCAGAGAATGCAAAACAAGGCGCTGAAGAGAGCACTCCACCTGCCAATGAGATTCTCGACAGACATCCTCCACAAAACAACGGGTATCCCGGGACTTCGGGATAGGTATAAAAAATAGCAAGACACTTTTACCAAAAAACTGAGGAGAGACAACCACCTTATTCGCTCTCTAGCACAGTATGACATACACGAGGGTCCACATAGAAGACCACTCCAGCTGCTGACAGAAGAAAACTAGTGAGAAAACCACAAATACAGTGTGAAACGGATGCACTTACAATGTTAAATTAAATTAAATACAAAAAAAACTACAAAAAATATCAAAATAAAAATATATTAAAAAAATAAATAAAAAAAAATCTCAACAGAAACGAAAAATATAAAAGTAAAACAAGCACTTACATGGAAACAGCAAATAAAAGAAGGCAATGCCAAGACGGCAAGTACTTCTGACAAGAATCCCTTAACCTAAGGGCTAAGGGAGATTGATAGAGCCTCTCTCTCTCTTTGTGCTGGTGCAGGGTTACCTAACTACTTCGGGTTTACCATTTGCATTTCATTAGAAATAAATAATTCTCAACCAACTGAAAAAACTTATGATTATAAACATTTAATAATTATATTTACATGCTGATAAGTAAATAAAATATTAATTTTTACATCATCTATTTTGTAATCAATTTATTGTTACTGGAGACAATGTTCTTGATAAACTTAAACGATGGTGGCCACAACAGAAACTGTGTTACCAATTGCAGTAGTGTTGGATGCAGATAAAAAGGCAGGCAAATCACACAAAGATTTTCTTCATGGCTGAATGGTTTATTATTATTTTATGCAAATCACAAAAGAATTATTATGTTTTCCCCTATAGTAAAATCCTTTATCATTATTTTGTAGAACATTATTAATAGTGACAGTGAAAAGGCTGTTAAGCAAAACATTATTATTTTCTGTCTTGTATTCTTTACCCCAGAACCTCACTTGAAATTCAACAACCAATAAAAATTTATTTAATTCATGGCTGAGTTTACCATGGTCATGTGCTTCATTACATTTATCATTTGACTGAAAAGAGAGGGGGTGGGGGGTTGTTGATCTTGGTGGTGTGTGTGTGTGGTTTTTTTTTCTTCTTTTTTTAATGCCTGCTTCCTTTTACTTTGTTAAGTGATTATACTTTTTGTCCTTTAGATAACAATATTGCCTAATTGTACTGTATTCTATGTCATTGTTGTATGATGTATCAATTAGAATTCATGATACCAAAATCTAGCGTATACCACTACATCTACACAATTTTCATTAATCTTTTACTTCAAAGAAAAATATTCCCAAAGTTGTATATAAATAATATTTCACTTTTTTCACCAAACAGGTTGTAATATTACTGTAAAATCAACACTGCTTATGATTTTATTTCATATCTTTGAAAGAAAATCTTTCTTTTAAACGAGACAAGGATAACATATGTGGAAGGAATTGCTCGCTGAAGAATTTATAATAAACTTAACTGGGCAGGATATATTCAGGAGGTGGTAGGAAAAGGTTTCAAAATACTTTATTTATTGGAAAGAGTGGTAAGAGGATAGATGAGAGCAATGGATTAAATTTTGTTCAGACTATTGCTTGAATATGCTGATGTAGTATGGGACCCATATTTTGAGTATCACATACATGAGTTTGAAGGGTGCAAAGACAGGCTACTACATTTGTTTCTGGAAATTACTGCAGAACACAGTCAGTAACTGAATGATAAAAGAGCTTAATTGGGATTCATTGGAAGACAGGATGAGTATGATGAGAGTGCTGGGAGGGTACAAGGCATTTGCTAGTGACAAGAAGTGGGAAGATATTGGTGGAAAATTAACAAGGGTGCATGTAATGGAAAAAATGACCATGACCAAAAACTGGCACTTTGATTTCAGCTATAAGTGTGTAGGAAAATTTTCTTTCATAAGTAAGGCAATCAGGGAAGTGATAAATAATTAACAAAAATTTGGAAAGAATTTGGAATTCATATGGCAGGTACAAGAAAGGGGAAAAATGGGTGTGTAGGGAAACTAACTGGAGTATGGCACTCCAGGGCTGCTAGATTTGTTTCTGGAAATTATTGCATAATGCAATCAGTAACTTATATGATAAAAGAGCTGGAATGGGATTCATTGCAAGACAGGAGGAGGGTGAAGTGGGTCATGGGAGTGTACAATGCATATACTGGTCATGAGGCCTGGAAAGATATTGGTATAGGGTATGAAAAGTAGTGAATGGAAGGTGTAATGAGTGTGTTGAGAGTGCAGAATCGACGAACTATTTTGGTACAGGGACCAAACAGGCAGATAATACGTTAGCTAGCGAGAGAAGGAGTGGAGTGGACAGGCTGCAATGGGGAATGTTCTCTGGTGTAAATGTGACTAAGAAACACATGATTGGCCAATAGGGTCATGTGATGACAAAACAAGTTATGATTGGCTGCAAGGGCTAGAAGCACAGTGTCTACCGCCATGATATAGTTAGTCTAGAGTCTGGAGAGATATACAAGTAGCGATGGTTGCTTAACTTGTCGGTGGCTATCTGTGTGTGTGTGTGTGTGTGTGTGTGTGTGTGTGTGTGTGTGTGTGTGTGTGTGTGAACCATGGGCTGCGTAAAGTGGTGATGACTGCAGAGTTCGTTCTGTAGTCAATTAATGACAATGCTGCATGCTGTTAAAAAAAATGCTGTTCCTCTAACTGCTAACCTGCGGTCTTCGAATTGTCATATGATGCCTGACTAGCTTGTAATGCCAGACTGGTGCTGGCCTGGAATCATGTGTTTCAAATAAACAGTTCAAAATTGACCTTCTGCATATTAGGGGGCATGCATAAACTACGTAGCTCTATTTTTGCCTACTGTGAACCCCCCCCCCCCCCCCCCCCACACGTAGCCCTACGTGGCTTTTGCCTCAACCCCCCACGTAGCACATAACTTTTTTTCTCTTTTTATTCCAAAAGGCATTTTGTACTGTTTTCTCTTTTCAGACGATTGTAAATAACATACGGAAATAATTAACTGAGGGAAATAAATATTTACATGTTGTTGTGAGTTCTGTTCCTCATTTTAATTGTGAAAAATGTTAAAAAAGGAAAGCTGCGTGGCCTGGCTCGGAACCTCTCCCTCCCCCCACGTAGCCCAGTGTAGCTTTTCAGCCAACCGCCCCCCCCCCCCCCCCCCCCTGGACCGAGCTACGTAATTTGTGCATGCTCCCTTAACAAACTTTCTTTAGAAGCAACTAGCCAGGGACATGTAATTTCACTGTCAATCCTGATTATCTTCGCGAATCCCGGGTGGCGACTGTTCTTGACTAACAAATCTGTAAAATCCTCACCAGAGCCAAACAGTATTCCAGTTCCTATCCAACATGGTCCAAATTACCTCCATCAACTCTTATAAACTCCATTAACCATATTAAGGCACTGAAGAGTGCTGTCTGAAATACTTAAGAGGAGTAGTGACAAGTATGTGGGCTGGCTACAAGTAGCAGTACATATATCATTATTGTCAGCACACCAACAAACATTTAGTCGTTACATAGGGAAAAGATGACCATCACCACAACTTGGCACTTGATTTCAGGCACAAGGGTGTGGGAAGATTCTCTTTTTTTAGGCAAGGGTGTCAGGGATTGAAATAAGTTACCAAGGGAAATGATGAATAATTCACCAAAAATGTTGAAAGAATTTAAAGTTAAAATTTGTAGAGGGCAAATGTAGGTGGATGCAAGAAATGGGGAAGATGGGTGTTTAGGGAAATTTCCACCGGAGCGTGTGCTCCATTGCAATTAAATTAAATTCAGAGTGTGTTCAAAATAAATTATAATATTGAATAAGTTAATTTATTTTGAAATATGGATTGATAAACTAATTTCCCACTCCTCTTTCATTATTGTTCCTTTAATGGGTTTTACTGGCAACTGACTTCTAGATTCAATGTTAGCAGCTTAAGAGGAAATAAAAATGTGGACAAAATTCAAAGTTAATCTTATATATATATAAAAATAGACGTGTTTTTTCCTATATTTCACTTTTCAGCCACCGCTACCTAGCACAGATCACTGATGTTTGTGGGTGGAAGTAGCATGGAGTTTCCTGTCGTGCACAACGTTGGCCGAATGCCGATAGTTGTGGGGATGTGGGAGATATAATGATTAAAGTTGGTCAGTGCAGGGCGTTTTCATATTTCGACCAAAATTCGTATCTCCGTATACTTCTCTTTCCTGCCACAACTACATAGCATAGAGCATTGGTGTTTGTGTGTGGTAGTAGAATCGTCTTTCCTGTCGTGCACTATGGTTGTTAGATGTCGGTAGCTATGGGAGTGTGGGAGATATGGGGGTTGAAAGTGGTCAACCTGTGGCAATTTCATACTTCTGCCAAAGACAAAAGTGTCATGGTGTATCACTTTTCAGCGAAAACTATAGATCACAGATAACTGGCGTTTGTGTGTAGTAGTAGCACAGAGTCACCTTTCGATCACAACAGTGGCCGAATTTCAGAAACTGTGGTACTGTGGTAGATATGGTGGTTGTAAGTGGCCGACCAAGGATATTTTCGTATTTCGACTGTCTCCGCATATGTCACTTTTCTGCCACAACTACATAGCATTGAACATTGGTGTTTGTGTTTCGTAGTAGAATCGTATCTCATGTAGTGCACTATGGTTGTTAGATGTCGGTAGCTATGGGGGTGTGGGAGAGATGGGGGTTGAAAGTGGTCGACCTGTGGCAGTTTCATACTTCTGCCAAAGACAAAAGTGTCATGGTGTATCACTTTTCAGCGAAAACTATAGATCACAGATAACTGGCGTTTGTGTTTAGTAGTAGCACAGAGTCACCTTTCGATCACAACAGCGTCCGAATTTCAGAAACTGTGGTACTGTGGTAGATATGGTGGTTGTAAGTGGCCGACCAAGGATATTTTCGTATTTCGACTGTCTCCGCATATGTCACTTTTCTGCTACAACTACATAGCATTGAACATTGGTGTTTGTGTTTCGTAGTAGAATCGTATCTCATGTAGTGCACTATGGTTGTTAGATGTCGGTAGCTATGGGGGTGTGGGAGAGATGGGGGTTGAAAGTGGTCGACCTGTGGCAGTTTCATACTTCTGCCAAAGACAAAAGTGTCATGGTGTATCACTTTTCAGCGAAACTATAGATCACAGATAACTGGCGTTTGTGTTTAGTAGTAGCACAGAGTCACCTTTCGATCACAACAGCGTCCGAATTTCAGAAACTGTGGTACTGTGGTAGATATGGTGGTTGTAAGTGGCCGACCAAGGATATTTTCGTATTTCGACTGTCTCCGCATATGTCACTTTTCTGCCACAACTACATAGCATAGAGCATTGGTGTTTGTGTTTGATAGTAGAATCGTATCTCATGTAGTGCACTATGGTTGTTAGATGTCAGTAGCTATGGGGGTATGGGAGAAATGGGGGTTGAAAGTGGTCGACCTGTGGCAGTTTCATACTTTTGCCAAAGACAAAAGTGTCATGGTGTATCACTTTTCAGCGAAAACTATCGATCACAGATCTCTGGCGTTTGTGTGTAGTAGTAGCACAGAGTCACCTTTCGATCACAACAGCGGCCGAATTTCAGAAACTGTGGTAGATATGGTGGTTGTAAGTGGCCGACCAAGGATATTTTCGTATTTCGACTGTCTCCGCATATGTCACTTTTCTGCCACAACTACATAGCATAGAGCATTGGTGTTTGTGTGTGGTAGTAGAATCGTCTTTCCTGTCGTGCACTATGGTTGTTAGATGTCGGTAGCTATGGGGGTGTGGGAGAAATGGGGGTTGAAAGTGGTCGAACTGTGGCAATTTCATACTTCTGCCATAGACAAAAGTGTCATGGTGTATCACTTTTCAGCGAAAACTATAGATCACAGATAACTGGCGTTTGTGTGTAGTAGTAGCACAGAGTCACCTTTCGATCACAACAGTGGCCGAATTTCAGAAACTGTGGTACTGTGGTAGATATGGTGGTTGTAAGTGGCCGACCAAGGATATTTTCGTATTTCGACTGTCTCCGCATATGTCACTTTTCTGCCACAACTACATAGCATTGAACATTGGTGTTTGTGTTTCGTAGTAGAATCGTATCTCATGTAGTGCACTATGGTTGTTAGATGTCGGTAGCTATGGGGGTGTGGGAGAGATGGGGGTTGAAAGTGGTCGACCTGTGGCAGTTTCATACTTTTGCCAAAGACAAAAGTGTCATGGTGTATCACTTTTCAGCGAAAACTATCGATCACAGATCTCTGGCGTTTGTGTGTAGTAGTAGCACAGAGTCACCTTTCGATCACAACAGCGGCCGAATTTCAGAAACTGTGGTAGATATGGTGGTTGTAAGTGGCCGACCAAGGATATTTTCGTATTTCGACTGTCTCCGCATATGTCACTTTTCTGCCACAACTACATAGCATAGAGCATTGGTGTTTGTGTGTGGTAGTAGAATCGTCTTTCCTGTCGTGCACTATGGTTGTTAGATGTCGGTAGCTATGGGGGTGTGGGAGAAATGGGGGTTGAAAGTGGTCGAACTGTGGCAATTTCATACTTCTGCCATAGACAAAAGTGTCATGGTGTATCACTTTTCAGCGAAAACTATAGATCACAGATAACTGGCGTTTGTGTGTAGTAGTAGCACAGAGTCACCTTTCGATCACAACAGTGGCCGAATTTCAGAAACTGTGGTACTGTGGTAGATATGGTGGTTGTAAGTGGCCGACCAAGGATATTTTCGTATTTCGACTGTCTCCGCATATGTCACTTTTCTGCCACAACTACATAGCATTGAACATTGGTGTTTGTGTTTCGTAGTAGAATCGTATCTCATGTAGTGCACTATGGTTGTTAGATGTCGGTAGCTATGGGGGTGTGGGAGAGATGGGGGTTGAAAGTGGTCGACCTGTGGCAGTTTCATACTTCTGCCAAAGACAAAAGTGTCATGGTGTATCACTTTTCAGCGAAAACTATAGATCACAGATAACTGGCGTTTGTGTTTAGTAGTAGCACAGAGTCACCTTTCGATCACAACAGCGTCCGAATTTCAGAAACTGTGGTACTGTGGTAGATATGGTGGTTGTAAGTGGCCGACCAAGGATATTTTCGTATTTCGACTGTCTCCGCATATGTCACTTTTCTGCTACAACTACATAGCATTGAACATTGGTGTTTGTGTTTCGTAGTAGAATCGTATCTCATGTAGTGCACTATGGTTGTTAGATGTCGGTAGCTATGGGGGTGTGGGAGAGATGGGGGTTGAAAGTGGTCGACCTGTGGCAGTTTCATACTTTTGCCAAAGACAAAAGTGTCATGGTGTATCACTTTTCAGCGAAAACTATCGATCACAGATCTCTGGCGTTTGTGTGTAGTAGTAGCACAGAGTCACCTTTCGATCACAACAGCGGCCGAATTTCAGAAACTGTGGTAGATATGGTGGTTGTAAGTGGCCGACCAAGGATATTTTCGTATTTCGACTGTCTCCGCATATGTCACTTTTCTGCCACAACTACATAGCATAGAGCATTGGTGTTTGTGTGTGGTAGTAGAATCGTCTTTCCTGTCGTGCACTATGGTTGTTAGATGTCGGTAGCTATGGGGGTGTGGGAGAAATGGGGGTTGAAAGTGGTCGAACTGTGGCAATTTCATACTTCTGCCATAGACAAAAGTGTCATGGTGTATCACTTTTCAGCGAAAACTATAGATCACAGATAACTGGCGTTTATGTGTAGTAGTAGCACAGAGTCACCTTTCGATCACAACAGCGGCCGAAATTCAGAAACTGTGGTTGTGTGGGAGATATGGTGGTTGTAAGTGGCCGACCAAGGATATTTTCGTATTTCGACGAAAGGCATGTGTCTCCGCAGATTTAACTTTTCTGCCACGACTTCATAGCATAGAGCATTGGTGTTTATGTGTCTTAGTAGAATAGTGTCTGTTGTCATGCACAGTGGTTGTTAGATGTCTGTAGCTATGGGGGTGTGGAAGATATGGGGGATGAAAATGGTCGATCTGCGGCAATTTCATGTTTCTGCCAAAGACGCATGTGTCACGGTGTATCACTTTTAAGTGAAAACTATCAATCGCAGATCACTGGCGTTTGTGTGTGGTAGTAACACAGAGTCTCCCATTGATCACAACGTTGGCCGAAATTCGGTAACTGTGGGAGTCTGTGAGATATGGTGTTTGAAATTGGTCGATTTTGCATATTTTCGTATTTCATCCAAAGACTTGTGTGTATCCGTAAATTTTACTTTGCTGCCGGAACTACGTAGCGTAGAGGACTGGTATTTGTGTGTGGTAATAGTATCGAGTCTCCCATCCTGCACTATGGTGGTTAGATCTCTATTGCTGTCAATATGAATTCTTTACAATCACGAACGAAGTCGTGGGTACCAGCTAGTTATGAATAATAATTTAAAAATGTAGCATGATGTCCAGTTTAAATTAGGGATAAATCTTGATATTTTGTTGATTACAAGTTAGTATGTTAACGAGACAAAAGGATCTGAAGTAAGCAACAAAAATTGACAGAAATAAATTATTAGGGATTAGGATACATTTCTAAAATGTAGTGTGGATTCTGTTTAAAAGAAGGGAATGTTAACAACAGAAATGAATCTACAACAGTAAATAACAACCAAAAATTACACTTTATTTTAATAATGGACTTGCCATTTCTTGGAACTGAGCCCTTTACCATCATTTACATTAAACATTGTAAGTCTTACAATCACAGTGATTTAAAAGGTTATCAGATATCATTTCTTTGAATTATTATTACAGGTAATAATGAGTACCAAAGGTATAAGAAAATATTTTTAAATCAGCCAATAATGGTCAATAAATAATCAAGAAGAAAAAAAACAATAGAAATATAATAAACAACAATAACAGTATGAAAGTCCTTTGCAAACAAATGTTTCAAAGTTCCACACTTACAATTGATTCCAAGAATGTGCATTCAAGGAGCATTAAAAATTACATTAAAAAATTGTTTGTTCACCAGAAAACTGAAAATTTAATTTAACGTGTAAATTCTAAATATTTATGGCAGTGAAAAATTTCTGCACAAGCCTATTGAGAGCACAGTCAGAGCTTGCAGCTACTAAGTTTACAAAAGTACCAGCTGCTTCATGTGGCATGTGAGCAAATTATTTGCAGTCTTATCAAAAATTATCTCCACCAATTTTCAGTTTGAACAGCCGAATATTAAACTAGGTGTGTAAAACAATTTTAAAAAAGTGGATCTTCTTTTATTTAAAAAAAATGCCAAAGAAGTCATCTCTTGTCAACAAATTTTATATAGTTCAGCTATGACAAAAATGAAAAATAAAATGGTTTTGGGTAATATCACAACCAAAAAATAAACCCAACACACAACAAAATTGGCAGGGTGCAATGGCACACACAATTCTGGGATACTCCTTAATCCTGCGACAAAGGTATTTAAAAAAAGGCAAGGCATATGCGTAACACCAAAATAGGAAAGTCTGACAAGAGCACACCTGTGAGCCTTGTTCTATTTTTTCATGTCCATCTCACAATTAAGCAGTCCTCAAAATATTGTGCAATTGCATTAATATTGAACGTTTATTCTTCATTCGCAACCACTGCAACTTTGATAGGTAATTTTTGTAGTTTTCATGGTGTACAATAACATTAAGAGTTAGTTACTACTGCAGTAGCACATTAACTGTCACATTTAAATCAGCATATCCTATTAACAAATTCCAATTGGAAATGTGTTACAATTAATAAAGAATTTATATTTTTGCCACTGAAACTCATTTGGCCCAATGAATTGCATATTGTGAACATTTGCCAACTTTCACTTTTAATTCCTGTCTAACAATGTAGGACTTGATGATACATATCTGCTTTGGCATGAAAAATAGAAAAAGGAGGAAAAAGGTTAAATATTATAATTGCATTATAAAAAAAAGAGGAGAAGAAAGAAAAAAAAACAAGAAATGGCATTAAGTTATGAGAACAACTGTGGGAATAAAATCAATATTTAAAACACTGGTTTCCAATGAAAAAAAATCAAAATATATCAAATCATTCCTATGAGCACTGATGACACCTTTTAATTGGCTGCCATATAATTTTATTTAGATACAGATGAAAGTTGTAGGTTGTACCCGACAACAACAAACAAATCAGTAAAAAATACTGTTTCATGGAGGGATAAAATATCTCACTATTGTCCTTCAAGATTTCTTCATTCTCACACTTGTTAGTAGAGAGCCAGTAAATCATGCATAGTATGATGGCGGAACATTGAGATCACTCAGAACCTCCAACTGCTCTTCTGAAAACTTCAGGCTATGTTGCTGCCAATTGTCATGATGTGTCCGCTTGAAATCACCTAAGGTCTTCCTGATTGTGGTCTGAAGAAAAAAAGGAATATGTTTTACTAAAGATAAAACAAAATAGGAAAATATAATGTAGATTATGTTTAAACTTCAGAAAGATTTCATACAAAAAGGGAACTCTCCCACTCCTTTCTACATCTCTGAGATAAAAGGCAATTGGATAGTATTAAAAAAAAAATCTGGACTGGAGAAAAAAAATCACTAAGCAGGTACATGAAAATTTTTGGTACAAACCTTTAATCAGCATAACAATATTATGTTCATACTATATTCTTCTATCAACGAATAGTTTATGTTCCAAAATTTCATGCATTTATGTTCATCCGCATATGTGTGTTTCAAGTTATACTGCCATCAGTCTAGATAAGCAATGGTACCACTTGCTATTATGTATTTTATTTACTTAGAAACTTTTTAAAGTGTTAATTTTCTCTGTTTTGTGGCAACAGGGGATGAGTGAGTAATACATTAACCTCTCTCTGAACCTGAAAACTCTTTCATTTTCCCTTCCAAACTCACACACTACCTTGCTATAATTTCTGTGCCCACCTGATGTGTTCCATCTTTGCCAACAAAAATATATATATATATACATATATTACTGAGAATTTCTGCTGTTGTTGATTGATGTATTAAACATTTCCTTATAGTCTGTTATGGAAAGTGAATGATTCATTCACTTTCTTTAACATTATTTTTATTATTATTATTAATCTTTATGCTTCCCTTTTAATAAAACAACAGTTGCTAACCTCCAATTTTACAAGAAAAATATACTGTGAATATTGTAATATACCAGTTAATGGTACATGATAATACATTTTATTACAATTTTTATCCTAAACAATACTAAGATATAGTTTAAATTAATATTGAGACTAACCCCAATTGCAGGTGGCATGCAAACAAAGACACATCTGGCTAATTGCTTATGGTGTAACACTAGATCAAAGAAGTGTGGCACTTTTGAAAGGATGTGGAATCCCACAAAAGTCTGTAAAAATGGTAAATAACTTTGGTGGGTGCGAGAGAAGGAGCCAGTAAGCCAAGACTTCCTGAAATTTGCCAAGTCAACAAATGGACAAGATCTGAAAAGTGGAGGGAAATACTCACAGAATAGGATACAAGGACTATCTTACAAGTGTATTAAAATGTGTTTTCCCCTCTCCATTAATCTTTTGTATTGGGGAACATCTACAGCTAACGGATTGCCCGAGACCCTGCTGTAAGGAAGGGGAGTGGGGCAGAAAACCAAGTTTTCTTCAAAGGTGAGAGGCAGAATACTATCTTTTCTTTTCACCAAACTTCAAGCTACATGGACCAAGGGGAGCCATCTCGTTTGGCATGGCCTGCAAACAAGCATCATTGGGATGTTTAAAATGCAGAAAAATTATTTATAACTGCAACTTATACGATCATGAATGTTAACTTTAATCACATTTTAGTTACTTTTCTACCGTGACAAACATCTGTTCTGTTGAGGAATCACTGCTAGGAGTGCAGTCATGTGAAGTAATAGACTTCAAAAATGGACCAAGCCATAACGAAGGCAACAGTAAAAGCCACCACCACACATACAAGACCTTCGCAGCATGCAGCAGCACCTTTCCTGATGAGGCCATCAAAAGTAGTAATTCACCTTGCAAAGCAGTCCTTTAATGTTTTTGGTAACACATGATCTTTATCTTGTCCCTAGCATGGAGCTAGAAACTTTGTGATCTGCCGAGTCATTTTCTTTGGTCAGTTGTACTGTGACATCCAATTTATTTTGTTATGAAAAGAAGTTTTTCCTTCTGATGATTGTAATAAAACCATTTTGTTGGTTAATGTTTTAAATTTATGAGTTGTCATTGAGTAGGATAATAAACTCCTGCCATCTCCTGATTGAATGTCATGTAATTCTTGTTTTGCAGAGCAAGTGGCACCCAAATAAATTTATTAATGTAGACCAAAGAACGTATAGTAAATAAGTATATGCAGACATTAAAATTGTCATGCAAGATGACAGTGAAGGTTAGATGCAATCGACAAGGTAATCATAACAACAAACAGTACAGTTGATCCCCAATGTGAATGGTACAAAATAAAGTACCATTAATATTTCTATTATAGATTAAGTCCTTTGGAATACTGTGAAAAGTATCTTTCAACTAAAGTAGGAAGCTCCAAAAAACTAGACTGTTCTTCATCACTTTATACAATGCTATTAATTTGAAGTAATTTTCTTATTACGATGCCAATCCAATCGATGCCGAAGTGATTCGCTTAGGTAGTGACAAGATTGGAATTTTTTGACAAATTACATTTTTTTAAAGTGAATGATGGAAGGAAGAAAAAAGTTCAGTTTTGACTAAGAATCTAGGCAACTTAAACATTTACTACAATTGAATGTCTCTTTAACAGCGCGTGCTGCCGGATTGAAGAAATATTTTTGTAATTGAAGAAATTAATGATAAATGATCAAAAGGTAAACAGTGACTGATTAGCCAAAAATCGAGAAATTGAAATACAGGCGGTGCTGGATTACCCAATAGATAAGATTAGGCAGTAGACTGGTGCTCCCAATTTTTAAGGCTCCCCTTGAAAGTTAATATATTTAATTGAATAAAAATAAGAAAAATCAATAGAATAATCCAAAATAAAATGATCAAAACAATATAAAAAGCATGCAAATTATTATTATTTTTTTTTGTTTCATTGTAATGCAAGAAATAAAACCAGTTTTCAAAATATCATAAAATTTAAAATTCTTTTGTTTAATTGTATGAAAAATATGATCTATTCAATTAGTCATCTACGAAATCTTATCTTTGTTCTTACAAAATATAGATTTTTTTTTACCCTTCAAAACAGAGGGCTCCAAGAACTTTGAGTGCCAGGGGTCACATACTTTCTTTATCCCACACTGCCTACAGGACATAGCCACTGCCTTCAATAACCACGACTGCAATGGCACACTCTTTACACAGTGGAACACGTTTAGTTTGAGAGTTGTTTTTTGCCACATGTATTCATAAACTTGTCTAATACTCCTTGGAAGGAACTGAGAAATAGAAAAAAATGTCTTCTCCTCGCATTGACAAAGTTTCTAGGGCAAATAGTTGAATTCCTGCATTGCTCAAAGCAATATTCAGCAAAGAATCTCCAGAGGTGTTTTTTTAAAAAATTATAATAACTAAAAACAATATAGTAAGAACATGCAATAAAAATCAAAGAATTTGGTTTAATATTTAATGACTCACCATATTGGAGGGGTGAACTTTCAGCAGCAGTTTGTGAAGAAATATCATATTCAATGATATGATTGAAGATTTATTTACACATTAAGTCACAGAAAATAATATCATTATCTCAATGAATTAAAGCACTAAACAAGCAATACGAAGAGTCCATTTTTCTGTTCTTTTTGGTGGCAAATAAATCAGTAACATTCTTGTTGAAATTGTCTATGTTACTCACAAATGGTTTTTCGCAAGAAAGCATGCCTAAAGCGGTGAGTCAGTCCTCTTTTATCGTGTATCTGAGAAAGGTTTTCACCCTTTCCATCATAGAAAAACAGCTTTCGGCTCCTGATGTTGACATTGGCATTGTTATCAACAGTTTTAATAATTTTGATGTTTAAATAATGAATGATAAAAATGGAACGGCACCAGAAACAGCTCTTAATTCTGGTCTCGAATAACACACTTCATGTTCGCCATGCAATCTTTTTTCTTCCAAAAATGGGTACTCCTTTACCATATCACTGAGGTATTCAGCAGGAAATTTTGTTTGATAACTTTTAAATTTTTCAACATTGAATAAATTTGTTGCTGCAAGATGTCACATAAACTGAAATCTAGTTTTTTTATTTCAGAAACAATGACATCAGAAACTTCTAAATATTGTCTCTTTCGGTTCTCAGAATCATCACATCGCCGACTTTTCACCAGAATTTTTTCACACCCTTCAGTCTCATCAACATCATTGGCCTGCTCTCCAATTCTTTGAATGGAAGTTCCAAAGGTTTCCATAATTACTTTAACTTTTACAGGGTTAATAATGTCTTCTTTTGTAGTTGTTTAAAAACTTTTTTTTTTTAATCTGCTTAACGTCTCTCTAACAGCGAGGTCTTTGGAGACGGGAAAGGATGGGGGGCAAGGAATGGGAAGGAATTTGGCCATGGCCTTTTGAAGGAAGTATCCCGGCATTTGCCTGGAGTGATCTTCGAACCATGGAAAACCCAAATCTGGATGCCCGGACGGGGGTTTAAAATCGATTTCGACATGTGGTATTATCTTGTGAAAAAGCGTTACCCAAAAAAAAAAAAAGTTCTTATCATTTAACAAAGTTTTAAATGCACATGCTTGTTGAAGGGTAGAAGGCAAACGTATTTCTTTGATGTTTTCAATGGTTTCCATTACATCTATTAAATTATTTCTATATTCGTAAATACAGTTGACTCCTCAAGAATGAAAATTCCACCTGGTTTGAGATGCATGTGGTAATCTTTTCTGCAAAATCTCATCTAAAACTCTTGTTCTTTGAGACGAACTTGAAAAGAAAGAACAAATTCCGGAAAGATTTGCGGAAAAAATGCGCACTTCCCGATTGATGGAGGCCGCTTTTGACATTAAAAGATTTACCTGGTGTGCATAGCAATGAATAAAATTTGAATGAGGATATATGTCTTTAATTCTTTTCTGCACACCGTTAAATTTCCTTTCAGTATGAAGGCACCATCATAACTTTAAGCAATTAATTTTTCGGGTGATTTTCCAATCAGTGTGTCAATTTCTTGCAAAATACAATCTGCAATAGCACTAGCATGATGGCAATCTGGGTTCGTGAATTTCCAAAATCTTTCTACAGGTTTTCTACCAACAACATAGCACAATACTATAACTAATTGAAACTAACAAGACACATCTGTGGTTTCATCGGCTATCGCGGCTACATATTCAACACTGTTGATTTCTTTCCGAATTTTGTCATGATATATACTCAACATACACTCAAGCAATTCATTCTGAATGGTTTTATTGATGCCTTTAAATGCTGTGGAAACTTGCAAATGACTTTTCAACTCTTTGTCCAACTCCGAACTGAAATGAATTAATTCACGAAACACTTCTTTATTATCTGATTCATCACTTTAAATGTGTCCTCGCAAACCATGTTCCAGAGCACCACAACATCGCACACAATTTATAATTAAACTTAGAATGTTCCTGTTATGTTTAACAATAGTGAGGTGGCACTAAGAATTAAGTTGATTCTGAATGTTTATTTTTCCAAGCATTGCTAAACTAAGCACATTAGTAATATGAAGCACTGATTTTTCATGGGCCTTAATTTTTCCTGTAAGATGAACCAAATCAGAAACTCCATCACGTGACCAATTAAATTCACCACCGAATAGAACACATGGAAAACATAAAAATGCATTTTTCACATTGCAACCGCACAGCCAGTTATTTTTTAAATACACATCATGGTTAAATTTTCTCATCCGAGATACTTTAGCACTCTCTTGACAATATGAAATGTTTAAATGTGGAGTAGGTTTTCCTAATTTTTTCACATTAATTTTTCTTCGTAAGATAGTAGCAAGAATGGCTTCTTTAAAAATTCACTAATGTGATTTATCATGCAAAGACATCTTATGCACACTTCGATAGTCACAAGATGTGGTCAGTATTCAGCGCACAACTGCAGACTCAGCTTCACTACCATTCCATGCATTCTACCTAAGGCATGCGACAAAAAAAGCAGCTACTGCTGCACTCTATCGACAGTGTTACTAAGTTTTTCGAGCTACTTGAGACAGATCAGAGTTGTCACAAATCCGTATTTGCAACGTGGTCCCTCACCCTCCCGAATTTCTGCGAAGCAGTTAGTGCGCATGCACGATTGGAGAGAAAATAGTGCTGTCTCTATGAGAGTGAAATAGTTCGCTAATGTGGCCAACAGAGGGTGTTCAATGTTTCCTCATCTGTCTTAAGTAATGGTATAGTAGAAATGCTAAATTTTTAAATATATATTTCTCTTTCACCACATTTATTTTTTATTTATTTATTCTTGATTATGAAGTGGTGACATGTCACAGGGTCACTACGTCTAGAGCCGCCATTGTCCTTCTTGCTAATTTATTTGTAAGGACTTCTTGCATTTTCAATATCATTAGGGGCAGGAGATGATGGGGAGCAAAGTATAAAAAGAAATTCTTCCATGCCTTTTTGATGCAACCTCTTGGAAAAATGTAACAAGTGTGATGAAACCCCATCTAAGCAAGCGAGGAGTGGTAAATTGTTTTGGTCGAGGCAGAGAGGTTTTTGAATGAGAAGACACCATACAAATCAGTATGGTGTACTTATGAATTTAAGTCTAAATTCACGATAGGCTATAAAAGTTCAAGTAAGGCCGAAGGACATTTGCAACTGGCTGATGTGGGCTAGGAGAAGAAGTGGTCATGTTTGAGTTGGTCAGTATTTGACTGGTAGGTACTCAGATTCAAAGAGTGTTATTGTCGGGAGAGCAATAGCTGACAAGTGGCCACCTAGCTGATTTGTATCCGCTAATAACTTACACAGGAGTGACGAATCGAAAGTGGGTAGTCCTTATTGACTGTCTTCAAGAACATTACCAAGTGATATACTATTCCTAATTACAATCCTGCTATCATGAGTCAGATTCTAAATGTGTTATATGTGTCTGGTATGGGCCTGACTAAACTGCCTTGTAAGTTATGTGAAGTTATTTTAGTTAGTTCTAACTTAATTCCTTAGGGACCGGTTACCTAAGAGGATATACTGTTTATTTTCCCAAGTACAGGATGGTGGCCATGGTCAGCTGAACGATTTGCAAAACCTGTTTACAGAACTATAAACTTTGTTGTCTGGTACCACACAAACTATAAACAGATCATGGTCAAAGTTTTATATGTGCACGCTGAGCATAGAAGAATAGTTATTTCAATAACCTTATACTCATTTCTCATCGGTTTAAGATACCGAACAATATATCTGAAAGACTACAGGTAAGTAACGGCATGCCATGTGCTGAATAGTACCACAGCAGTGATTTCGAGAACAAAATTATATTGTTACACACACCACCACAGAGTTTGACAATTAATTATCAGATTTAGTACATCCATTAATGTTTTTCTTTTATGCTCAAATTAATAAACAACATATATGTATATACTTACTGGAATGGGTTGAGGATCATTTAAATGTTCTCGAAGTATTAAGAAAAGGTCTGGCACAAAGTCAGGTACGTCATAAGGATAAGCATTCACAAAAGCACATATTCCAAGGATGCCAGAGTGACGCAGCCTCAATGCTTCTAAAGTTTTTGTATCTGAAGTTGATTCCTTCTTTCTTAATAGCTTCGTCTTTGCTTTTAACTTGAAGTTTTCCTGTCAAAATTGTCTTAAAATTGTAAATTTAAGAAATTTATAAACATTTCACAGTAACTTTAATGGCATTTTCAAGTTACTTACCTTCAAATCATTGACAGAATCAATGAAATTACAGTGCAGTAGACCACTAAGTACTTGAGAAGCTTTAACTCTTACATCAAGCCATTCATCTTCAAGTAATTTCAGCACAACTTCCTTAACCTTTTAACACAAAAAATTATACTACATATTTCTTACAAGCAATGAATTCGTGGAAGAGTTAAAAAAATATAGTTTACTTACATGAAGGACCCAAAAGCTTTTACTTAATAATGTTGGCATATTGTGGAAAACAAACACTTGCATAAAATCCACACCAGCAGATCTCACTTGCCATGATGAGCTTTCTGAAACCTAATTTTACAAACAAACAAAAAGTTGTGATATTTTCACTTCGGTATCTTTTAGTTCCAAAATAAATTTTGATAAATGTTAAAAAGATCTCTTTACAACAGGGAAGGACAAATGTATAATTATTATTAGTGTTTTGCTTAATTTTGATATATGGATACTGCAATGTAGTCTTCAAGAGTTGAAGCCACATGGGGCCATAAAAAGACAATGTTTTGACAACATTCTTTAATTTTTTCATCAGATATCTGCCGTTTGAGAAATCCAGAAGTACAATCTCAATCAGTTAGGATACAGGCTCATATAACATCCTCGCTGTCACTGGCATTGTACAGTAGCCAGCCAATGGGTGTCATGGCTCTGGAACAAGGTGTGCTAGTGGTGTTTATATTTAGTCTTATTCTGATAGCAGTAACAGGTCTGGGCCAGCAATTTCAATGTCTGTTTTATGACCACTGTTAACAACATGTACTGCAACTGCAGACTTATCTAGTTGTAAGAGGTGATGGTTGTACTTATGTTTAGTGCATTAGTTCTCAAGGGTACAGATAGTCAGCCTAATGTAGATTTTTCCTCATTCACAGCATATGCTATAAACCATTATTCTTAAAAATCAGGTAAGTGGACGAAGAAAATCCCAAATCTTTCCAAACGGGTGGAAGATACGTTTGATCCCGTCATTGCGTATGGGATGAAAACCAAAGCCTTTGGCAGGTGTACTTGCTCTGTTAGTTATTTTCTTGAATACATATGAAGTGCCCTTTCTATTCGAACTTCAGAGTAGTCGTTCTGTCTGAATGTTTATTGGAGATGTAGGGAGTTATGCCTGCAGACTTTCTGCATTGCATATCTCTCTTGTGCTGTGTATCAAAGTTGATAACATGGCACTCTCCTGAATGGGATGGTGGTAGCTACTAGAATCCAAGTAGTGTTCAGTGTTGTAGACTTGTGGTGCACACTATGTGTTACAGTTTTGTTATCTGATAAGGATATCAAGGAATGGAAGACAGGCAGTAGTTTTCCTCTAAATCCATGATGAAATGCATGTTTACAAATTTAATTAAGTGTTCCAGGAATTCATTTAATGCTCTACTACCGTATCATCCACTAGGTTCTATTGCAGTGCATTCCAGAGTTTGCTCCTTGAAGTCCTCCACGTGCAAATTAGCCACTACTGGGGACATTAGTGACCCCATCACCACACCATTAGTATGTTAATACAAAGCTGCAACATTAATTTTAAATAGTGAACATCAAAATTAACTGTCACTGTCTGATAATTGCAAGCTCTGCAGAATCTTAAACTGAAAAAAAAAAGGCTCTAACATACCTATAAGGTACTTGGCCCCGTTCCCATAAAAGAAGCTGTTGAAATAAGACATAACACCACAAACAGAGATACAAGAATATCTGATTTACCCACAGAAAGTGGTCCTTTGAAACCTCATAAAGGAACACAGCAACTTTAAGGCTAGCAACAATAATGAAGCAAACAGGAGAAGAACTGCAGTGAACAATTTAGTATATCTCTTACAAAACTGTGACATATACTGAATGGCTTGTATATGACTGTTACAGACAGAACGGTAAATAAGTCCATCCAACTGCTTATCAACAGTGTACTTCTGGATTTTTCAAAGAACAGATATTTGATGATGATGATTAAAAAAAGTATTTTGGTGTTATTTTCTAATGACTCCCATCTGGATTGAAAACTACAATGAATTGTATGCTGAAAAATCTCTGTTCACATACTAGAATATTGTCAAGCTCGAAGAATATTTTGCAATTTCTTGTTAACATTATGAGTATACTAGGAACATGAAATTAAAAAAACTGGAAGATGGAAATAAAGAAAGAGAAAAGAAAGGTACTACCACCTACAGAAAGGAGAGAAGGTTCATTCAGTTCAAAGCCAACAAACTTACCATACTAATTGCATTTAAAACTGATGGAATATGTTCTGGTAGTGTTGTTGTCTGGGCTAACAATCCCAACAAACTTGTGCAACATTTACACATTTCTTCATCAGTATCATAATTCTCCATAAGACATACTAAGTGGAAAAACTGATAGAATGCTGGTATACCCCCATAAGGAGCTCTTGATAAACTTCCCATGATCCACCGACACACTACAATTTGTGACAGTGAAAATTTGGCACAGAATTAAAAAACAATAAATATATAAATATCACAAAGATAGAAAACAATTTCATGTTGCCAATTAGTCACATGACTTGCATCCACCTACCTGTTTTCAGTAACCTAACTGCTTCATCCTTCTCGTCACTCTTGATTTCCACTGCTTGAAGCAAGCTGACAGCTTCCTCTACAATCACATCATTTTCACAGTTTACTTGAAGATCTGACTCCACTGAAACTACAAAGATGTCATTTGACAAAAATATATAGTTTTAAAAATAATCTAATTTAACCCAAAGCTATCACCAAAAGCTATAAAATTTATTTACGAGACTTATCCTAAAAATCTTAAATCATCATCACTATCATCATCTCCAGTTTCCCGGGTGTAGTTTACAAGCCTTGGTTGTTATAGATGATCGTTTTCCACTGTCTCCTATCCGGAAAAGTTTCACTGTCCATGATGTATTCCCAATTACAGCCTCTTCTCTCTACATCCTCTTTCAGTTGGTCTGTCCCTCTTCTTCTTGGTCTTCCCACTGGTCTTTTGCCCACTATCCTTTTTTCCAAACAAATTTTTTGGTAGTCTTGTACTAGTCATTCTCTTGACATGCCCAAACCACCGAAGTCTTGATCTAAGTCTCTCTTCCATGGATTCCCTTAGCTCTAGGTTCTCTAATCTCATCACTCTTAATGTGATCAAGTCTAGTTTTCTGGAGGACCATTCTAAGAAATTTCATTCCACATGCTTAGATCTTGCCAAGGTCCCTTGATGTTAGTGTGCATATTTCCAAAGCATATGTAAGAATAGGAATGAGATCTGATTTGTACAAGACAATTTTTGTTCTTCTGGGAATCTTCATGTCCCATAGTAAGCCCCCCACGGTACTGTAGAAGTTGGCTCCTTTGGTTACTCTACTCATTATTTCTAACTCACTTCTACCGTTATTAGCAATTATGCTCCCCGGGTAGCTGAATTGGTCAACAACTTCAACTTGGTGGCCTTGTAATTTTATATGACAGTCTGTATTCTTTCGGCTTATTTTTAGTGCTACAGTTTTTTTTTTTATTATTATTATTCAATTTCATTTCACATTCTTCAAACTTATCATTCCACATTTCAGTTTGTTTTGTATTCCTTCTTCAGTTTCATCCCATACTGCCACATCATCCACAAACACCAATGCCTGTAGATCTCTATTGAATGGTCTCTTTAGTTCTTTTAAGATGTTATGAACAGCAGAGGTGAAAGGGAACTTCCTGGTTGTACTCCTTTGGTTGTACTAAACCATTCAGAGTAACCATCCCCAACATTCAAACAGCTCTTGCAGTTATTGTACAGTATTTGGATCTTTCTAATGAGGTATTCTGGTATTTTAAGTTTTCTTAGACTTTTCTATATAGTTGATCTAGGAACATTATCGTATGCCTTTTCTAGGTCCATAAACACAATAATTAGGTTTTTCCCTCTTTCCCAATATTTTTCTACCAGCATTCTCAAGGCAAATATTAGATCTGTTGTGCTCCTTCCAGCCCTAAACCCACGTTGTTCCTCTTCTAAGATGGGCTCTAATATTGTTCGTAATTTAGCTTCAACTATCTTTTCCATAATTCTGAGGCCGTAGGATAGGAGGTTAATACCTCTATAGTTTTTACCTTTCCTTCTGTTCCCTTTCTTGAGGATAGGAATTATCACGCCTTTTGTCCAGTCTTTCGGTATTCGGTTATCATTCCATATTCCTCTGAGGACTCTATACAGCCACTGTATCCCTGGTGGACCGGCAGCTTCAATCGTGTTGGCTCCTGCTGACTTGCCACTTTCGTCTTATGGAGATCTCGCTCGACTTCTGGCCAAGTTATTGAAGTGTTTTCATCCATTATCCTCCGACTTGTTTCTTCATCATCTATCCCATTAGGTCCATTTAGTAGCTTGTCAAAATATTGTTTCATGACTTCCCTGATACTTCTTATATTGCGAACTATATTTCCATCCGCTGTCTCTATTGCTGTAATTGTTTCCTTATCCGATCCTGTGTGTTTTACAATTCCAGATAACATTTTCATATTCGCTTTAATATCCTCTTCCAGTTTAGATTTAAAATCTTCCCAGCTTTTCTCCTTTTCTTCCTGTAAATTTTAAATGTCTCACAAAATTCCATTTCACAACATATAATGCACTAACATCTGAATGGAATCAAGTTTCTGGATACATTTTTAAAGACAGCATGGTCTCTGGATGAAAATAGTACAAATTATTGTAGTTAACGTTGGCTTTAAGTAAAATTGTGTTGAAAACTAGAGATAAAGTAAAGTAGATGAATATGACATTATTGGCTGATGGATCTCAAAAGATTGTAAAGCTACCACAAGACAGAGTTTTGATTTGCTGCACATTCTACATCTGTTATGGTTGGATCTACAGATTAATATGGAATCCAAACCAAGGAGCATCCTGGCTGATCAAATGAAACTCTCAAACATTCATGACCCCACCAGGATTTGAGCATGGAACTGGACCCCATTGCCTTAACCATCGAGCCGCAAGGCTAACTATAAATCTGATGCATATAAAAATTCCATCAGAGTTAGCTTTTTAGCACAAGAACAACAGCATTTGTCTTTCAACAGCATCAGCAGCACCATTATTACTTTTATTCAGGTCATTAAAAATATGTTACTACTGAAATACACATACATTTTTTTATTTCAGGACAAGTATGAAGAATAAACTGTTATTAGATTAGTGTACAAATACATAAATTTAGTCAAGTATCGAATTCTACATATCTGTCCAAGCCTTCTTAGTAGACTTACATATTTAAATTACAATCACAGGTATATGAGTAACAAGTATTGCTCACAACTATTTTGTGGCATCTTAGACGAAGAAAATCCTGTGCAATCAAGAATCAAAATTTTTGGCATTTCTCATCTCTTTTCTATTCCCTTTTATAAAAAAAAAGCAGTGCACGTGGCAAAATGAAAAAAGTGTAACTGTATAATTAAGTGGAGATCATAATGTGTTAATATCTAAGAGGTTTTAGTTACACTACCCCCAGTCATACAACACTATTAAGAGCATAGGTGTACACTGACATGGTGTTTGTTGGAAAACATGAAAAATTTTATAATTAATCTTTCAATTCTGAAGTCTATTGTGTGGGAGTCAGAGCAACTGAAAAGTGTTACTAAGTAGCAGTTAACTATGAGATAGGGAGGGAAGAACATAAAACAAAATAAATATGTAAAAAAAAAAAAAAGTTTCATTAAATCAAGAACATTAAGAACTCGATCCAGCAAAGGGACAGAAAATGAAGGAATGGAGGCAATAGGAGAGAAGGAAAGAAATAAGTGGACATAGCAAACTCAGATTGATGCTTGTGTGTGTGTGTCAGATTATAACTTGACAATCTGGCCCCATTTGGAGTACAACTTTTTGATTATCCAGACATCTTTATTTCTTAACATATTACTAACATCACTAAATCCTATTCTCAAACCAATATCATCTATACTGATGCTAATTTTTCTTTCTAGAATGGTCGCATCAATTCTTCTGACCACATCAAACCAAAGCAAACTAATCTTCAACAGCACATCCACCTCGACAATTCCCACTTATTTTATAGTATATGAATACGGCCATAATGTAGCTAGCTCGACATCAATTGCTATTTATTATATACTACTAATTATGTGCTAAAGTAGCATCAACTGTCGGCAGTGTTTGCACATGATGTACTATTAAAACTTCTGATATCTAATGCTACAGAAGCTACTAATGATTCTATCATTGTTTATGCAAATGCTTTAACTGGTTTCCTATCCGAGCACCAACCAGTAACACAGCGTCGACAATGACAGAAGTCTCACATTGACAGTTTTGTATTAAATACCGATGTTCCATCATTATTAGTTGAAACTCTCCCCACATTATGGACAGTAAATAATGAGCAACGAGATTATTTGATTTAAAAGATTACTATAAAGGAAACTAAACATCTGATTGACGGTGATGGTAAACGATGTTTGCGAGAAAAAAAAAATATTAAATGGAGAAAAAATATCTCAGGATAACTTAATCTGATCGAAGTCTCAAAGATTTTTTTTTTTTTTTTTGTGGTTCCTGTCATTTATTTGGCATATGGAAAGGTCAACTAGATTCCAGCACACAAAAATAGCCTAGCACATAAAAAACTGTCTGTTAATGATTAAACGGTGAAGTATGACCGAGGCATGAATTGACTCAAGATTAGCTGAATAGTTGGAAGACAAAAAAAAAATATTAGAGATGTGTCTTGCAGAGATTTGTGACTGTAAAAGCTCTGGCTACTAAGGAATTATCTTTCCTAGGCAGGTCAGACAAATCTGGATAAATTCACAATTGAAATTATATGATGATATTAGAAGAAATTACTGCAGTCCAGGGGCGGATCCAGGGGGGGGGGCTAGGGGGCTCAAGCCCCCCCTCCCAAAGCGTATCTAGATCCACCCCTGACATTGTAGTTTTGAAACCTTTTTTTTTTTTTTTTTTTAGCTCTACGGATTTGAGGCCCGAGGAGGCTATAAATACTACCTTTTTCCCCGACTCGAGCCCCCCCCCCCCAAACCAAAATCCACTGAATGCAAGCCCTCTGAACCAAAATTCACTCAAGCCAAGCTCCCCCCCCCAAACCAAAATCCGCTCAAGCCCCCCCCCAAAAAAAAACAAAATCCTGGATCGCCCCTGCCGCAGTCAAATTATTTTGACAAAATGTAAAGGAAAAAAAAATGGGCAATCCAGTAAAATGTAATGAGTTTTATTTGTTGTTTGTAGCATATAAGAATGACATGAAAAATATGGCAGTTAAAATAAATTTAATATATTTAATTGAGATGAAGCACATACCCTGGTGGCAATTTCCCTACACACACTTTTTCCTCTTTCTTGTGCCTGCCTAATTTTGCTCTCTACAATGTTAATTTTAAATTCTTTCAGCATTTTTCAAAATTGTTCATCATTTATCACAGTAATTTATTCCAATCCCCGATCCCCTTATTTATGAAAAAAAATTTCCCACACCCTTTTACCTGAAACTGAATGCTAGCTTGTGGTCATGGTCATATTTGCCCTTCCAAGCACCCCTCTTAATTCTTTCACCAATATCTTTCCATGCAACATCACCAATATATACCTTGTATACTTCCAAACTCTCTTCACTGACCTGTTTTCAAATGAACCCCAATTCAGATCCTTTATCATATCAGTTACTGATTGTGTTCTGCTGTAACTTCCAAAGATACATCTAGCAGGTCTTTCTTTAGACTCCACCAACTCCTGTATTTGATACCCAAAATGTGGGTTGCATTCGACACCACAATATTGAAGCAATGGTGTGACTAAAGTTTTGTAACATAATTCTTTCACTTCTTTGGTACATCCCACCATCACGCTCTCGGATAAATGAAAGATTTTTTCCAGTCAATCATAAAATAACATCATCATCACAAAATATTTTAGTGTCTACACTTGATCAACTCATGTTGATCAACTTTCATTAATTATCTGATTTGTGTAAGAAAATGGATAATCCTTTGAACGGTTTTTATGCTTCCTTCTTAACACTGGGTACAGATCAGAAGACATGTTGAAAGCAGTCTTTGACATCACTGAGATTCTTATTGTAAGTACTGCAGATATCAATTTTAAGATAATGCAGTAACATGTCTGGAAGCTAGAAGGGTCTACAGCAGTGATGTCAAAGATACTACCCCCGGGCCGCATCCGGCCCCCGGGCCCTATCAATATGGTCCACGAACACAATGTGACACAGAAAGAAGAATCATGTTTTTTAGACTCGATTCCTCTACGGAAGTTTTAAAATCTGGCCCGCCTACACATTCTAAATTTAATATACGGCCCTCTGTAAAATTGAGTTTGACACCTATGATCTACAGAACCTTTAGTCCTAAGTGAGGCAACAGCATGGCTATAACAAATGTCTATTTATCTTAATTGTGGGTCTCCATTTCAAAGCAATTTGATATAGTATTGGGAATGCTGCAATGCGTACATATTGGCCTTGAAGTTTTTATTGGCCTCATTAATTTTATTTATCGAGATAAAGACATTCTTTTTAAATTTATGAAGAGACTGGCAAAAGTAAATCTCACATTAACGAATTTTATAGATCTCAAAAATGCTCCATCAAAAGAAAACAGTTATGACAAATCTGGCAAGTGTTATTGCAATCAAGTAACCATTTGAGCAACCACATTTCTTCCAATTTGCTTTCAACTTTTAAATGAGATATAAAGGCAAACAATAGCTTATAATAATATTAATAACAAGTTTTCAATCCTCTTTAGATTTGAAAAAAAAGGAATAGCGCCGAAGAACTACAAAGGCTCTATCCGAAAGATCTTGTGGGCAGTCTGCAAGATGAATGTACATTTTTCAATTATTATATAAAATCCAAAAAAAGTAATAAACAAAGAGCTTAGCCATTTTCATTAGAGAAAACATACTGGAAGAGGTGTTTCCGTAGATTGATATTACACTGCAGTAATGAACTGTAATGCAGATTGAAAATTCTTCATGCTATGGCAAATAAACAATTCCATACGCTTTTGCATAAACAAAGAACACAGAAATAAGTTAGAAATTCTTAATAAAGAGCCAAATTTGCAACATCATTGAGATATTATGACGTTGGTGATTTTACCAACAGTTTGACACATCACAACTGCCAAGTTTATTTTGAATTCTTCACAACATGATATATTTTATGGTTTATGCCTGCTTATCAACAAGTAACACACTGTTTTACAATGTCCAAGAATAATTCTTGTCTGATATTCATAATGTTTCAGTAAGCCATTTCCCAACTCCAGACTTTAGATAGGGATGTGTTTCATGGAATACTCTGATGGCTCTAACTATGGTACAGTTATTGAGGTCATGAGAGTTGTTAAAAACAGGGTGGTATAGATTTTGTGAGTAAACTGTTTGTGACCATACACTGATCAGCCAGAACATTACAACTATCTACCTACAATCAATATAAACCCATCCAGGTGATAGCAGCATCACCTAAAGAGGAATGACTGCTAGTCAGACACACACATGGTGCATGTAGTATCAGGGAATGTGTTATTCGTGTTTAGAAGGGGGAAGGTGCGCAAGCTATCTGAGTTTGACAAAGGGCAGATTGTGACGGGCAAGAGGCTCGGCACGAGCATTTCAACACTGCACAACTTGGGTGTTCAAGGACTGCTGTGGTGAGTATCTTCAACAAGTAACGAAACTAAGGTGAAACCACGTCCAAATGTCGAAGGGTTGAGCGGCCAACCCTCATTACAGATGTAGTTGCAATTGATGTGCTCGCCCCCCAACTCATCAGATCTGAACCCGATTGAACAAATCTGGGATGCGATTGAATGTGGTGTCAGAGCTCATCACCCCCCCCCCCCTTTCCCAGAATTTATGGAAATTAGGTGACTTGTGTGTGCAGATGTGGTGCCAACTACCTCCAGCAATCTACTAAGGCCTCACTGCTTCCATGCCAAGACACATCGCCACTGTTATCCATGCCAAAGGCTATTAGGTAGGTGGTCATAATGTTCTGGCTGATCAGTTTATATTCTGATGGATAACTACTTCATAGTGAGATCACTGCAAGAACTTTGGCAATGGAGCCAGATGAACTGATATATAAAATGGGACATGGTATGAACATTATGGCCTATGACAATGTATGTTTTGTGAGCAGTAGGGCTAAAATGGCTGTGGAGGGTGCATGCATACTGCACATCTTGCAAAAGGCAAGTTACAAGGGAAGGAGCCGTATGGTGCTGTAGAAATATTAGAGTGTTGGTATTTGTGAGCCAGGTAGGGTGGCCCATTGAATGTGATGTAGGGGTTTGTGGGAAGCATTCATTTTAGTCATGAGGTTCGGGAGGTGTGCACATGACTCATTTCCTACAGCATAACCGAAATGTTGCATTTTTTAGCGTTCGTCATTTTTGTTTTTCACTCGTCGCAGCAATCAATTTTGGTGAGTGATAAGTCAATTTCCCTTCCCTTGCCATTTATGTAACTGCTAGGCATGAAATGAAAATAAAGTCCTCTTAAAATTGCATATATTCTTGCCTTTAAGTTCATAATTCTGGTATCAGTTACAAAGTTGCATTTCCATATTGGCTCCAATCTGTATAAAAATTTCAGGTTCCACTGGTAGCAATAGGTTGATTTAACCCCCACTAAAATTATAAGTTCCTACATTTTCACCAAAATATTTTAATCCAGCTTCTTGCCTTATAAGTTCACAAAAATTTACACATGTACGATGAGTCACTCCACATTCTATTTTCCAAAAGTTACCGGTATTCACAAGGATGACTACCAACTGTTCCGAAAAGTGCAAAATCAGTTTACTCAGCCTAGCCATCTTGCACTCCTCTGCGCTTACTTTCTGGACCACACCGCAACCACTTATTACCTCAAAATTCAAATGTATAATGGCCAAGAAGCATGTGACCCAATCGCTTTTGTTCACACTTCTTGAAACTAGTCCACAAGTGTATCCTTGTTTCCTCATATTTCTTTTAAATAAATGTTTGATACCTCCCAACTTTAATAAGTTGCATTATAAATTATTTTATATACCTCAATATTTTTAAATTCTTGAAACAGGTGTTTAAATTTTTCTTCTTTATCTCGGATTCGCTCATATACACTCGTTGCTATGGTAACCTACCCACATAAGTTATGAAATTAAACTTTTCCTGATTGCTTTGAAACTTTACTAGCAAGTAAATACGAATTTTAGAAACATTTTCTTACTTCCGAACTAACTCGTACTTTCACCATAATCAGGCTCTGAAATCAACACCTGTAGTGAACTTCCACTTTAGAATTTCTTTCCTAATTATTGGTCTTGGTTAGTACTTATACTCACACTTTATTTCTCGCAACTTTCCCATCTTATTTTATTTCCATATTATATAGAAAGCCTGCATTTGAGGCATTTAACTCACAAAACTATGTTTTATCTTCTTAAAATCAGCTAGTAATAACGTTTTTCCCTTGTTATGTATTCTAGTTTGCAATGCTTTTCTAATTTACTGCTGAATTAAGAGTATATTCTGGCATTAAATGGATTTGTTTGTTAATCATGGGACTATTTTATTGCTCTGTACTATTTTAATATAAATTTCAATTAAACTACTTATTTCTCGAATTATCTAATCTAATCGTTTTATTATTTGAGCTTCCTTGTTTTAGTTAAATGTTATTTCTTTACATTTCGTGCTGTATTAAAAAAAATATTATTATTTCTTTTCATTTCATTTCTACTGTTAATGTGCAAAATCACTAATACCTTTTGAATTCTTTACTTTTCTATTAAAAATAATATTAGTTTTTCCCATTCTTCTCTTTTACTATCTCATTTTAATTCTTCTTGATCTTAATTCATTTAACTTAAGTTTTCACAAATGGACAAGTCTTCCTCTTGTACTTAAAATGCTTATTATCCTACTTTTAAGATACCTTCAAGGTTCAAAACTTTTGTTACAATGATTATTAAACCCTCTTCACAGTTATTATAACATTGTATCATCCAAACTTTGCTTCTTCCTGTCTGTTTACATTATTTTACCTGCTTTCCTCCATGATCCAATACCACTGTAAGATTTTCTGCATACCTGGGAAAACTGTTTCATTACAGGAGAACTGTGTGGGAAAGAGAAAAATTACAGTTTGTTTTGGGTTGTGTGTTTGAGTGTGGTGACAGTTTTGAAGCTTGGAATATATTTTTGTGGACCAATTCTGGAGAATAATTATGAGATACAAGGACTTATGTCAAGTTGTTAGAATCAATGGTAAATGATTCTTTGTCAGAGCAGACACATCTGCTTCAGATGACTAGTCTGTCTGGGAGGCAGCGTTTTAATACCGATTGCAGCCATCAAAGTGGAAATATTATTGTAGCTTTGTGGATTTGCTGTGGACAGTGTATCAACTATGTAAAGAGATCTCTAAATCAATGAGTGCTAATGTGGATATAAGAGTAGGAATATGTGACATTCATGAAGTGAATGTTGTTCTGAGAGTTTTGGAATTCAAAGAGGAAATTTTCACTGAGGTGCGCTTTTGAAGAAAAGATTACTCTAATCTGCCCAGGAAAAGGTTGCCATAGGAGAGCACCATGCACATGTCCTTAGCAGTGCCTTGAACTTGGTGGTAAACATGGGACTGGAAGGTAAAGAAATTTTTTGTTAGGATGAATTGCACCAGTGAAATGAGGAAGGCAGTGCTATGGAATGTGTATGGGGGGCATACGTCAATATAGTGTTCAAGAGGACTAAGGCCCTGGCAATAGGGGATGTTAGTGTAAAGTGAAGTGATGTGAATGGTGATCGGCAAGTAATCTGCAGGAATGTGTGTGGGCGTTGCTGCTACAAGCTCTAAGAAGTGGTGGATATCTCTGACACATGACAGAAGGGCGTGGGCAAATAGTTGTACATTATGGAATCAAATACAGAAATGCACTCCATGGGAGACATATAGGCAATGAATATGAGGGTCCAGGTTTTGCCACTTAATATATCTTGGACAGAAGGTACAAGGTGGGGGACCAGCAGATCTCAATGAAGGGGAAGGGAAATGGAGTGGTGTAAGAGACCTCGTAAGGTACCGTAAAAGTTGTGGAAAATAATGGATTTCTACATAGACTGAGTTAGTGGGGTCAATGGTGTGAGGCTGGTATATAGAGGTGTCGGAGAGCTTCCCAAGGGCTTCAGCCATGTAATCACATCAATCCATGACCACTTTGGTTGAGCCCTCATCAGCCGGAGATTTACGATTTTTAGAAAGTTCTCTCATGGCCCTCACTTTGATGTGATTCAAATTATTGGAGTGGAGGATTTAATTAAGGAAAGAAGATTGAAGTGAGGAACTCTTTAGAATGAACCTATCGATAATTGAAACTGGATAAAGGTGCCAATGAAACTGCTGGTAAGCTTATTCTATCTTATTTTTAATACATGAAACTGTAACATAAATTATTACCTTTCTCCACAACATGATTCTTCTTCGGGCTTGTAGTCTTACTACTTGTCTTATAAAGAATATCTAGCTGAGGTAATACCATTTCTACAAAATCTGAAATGTGGGGAGACCTAGTATGTGTCCCATTTGGGAACAACAAATCTGCTTCCAGAATGTTGCTTATAACACTGGGGAAAAAAATGGACAGATATTAAGGTAAATATTTGCATTTTAAAACAAATTACTGATTCTTCTAAGAGATAAGTAAATTATGTTCATAGACTTACCTTCCCAGTCTATCACGGACATTTTGGAATGGATGTGGGAGATAAGGTTTAAAGTATTCCATTAACCTGTGGAACAATTCAGCCACTCGCCAGGTCTGTTGATGCAAGGCACCTTGTAAGGCATACAACCGGCTAAAAAATTTCAACACTGGTAAATATTTGATATGTAATTAATGAACTAACAATATTCATGTACAATATTCAATAGATTATAAAAATATTCAGATTTTTTTTAATTTTCTGGCATAAATTAAAGCTGATTTCTTAGAATTCTGTTAATACAAAATAGGAACAAAGATCAAAACGGAAGAAATATTTCTGTAGCAAAATTTTAATGAGGCCAGAGAAAAATAGCATCACTCACCACACAGATATAACAACAGGAATTTTTCAGAATGGCTCATCAACTAGTAAAGGAAAAAAGCATCTCAAAATCAGGAATGCACTTAAGAGACAAAAGGAGGAGGTAAGGTGGAAGGTGAATAAGAGTAAAATTTTGTTCTGAAGTCAGTGAAGAGAAATACAGAATGTATTTAAAAAGAAAAAAACCTAAAAGAGCATTATACCACAAATCATGATTATAATAATCAAAAAATCAGAAATTTGCAGAATTCCCCAAAAATTGAAAAATCTTAATATTAGTAAGATTTTGTTTTAATTTTTGTGAACTTTAACAGCTAATCACTGTTAAGGTCATTCAAGCCAGAAGAGATTATGGGACAAAGAACATGAAGGAATTCAATCATGGCCTTATGATGGAAGTGATCTATCAAACTATGGAAAGCACTTTTTTGGTATATGTTTTACACATTGTCAATGTCGTGATCATCAGATGTGGTAGAGGATGATAGAAAAGGGGGTGTTATATAACCTAAATTTTGTTAATGAATCATCGAAATTAGCTTAAAAAGTGTCACGCTAACTTCAATAGAACTGTAAAGTAAATTTAGAATCATATTCAAGCCACAAGTTTAAGTAAATATGAAATTTGATCAAAACAATTTGTACACACTGCTGCTATAATGGGTTTTGGCTATTTTCAAATAGGAAATGCTAAATTCATATTCATAGGTAAAAAAAGCCATCAGGATTAAAACAAGATATGACACTTTGTAGACATAAAATAGTACAGACCAGATGATTGATTTTGAAGTTGTATCACCAACGTGTGCCAAACATTGAAAATAAACAGTTAATAATTCCTAAGCTCTCAGTTTTCAAGCTACCAAAAAGATTTATAGCTTAAAAGATGCATCTAATTTTGTAGTATATTATGTAAAAAATTTGGAATCTGTAGGTAAAAGTTAAGAAACATTTTTGTAGGATTTTATGAGAAACATGATTATTTGGGAGCAAAAAGATTTGTTTTGATGTAGTATAATTTGGCTAAATTCAGAGGGTGGAGTATGTTTAAAAGAAATATCAAGTGTGATGTTTGGCAAAGGCCATTTATTCACTCAAGATAGTTTCCTTAAGTTTTAAACCTAATCTGAGCAAGGAATGCAAAATGGTACATAATTTAGAAAAGGAGAGTACATCCCTTTGATAGCAGAAATATCCTGCTCTATTTTGTATGGCATACAAAATTAGCTGTCTTGTATGTACATTGCATATTATTTTGTATCTTTAGCAACTTGATCAATGCTTGCCTATATTTTGTTTTAGGAAAAACCATGGTGAATTTACATCCACGAAGAGCAAACATTTGTTTTCTCGGGTGAAAATTTAAAGCAGTGTTCTTCTGGAAGAAACTGTGAATTTTGTACAGGCTAAAATAAAGGTATTTTATCTGAACAACACAGCTGAAAGAGCTGTAAAATTAATTCATTAGTTTCATGGTTTAATTACAGCCGACAAAGAACAGAAACAATTTTCAAGCAAAAACAGCGAAAATTGTACTTGTGCTGTAAAAAAGAGATTCTAAAAAGAAAATACCCTTCATAATTTTAATACTTTCGTCTTACTAAAATCTTTAGTATTATTTTTTGTTGTCTGGATTTCATAGTTAACCCAGAATGATATAACATTTTGATGATTTAGTCAAATATCAAGTGATACTCAAAATAAGCATTTTTCGTAAACTTTCAAGTAAACTCGGCACGGGTTAACGTCATCGTAAAAGGATAAAATTTCTTATGTAAGTAAGCTACAGTGATTTAAAAAGAATTAGAGGGTATTTTCAAAAGGAAAAGAAATTGTTCTTATAAGGAACATCCTAATATACATGACATTTTTCTTAACATTTTCAGTATGCCGTTTGAAAACTACAACACTTGAATCAATTCTTAGTTTCAGCACGACTTCAAGAACACCTTGATGTTGCTCTTTTACTTCTTAAAGGCAAGTCATTTGTACGGTGTACTACAGAAAATAATCGAAGATATTATAGATGACACGATTTGTCGATTGTCTTCTACTTACTTCTGGTGAGCAGTATTCATCATTACAGCAACCGGTATTTTTTCCGAGAAGTTCTTAGCATCTTTAGCTGCTGATTGGTGATAATGTGATGAAACATGTTTTTGCAGTATTCATGGATATTTTTAAAGTGACAGAAAGTTCGAATAACAAATTAATTAGAATATACTATCAGAGTAATTCTGCAAGTAACCATTATTAAATTTTTATTTCAAATTAGTGGCTTTAGCATCTACACAAAAGTTGCAATTTTCAAGAAGGTACACAGCAGTGTTTAAGCATTTCTCTCCAACACCATGGTACTTAATTCATAAGACTGAAATTACTATGAAGCTGGGCCTGTGGGCAGTAACACCGTATGTAGCAGTATCGATACAACCACATAATGAGTGAAACAACTTGACCGTTGGACCGACCCAACTCTTATCCGGGTGAATCCGGGCACCTAGGACACATATATTGTAAATTCAAGAGTAATAAATATTTTAGCATTTACCCACTGCTTTGCACGCGCACGCCGTTTTTTTTTTTTCATTTTTTTTTATTTTTACTTATTGCTTTATGCCTTGACGATGGCTAAGGTCATTAGAGGCAGGATGGGACTAGGGACAAGGAATGGGAAGGAATTCTGCCATGGCCATTTTGAAGGAAGTATCCCGGCATTTGCCTGTAGTGATTTGGGGAAACCATGGAAAACCCAAATCTGGATGCCCGGACAGGGATTCGAACCTGCGTCCTCCCAAATGCGAGGCCACAACGTTAACCATTCAACCACCACGCTCGGTGCACAGATTGTGAAGTGTGTAGAAAAGCGGGTAGTCTGCCTCTTTCTCCACCAATCCGAAACTGGTACTAACGTTTTGAAATTTGAAGTATCTGCCTCCACAAAATGTCCTCTTCACGTTATACACTCTCCTCCTTCGGAAAAATTTTCAGATGTTATATTAAAAATGCCGAAATATAAGACTCTGCACAACTGCGTAATGTTGGCAGCACTGTAAAAATGACACAAAAATTATCAGCACAGGGATCATATCAACCTAAACAGTCTCGTTTTGTCATAGAGGTCATGGTTAGGTAGAAATTCGGTCTAGACCAAGAAAAATAATGTTTGGGAAAATCGTTCAGTGGCATCCATCTAAAGCCTTGGGTATTTGTTTACAAAAGAAGCAATGCATTGTCTCCGATTGCTTCTATCGATTCTAAGAAGGCAGTCGTTTTTATAGGGCCTACTACATCTCGGACAAATATTTTTTATTTGTTAATTTTGTGCGACTTTTTACAATGGAGAGAAGCATAAATGGCAAAAAAAAACTTTACAATAAAGGATTTAACCAACATTTCAATAGATTTTCATTAATTTTGCAGTGCCACCTAATAGCTGGGCGTCTCTCTCATATTTTGGCATTTTTTAATTTAATTTGTGGTAACTTTTCCGAAAAAGGAGAGTGCAAAACTTGAAGAGAATATTATAACAAAGCAGTTAATCCAAATTTTAAATGGTTAGTTCCAGTAGTAGGCAGCCTTTTATTTTGATGATATGTTGATTCGATCAATTATTTCCATTTTAAAATAGCACGTACTAAAACTAATCTTACACGTTACAAATTATTTTTAATTTCCTCCGTTTTCAAGGACACCAAATTACTAATGTCGTTATTTCACCCACATGTAAGTAATTCCAAAGTTTCAAGAATTGATAACATTGAATGTATTAATGCGGTTGTGACAGAAGCTATGATTTGCAAAAAGAATCAATAGCCAGATTTGTGGTGAGGTTAAAATGCAGCCTGGATCAGAATGCCAATTGACTCGCTTTGTTAGATCATTAGGCATAATGGATTATTTACGCGGTGTGGCATAACATTCAAAATTCTTAATTGATATTTAGTTTCACTCACTCCATGTTGCTGTCATCATTAACCCAAAACATTGCAGAATCTGAGTTATGAGACTTATTTAATAGAAATAACAGTTTATTTTACTGGTCATGGTTTGAACAGCAGCCAAAATTTGTACACACGTTCCTTGGGCAATATTAGTGATGAATATTTGCACTTTATAGCCAAAAAATATATATTAATTGAATAACGTACGTAGAAATATGGAAAGTTCCGCACAAGTCATTGTGCGGAAAATGTATTGTTACCAGTTGATATTTATGGTAGCTGTTCTTCATACATCGTTCTTCAAGAAAAAAGCTGATTTTCTTAACCATAATGAAATGTAAAGAAGAAATATTGGCTTATTAATATACAAAGTTTAGCGACATATTGTTCCAGAGACAAACTGTTAAGAGATAATTTATGTCTACCACCATATAGTAATTAATCTAACGCATTTCGCATATTAACTTACCTGTTGCGATGCAAGTCAATGCTTATTACATTCAATTCACGTATTCCGTTTATTTTAAGCACTGCAGTCCAGAAAACTGCTAACAAAGGTAAAAAAATAAAACTGAATCCAAAGTTTTGTGAGATTATTGCAAAAGAAGTGCGCGTCTGAAGTGCACTATGATCGGCAGCCCACAATTTACCAAATATAAAGGATTTTAATTGTTTGCTCCTTCCCATGGTACATATAAGTCATTAGCTATTTTCCCAGATTTTGACTGACACCATTAGCTCTAAAAACGTGAAAACGACTTCCAAATTGCTGAAGTACTTATTGCGCAATACCCACTACAGTAAAGAGACAAATGCAGCTTGCTTACAGATATATAATAGTATAGATTAGCTCTTACAATATCAATTTTTTTTTAACTGCTTAATGTCTCTTAACAGCGAGGTCTTTAGAGACGAGAAAGGAAGGGGGGGGGGGGGGGGGGGGGGGGGGGGGGGGGGGGGGGGGGGGGGGGGGGGGGGGCAAAGAATGAGTAGGAATTCGGCCATGGTCTTTGAAGGAAGCATCCCGGCATTTGCCTCGAGTGATTTGGGAAACCATGGAAAACCCAAAGCAGGATGCCTGGACGGGGATTCGAACCGCCGTCCTCCCGATACAATACCGACATTTACTCAATCACTTAGTGATAATAAAAAATAAATAAAACACAAATGAATGCAGCTAACTATAGTTATTAAATAAAAGTCGTATTTTTTGTAGGTACTGTATGTAATACTATTAAAAGCCATCATTAGCCTTATGGTAAACACAAATTAATTATTTTTAAAAAACTTCCTTACATGGTGATGTAAGAGTATAAACGAATTGATATGTTGTGTGCGGGTCAAGTCAGCCTGCAGTCTATTGTTATTTAGGCAAGCGGCAAAGGCCCTCCACTACTTGGCTCGCACACAGTTAAGATGAAGGTGTCTTTGTTCAAGTTGGCTCATGCGGTACAGTGACAGTTTGTTATCATGGATTACGAAAACTGTCGCCTTTTAATACAGTTGTGCGATACCAAAATTTTTTGTGTGTAACAGCAAATGTGCAGCCTAATCACACTCTGATGATATCACCTCCATCACCACCACAACAATCACTTGAAACTCCAATCAACGAATCTATAGAATCGCCAAATGACATGACTAACACAATACATTTTACCTATGCAAGTTCTCCTCAAGAATGGCAACAGAAAATTGAATAGCAATACAATTTAATACAAAATGGATGCTATACATTATCTTTGCCCATTCTTCCAGAGCTTCGCATAATGCATCAAAAACATCTGGAACTCTTAAAGAAAATATTTGTTTTGACACTCGAAAAAGGTATTGCAGGATAGTACACGAGTCTCCAATTACTAGAAATTTTGAAGCCACAGCCTCTTTCAGTAACTAAAATTGACTCCCAAAATTGAGTGTTTACTGGCTCAATTAATTAATGATTTTAGGAATTTTACCGTTGTCATTCTCGTAAAATTTGTTTGTTGTATCCTCGATGGCTTCATATCTCATGTCTTCCACGAGTTTCTCACCATACTGTATTCTATTAAAACATATCCACCAAAGAACTTTTCATTTAGGTTTCTAGTATACAGTATCATGCATCACAGTGAAAGTTGCAGCTAGTCATGCACATGAAATGTCCACGGTGGCTTCACGAAAAGGCCGTGACGGAGTTTGCCGTGCAATCCTGGCTGTGTTGCAATACCACGTGTGGCAGCCGCGCTCTTCAACAGAAATGGTTTGTGTGGCAAATAACTGTTTGGCATGCTCGAACATGGCTCATGCGGCAACCAAACATAGTCTATACGCAGCTTAAAGCACCATGTGTGGCGCGTTGCTAACGTCTGTTTCCAGCAGATAGCAGTAGCAAGCTGGTTTAAATCACACGAACCGAATTAAGTTTTGAAAGTTGCTTAAAATTTTTTACTCTTCGGTTTGGCAGCACTCCGATTGAGTGCATACCCACGTCCTGCTAGGGGGGGGGGGACAGCTGCCTCCCCTCCCCCCTTGCCTGTACTTGGCTATGGCCTTGAGAGTAAGAATATTAATATATGAACATACTAGTAAGTATTCAGTCAGTCTACTTACTGCCCTGCCTTACTTTGCAATTACTTTTCAAATAAGCAAAACTAATCCAATTACTTGACAAAAGTTTACAGACACGCATGTGTATCAAAGCTTGTAAATATCGGGACTTGTCCACAGTAACATGGGTGTTAGATGCTTGAACACAATACTGTAAATTATGCATCCCACTTCCTAGAATACCTCCTCGCCATCACCACACATTTACCTCCTAAAAGCATCCCATTCACCATTGACACTACATTATACTATACTATACTACAGTATAATGCAACAGTCACTCTGTATGCTTAAAACTGGACCACTGCTGGCTGAAGCAGTTATACCAAAAGTTTAATGCTGAACTTCACAAACCTTTATGTGGATTCTAAACATAAATACAACCATTTAGATACAAGGTTTGAATACAGAGAACAGATGGGAACAGATGACCAAGCATGGAGGGTGAACGGTTAACATTCTAGCCTTGCATTTTGGAGGACATGTGTTCAAATCCCCATCCCGGCATCCAGATTTGGGTTTTCCATGGTTTCCCCAAATCAATCCAGGCAAATGCTGCGATGCTTCCTTCAAAAGGCTATGACCATATTCCTTCCCGTTCTCTGCCCTCAGTTCTTTCCCACCTCTAATGACCTTGACATCAATGAGCTGTTGTTGTTGCTGAAGAAAGGTAACAGACAGGAACAGAATGTATGGGAAAAGAGGCAACAAAATAGAAAGGGGGGGGGGGAATAGGTACAATTATAAAAAGGCACAGACTTCAGAACTGAAGAGATATTTCAGGAAAAGGTTAAGCAAATGGAAGGATTTTACAAGTGCAGTTGAGGCAAAATGGGAAGATTTTAAGGAGATAATAAAAAAGGGGCGAAGAAAAGTTTATTCCGAAGCAGAAAATGAAGGGAATTACAGAACCTACATACTAAAAATATGGAGGTGAGAAGGTTAAAGAGGCTAGTGAGAATGGAATTAATAACAGAAGAGAGAAGCAAAGGATGGTTTTATGAAGAATGTTATTGGTGCAGGAGGATCACTGAAAGATGCATCTAGAAATTTCTATGATTATGTTAGAAAACTGAGGGGAAGGGAAGATATTCAGACTATTGTAGATAGGAACGAAATTGAAGTCACTGAGGATTTTAAAATTGTAGAGATATTGAGTGACTGGTTTAGTGAGAAAGCTAGGGATTATCATCCTGTGATGGGAGGGAATGAATCAGAGGAGAGTCTCCCTAAATTTATAAATGAGTAAATTACAAAATTTGAAATAGATTCACAGAAAGTTATAAAGGAATTCAAAAAAAGCTAATAAAATGTAAATAGGCTGATGTAGATAATATTATTACAGATTTATTAAAGACTGTGGGAGATGATATTGTGCCTTGCCTTGAAATTTTATTTAAAATGAGTCTCAAGTCTTACTGCCTACTAGAGGATTCGAAAATAGTGATAGTAGTTCTGGTTCATAAATAGGGTTGAAAATTACAGGCCAATTAGTTTGACATCAGTGATAGGCGAAAAGGTTGAAAAATTGATAAGCAACAATATCAGAAATGTCTGTGAAGAAAGAAAGTGCTTTGCAAACCAATGAAATAGCTTTAGACAAGGATATTCATGTGAATCTCAGATGATGGGCTATATGCAAGATATTTCAGATGAATTGGACAAGCAACGCAAAGTTGATAGTGTGGCACTACTAGATCTTTCTAAGGCATTTGACAGAATGAGCCATAAAATGGTTTTAAATAAACTGAAATCTATTGGATTGGATGAAAAAATTACTTGCTGGGCTGAGGAATTCTTAAAAGCCAGAGAGCAAGAGTAGAAACTAAATTATCAAAAGAGGTGGAAGTAAATATGGGAGTGCCACAGGGTAGTGTATTGGGACCATTGCTGTTCATTATTCTAATGAATGACTGTGTTCATGGGTTACAGTCAGAATCTAGTTTTTGCTGATGATATAATGGTTTACAATAGGATCAAAACTGGTGAAGACTGAACAGCTGCAGCTTGACCTGGATAGAATATCTAAATGGGTAGGTCAGCATGGAATGAATATAAATACCAAAAAGAGTCAGCTTATTAGGTGCACAGATAAAAAACTAAAGGTTCATTATGATTATAGGGTGGGATCAGAATTGCTTGTTGAAAGCTTGAAGTGTAAATACCTTGACATAACGTTTAATAACAAACTTAAATGGGCAGAGCACATTGGGGAGGTGGTAGCAAAAGGTTACAAAATCCTTCATTTACTGGAGAGGATGACGAAAGGATATACCAGAGAAGTTAAGGAATTGGGTTACAAAACTTTGCTCAGACCATTTGGTGAATATGGTGGCGTTGTTTGGGAACCACATTTTTGTTATCAAATGCAGGAGTTGGAAGGTGGGCAAAGAAGAGCAGTTAGATTTGTTTGTGCAAATTATCACAGGATCCAGTCAGTAACTGATATGAATTCATAATTAACCTTTTGTTTTTTATTTGTGTATCTAATTAGCTGACTCTTCTTTGCATTTATCTTCATCCCATGTTTATCAACCCAACAAGATATCCAGTCCAGATCACCCTGCAACCGTTTCCAGTCACCTACTGTTTTCATCCTTTTATATATCATTATGTCATCTGTAAACAATCTAATTTCAGATAGTAAACAATCAACACAATTATTCATTAGAATAATGAATAGCAATGGTCCCAATACACTACCCTGCAGCACTCCCATTTTTACTTCCACTTCCTTTGATACCGCATTTCCTACCCTAATTTTCTGTTTTCTACCTTTTAAAAATTCTTCTACCCAGCAAATCACTTTCTCATCCACAGCAATAGTTTTTACCTTATTTACTACCATTTTGTGGCTTACTCTGTCAAACGCCTTTGAAAGATCTAGTGCTACACTATCAATTTGGCCTCCCTTGTCCATTTCATCTGAAATATCTTGCATATATCCCATCAACTGAGATTCGCATGAATATCATTGCCTGAACCCATGTTGCCTACTTGAAAACCACTTACATTCCTCACGTACATTTCTGATGTGGTTGCATATCAATCTTTCCATTAAGTTACCTACCACTGATGTCAAACTGATTGGCCTGTAATTTTCCAACTCTATTTCTCACCCCTCCTTTATGTTCCGGTACTACTATCGTACTTTTCCAGTCCTGTGGTAAGCAGCAAGTATCCAGACTCAATTTAAATAATATTCCAACATAAGGTACAATGTCACATCTGGCTATCTTTAAGATATCTGTAGTAATATTATCTACACCAGCCCCTTTATGTTTTTTCAGCTTTCATATTTCATATTTCCTTTAAGAATACCTAAGGATGAATTTCAATTTTTTTAGTATATTCATTTCTAATTGTGTTGTTAAGCTCGTTCCCCAAATCAGACCCTCCCATTTCTGATTCATTGTTCCTAATGCTGTCACTAAACCAGTTACTTAAATTCTCTGCTTTTTTCAAATCCTCGGTAACTCTTTCTCAGTCCTTATCTATAAGCATCTCTACACCCTCCCTTCCCCTCAGTTTCCCGATATAGCCATAGAAATTTCTAGATGCATTGTAAGGGATAGCACCAATACTGGGGTTGTAGTATTGGTTCTATCACCTTAACTAACCTACAACTTGCTTTCAGAATGATAGAAATTTTCACTGTTCCAACTGTTAAACCTGGATGAATCAACTGTAATTAATTACGGCCGCCACTTCCCTCATTTTTCCTCAGGAAAGAAAAGGTTAATTTGCACTAACAAAAAAAATATGCACAGTTCAAATAAGAAATTTCACTATATTCTTCAAAGTCACATTATAAATCACAATTACAGTTGAAATTGGCTATCGGACAAACCATTTCCTAAAACTGCAAGTAATGAAGAGGAATAAACCGACTGAACCGCTGTTGAGAATTTCAAAGTTTCATTTCTAAAGTTCACATAATCACACGTTCAAAAAATTTCATGATGTCTCCCAAACCATGCGGCTCAAACAATACTCCCAGTCCTTCCCAGCAAAATGCGCATCTGGGCTGTACGTCTACCTACTCCGATGCCTTTTGAACAAATGTGTCGACCTTGCGAACTCATGTCCTACTATAGCATTTGACCACACGTAACTTCGCGCTTCTAAACATAGTTTGGAAATTTTTTGTAACTTCGAGCCCTCAAAATTTTACAGTGTTTGGACAACTTCCTATTGGTTGGTTTAGTATATCATGACTTCTCCCTTGAAGTTACCCAATTCGGTGTAAAAAATTAAAATTTGAAACCGTGTAGTGATACTATTTTAATGTGAGCAAAGGGACTTTTCCATGGTTGACATCCTGTTCAGAGTATTTGTGATTTCTTAGTTTCAGATTTTAAAACTTATGTCACCTTGTTCTACAATTTCTCCGCTTTTCCAGACTGTTTTTATTTTTCTACTAGCTCGTACCCACGACTTTGTACGCGTGGATTAAGAATTTTTTTTGCCAGAATTAAATATAGAAAGTTGTTGGTAACGAAGGATTGGTCCCAAACAATATCGAGTCAGAATAATATGACAGGAAAGCTAACACTATATCATTGTACCGTCGAACCTGTCTCTTGAAGAGAATCATTTTCCAACATATTTCTGTCACCATTCGATAAGGTCTCAAAATTTTGTGACTACAACTGTTAATCATACTGGAAAAAATATCCTGTGCCCTTCATACAGATTTCCTTATAAAATTCCATCACAACGATATAGCCATTTAGTCGTCAAAACGTAACAAAAAGACAGAGACTTAATTCCGTATTTATAATAATATTACTGTGGTTCACACTCACACACTGACTGCGAACAACCCCTGAGGGATCATTATAACGTAAAAAAGTGTACACCTACAACATTGCAAGACTACCTACGATTTGCCTCGCATTGCACCCCTACCTTTCTAATATCAACAGTTCAACATTCAATCCGAATAACCTACGGCCCAGGCCTGACTCTTACGATGAAAAACAATTTTTTAAAATCTTAGCCTCCACGGAGATTTCAACCGGAGACCACGACGTTCGTAAGCAAGCGCTTTAACCACTGAGCTGCCAGTCCACTACACGGAAATACGGTACGGAGACATCCATATCCAACGTGTCTGTCTATCGATGTATTTCGAAGTTATGAGACAACATGTGTTATTTATACAGATAATTTTTCAACCAAATGTAGACAGAGTATTTTTCTCCTTCTTTAAAACGATAAGTGTGCAAAGTTTCATTGAGATCGGATGAAAACTGTGGATTTGTATGAAGAACAAACAAACAAACATACATTCATCTTTATATATAAAGATAAGTGGTATACTTTTAAAATTATCGACCTCACAAAAATCGAATTTGGTGTCAACAAACCCGCCATTAATCCAACTTAATATTTTGTTAAATTACTGTTATAGAAATGCTTATTTTGAGAGATGGCCTATGGCATAGCCTCCTGCTCTATTCATTCCACACTTTGAAAGTGATTTTGTTTACTGTCATGTGTTGAATCGTCCACAATTTTAATCTGTATTTGGAATCATTTTTTCTACAGCGTAATCAAATTAAAACTGATTTGGTACTTGTTTAACTGTGTGGAATGCTTCAAAATTTTGATATGTTGTGCAACATTCTCTTTAATTATATAAGAATTATCGGTTGACTCTGAAAACTACTTAAACATGTTGTTATGTGGTGTTGAAAATGCGAGTGTTTGTGTCGAAGTTTTAAAATTGTGTTTTCTTTATTTTTCTTGCCTAAAACTGTTGATTTATTGCAAATTTTATTTTCTCCTGGTTAATTATTATTATAATCTATTTTTATCACCTTGAGAAGTGTGGTTAAAAGGCGCTATTGTGTCGTAATCATGTTTAAAGCCTGTTCCGGTAAATTTTTCCCTATATACCTTTTTCGGTAAGTTTAAAGTTTATTTCCTCTTATTTAAAGTGTGTTTATGATTTGCTTTATGTGTTGAACTGTTTTTCTGGTTTCAAATATTTGCGTATGTGGCTATAGACTATAATATCGGTTTTTGCATCTAACCTGTTCCCCATTGGCCGTGAATTGCTGAAATTTAAAGTAAGATAGCTTACAGCATCAGTCAATGGTCCTCCTGCACTGACAATACTCTTCATAAATCCATCTGTAGCCACTTTCTTTGCTGTTATTAAGTCCTTGTTTAGTTGTTTTAAATATTCCCTACTACCCTGCTGTCTCTTAACTCTATTATGTTCTCTTCTTACCAGCCTCTTTAACCTCGTCACTTCCCCATTAGAGCACACAGGTTATCTACTGCTCTTTATTTTCTGCTTTGGAATAAATTTTTCTTTCTCCTTTCTTGTTATTTCCTTGAACTCTTCCCACCTTGTCTCGACTGTACTTGTACCTTCCTTCCATTTGCTGAATCGTTCTATGAAATATCTCTTCAAATGTGAAATCTGTGACTTCTTATAATTTTACCTGTTTCCCCCTTAAATTTTGGCTGCTGGTTCATTGAATCCTCTGATATCCATTAGAACTGCTTCATGATCACTTATTCCTTCCATTACTTGACACCCCACAAGGTTATCAATGGGCTTAATTAGGAATATATCCAAAATATTTTGTCACCTAGTGTTTTGCTCTACCACTTGTGTAAATCCTCCTTCCCTTATTAAGGTATTTGAAAATCTCTGTTCCCTTGTGTTATTAATCTTATTTCCTTCCTAGTTTACACCTGGTAAATTTAAATCCAAACCAATAATGATCATTCTATTCTTACCTCTGAAATCTGAGAATGAATTTAATTTCTCCCTGAGAGTCTTATCTTCATCTGTCATTCTTCCACTGTGGTAAGCAGCCAACACCCTGATTTTTTCTTTTTATTACACCAGAAATTTACCCCAAGTAACTCATGGTCTTTATGTATGAATGCCAGTGAACTGCGGTAGTTTTTGCTAACAAATACGAAAACTCCTCCACCAATTGCTCCTCTAACTCTGCGGTACACTCTGTAACCATCAGGAAAAAACTCATTTTCTAGTACTTCTTCTTTTAATCAACTCTCTATCCCAATTATTACTTGTGGTTCATGTATCTCTATTAAGTTTGAAAATTCGATTACAGTTCACCATTAACACCCTTATACCGGCTTTATATTTTCAGCATTTACCTCCTTTTTTCCCAGTTTTACCCCAGTCAGTTTCTGTTGCAGCAACTTCATCTATTTCCATAACAGCTGTGATTTTTCCCATCATGGATCTGCAATCAGTATCACTTTGATCATCTATTTCCGTCCCTTTGATAAGTAGAAAAGGAAAGATATACTATTCTAAGCTTAGGATAGCAATCGCATATTTGCTTGAAAGAATATATGTTCGAGGTATTTTGTGGCTAGTACACCCTGAACCCTAAATTTTAATGAATGCTAGATTTAAATCTTTGTGTTCATTTCCAGTATTTTTTTATTATTATTACTTTAAAAATGAAAATGAGGATTCATAATCAAACAACTACTATTAGAGATATTATTGATAAATAAATAACGCCAATGCAACTGAATGTCTGAGCATTTATTGAACTTCCGAACACGTTTCAGTTCTTTTTCAGAAGCATCTTCAGCGGGTTTTCATTTTTCGGTCTACTGCATTAACTTATGCTCCATCAGTAATTTTTGTTTTCCTTGTGAGAAGTGAATCATTTTCCAGATGATTATTAAACTATTAATTATCATAACACAGACACAGAGACTTTCCACTGAACCCGCTGAAGATGCTTCTGCAAAAGAAGTGAAACGCGTTCGGGAGTTCAATAAGTGCTCAAACATTCAATTGCTTTGGCATTATTTATTTATCAATATTATCAGCAATTGAGCAAATGATCCACAACATCCAGATATTAGAGATAAGGTTTAGTTTTATAAACTAACTGTTACCATAAATTTTAAATTAGTCAGATATACTCACCCACACTGAATAAAAGAGGCTTCATCACGGAAAGGGTCTTTCATTAAAAGCTCCAAGAGCCAGTGATGCCTATTTGGATCTCGTTTCTCCTGTAATACAAAATTATTATTTTTTAATAATTATAAGGAAAAAATTTCTAATTATTCTAGTTCCATCCAATCACAGCGAAGGAAATTTTTTTTATGAACATATAAACATATTTTTGATCCCTCACATAGAAAATAAATTAGCAGTTTGGTTTACTACATCAGAGATTCTGGTATTGAAGTGAGATTAAAGATGGTACGAATAAGGATAACAGTAGTAAAACCATCACTTACCAAAGGTAGAGGCAGGAAAGCTGCAACAGCACAGAAAAATGGAAAAATAAAGTTACATAATACTTCAGGTAGTTATGTAAAAGAGAAACACTTGGCAAGGCTATCAGATGCACTCACAACAAATCATAATCATGAAAGGAAACTTTGGTTGGAAACAAAGTGTTGGCGGAAGGTGAGAAAAGAAGATTAAGTGACAAAAAACTTAATTCCTTATCAATAAATAGTAACACACAAAATCACATGGAATGGATAGAAATTTTTATATATTAGTCATATAGAAAAATAAAAAGAAAACAAAAAATAATATATGGAAATGTAGGGAAAATAACCTGTCACCACCAAATAACCATAGATAAAGATAGGAAGACCAGAACAAATACAAAACATGAACACAATTTACAATATTTTGAAGAAAAAACCTTAGCCATATTAAAGGCAAGACACAGAGCAAGGGGATCAGATGTGAACACAAAACCTACCACATGAATGAGGCAAAGATGAATAAGGTAGAAAGGGTGGGGATAGCAATAATGGGAGCAGGTGGGAGAATTCACCAGTAATCATTGTGGGAAAGTATTCTGTACTGACCTGTCAGATTAAAATAAAATTAATAAATTTTAGTTTTATTAAAACATATAAAATATACTTGGTATTTGTCAAAAAAATATATATATATTTACTAGATGACCCGTGCAAAAATTTTGTGAATACGATGAATAGTAACGTTTGTGGTTTGTAATAGGATTAAAGAAGAACAGCCTCATTATAGCAATTGTTTATTTGTTTAGTGTAATAGGTATGTAACAAAAAACTTACTGACATATTATGACACAATTAAGAAAAACTTGAAGGCATAAAACATATGTATGACAAACTGTCACCGACCTTAACAGAATACAACTAACCTAAACAAAACACACGCAGAATATTCATATCTCTGTGATGTGTGTTGCTGTGATCGTAAACCATGAGAAAATTGCATGAAAAAAATGTTTACTAAGAAATTGTCTAGAAAAACAGAAATGTTGCTGTAACAGAAAAAAATATCCAATAAGCTAAATATTGTACAAAATCACAGTTTACTAAAACTTCTGTGATATTTGGTGCTGCCATTTAATGGCTTGGCTCTGAAGTGTCTCATACGTGCAATTTTCACAGTTATTACTTTTTCTCTTCAAGAGAAAAATTCCAAAAAATTCATTCTTAATTTACTATGTTGTCTAATCTTTAAAACGATTCCTCATTTATTGATTTCAAGGGAGATAAATGGATCGTAACAAAAAAAACACAATATGTAAAAAATGACACTTTTGCAAATTAAGGGCCAAAATCCTTAAAAAATAAAAATAAAATAAAAAAAATCCTTCCTTAAAACATGATGTGACCAAAGAGGAACCCTAATCACTGAAATAATACTTCTTTTCTCGATTTCAGTTGGATATTAAGGAAAATAAATGGTTCATAAGAAAACAAAAATGTTATGGAAATAAGAATACTTTTGCCCTATCAGGGTCAAATTCCGAAGATTCGTTTCTTAAAATATAATATGACCAAAGAGAGGACCTCATTTATCTATTTTGGTTAGATATCAAGGGAGATAAATGTCTCGTGACACAGAAATGTGTTGTAGAACTATTGAACTTTTCCCATTTAAGGGTCAAAACTCCTTTCTAAAGACAGGATGTTACCAAAGCAGAGAACTTAATCTTTATAATGCTACTTCATTTATTGATTTTGGTTGGGTATCGAGGGAGATAAATGGCCCATAACAAAAAAAATACCTTATAGAAATAATACATATAATAATGTGACAGGTTTACTAGTGTGGTCTTAATGAAGGATGAGGCCATGATCCCATACCTGCAGTCAATGATAGAATAAAAGACTGTATACAGCTCAGTGGCTCCCTCCAATGCCTCACTCCCCATTCTGTCTCGCTCCCCACTCCAAAAAAATCTGTGCACAACTTCCCTATACCTATTTCCTAAAGTTCATGAGCCTAGCAACCCAGGACGTCCCATAGTTGCTGCATATGGTTCACCGACTGAGTGCATCTCTGCCCTGGTGCACCAGCATCTACAGCCATTGTCAATCAGCTTCCCTCCCACATCAAAGACATCTGACACTTTCTCTCTTGGCTGGCTGGAGTATTCACACCTCTTCCTCCTGACCCCTTCCTAGTAACGGTTGATATGACCTCCTTATATACAAATATTCCCCACTGTCATGGTCTCAGCACCATGGAACACTTTCTAGACCAGCGTACCCCCAATAGACTCCCCACCAGGTCCTTCCTGATCACCCTGACCGAGCTAATACTAACAACAACTTTTTTTCACTCAATGGTAAAATTTACCACCAAGTTAACGGCACTGCCGTGGCTCTCTCATACATAATCCGCATGGAACAGTCATTCTTAGCTGGAGCCCACCTGAAACCCCTTTTTTGGGTCAGATTCATTGATGACATTTTCATAATCTGGACCTACGGGGAAGACAACCTACTCAGTTTCCTCAACAAACTCAATACCGCTAGCACTCAGAAATTCATGTGGACTTACTCTCACACACAAGCCACTTTCCTAGATGTCAACCTAACCCTCACGAATGGCTGTCCATATCAAACCCATCAATTTACAACAGTACCTTCATTATGATAGCTGCCACTCTCATCACATCAAACGCTCCCTCTCCTATAGCCTAGGCATTCGGGAAAGACATATGTTCCAATGAACAAGCCCTCCAACAGTATTCTATCAATATCTCCAAAGCCCTGATATACAAAAATTACCCACCAGATTTAGTTCACAAACAAGTTTCACAGGCCACATTACAACCTGATCAACCTATCAGCAACCCACAACCCTCAACCCTCTAAAACCAAGTACAGCCCCGTTTTGAACACGGATTCCAAACCCAGGACGTATTACATCAACCAAGTCCTGTGACAAGGTTAAGATTTCCTTTGAGTCTGCCCTGAGATGAGAAACCTCCTTCCAAAAATCCTAACTCACCCACCTAGAACCTGCTTCAGTAGACCTGCAAACCTCAACCAACTCTTGGTCCATAAACACGGGGCTTGCAAAAAAAAAACCACTGCAAATTATGCAGTATGCATCCGCCCTCCACTACTTTCCTCGATACTAGGGAAAGCTTCCCCATCACAGGACTTGCCACATGTGTATCCTCCCACCCTATACATCAACTCACCTGTAACCACTGCCAAACCTCCTACATTGGTCTGATAACAAATCCACTGGCCATCAGAATGAATGGACACAGACAATCGGTATTCACCCAAAGACCTGACCACCCTGTATCTTATCATGCCACCACCCATGGCACCAACAATTTCAACAAGTTTTGCGGTCCGCACAATCAATGTCTTCTCGGACCAAAGCAGCATCTCAGAAGGAGGGAACTCGCTTATCAGCACCAACTGGGTACAAGACAACCACCAGGACTAAATTAAAGATAGCAACAATTTTCCTCCCTCCCCCCTTCCACGCATCCCCCTCAGCTCCTACCTTTTCTCACAGAATCATCGCTCACCAGAGCCTATCTTTTTGTAGTTTGTAACTTTGAAATTCACATAATTTCACATATTTCTAAATATTTTATTATTATTATTATTATTTCACATATTTCTCAGTTTTTTGCACATACATCCATGATGTAATAGGCAATTTAAGACCATCAGCTGAACTCTACCATGCTTCTGCAACGGGTTCCTTTGGAGAGGTTTATTATGATGGCGGTCTGATAATTACTTAGACTACAAAAGAAAAAACGAAAATTTTGGAAAAGTGGCGATTTATTTCTCAACATAGTCTTCTTTTAGCTTGATACACTTGACCCAGCGGTGCTCAAACTTCTTTAACCCGTCTGAAAAATACGTTTTCTGGAGGTCTGCAAAGTAGGCCTCCGTGGCGGCGATAACCTCCTCATTCAACTCAAATTTCTGCCCAGCGAGTGTCTTCTTCAAGTTTGGAAACAAAAAGAAGTCGCACGGGGCCAAATCTGGAGAATATGTTGGATGGGGCAGCAGTTCGTAGCCCAATTCGACCAATTTGGCCGTGGCGACGGCAGAGGTGTGAGCCGGCATTGTCATGGTGGAAGAGTCACTTTTTTCTTCGCAAAATGCACCATTTTCTCTGCAACTCGGCATAGTAAAGCTCTGCGATTGTTTTGCACTTCTCCAGGTAGTCGGTGTAGATCACACCTTGTGAATCCCAGAAAACAGTGGCCATCACCTTTCTGGCCGATGGGACAGTCTTCACCTTTTTCAGAGCACGTTCGACAGGTAAAGTCTATTGTTTTGACTGTTCCTTGGTCTCTGGTGTGTACCAGTGGATCCATGTTTCATTGACAGTCACGTAACGACGCAGAAACTCCTTTGGATTGTGCTTAAACAGTGTCAAACACTGCTGTGAAGTAGTCTCACAGTTTTGCTTATTGTCTGGAGTGAGCAAACGTTGCACCCATCGTGCTGACAGCTTTCTCGTGCCCGAAATTTCATACAAGATATGACACACGCAGTCTTTTGAGATGCCTACTGTCCCAGCAATCTCGCGCACCTACCATCGGCGGTCTGTCAATACAAGATCATTGATTTTTGTCACGTTTTCCTCCATGGTAACCATTTTCAGGGCACCTGAGCGTGGCTCATCAAAAACCAATGTGCGAAACTCGTTAAACCAATTTTTGACAGTTGCCATCGACGGAGAAGAGTCTTCGTACACAGCATCCAAGCGCTCTTTGATTTTGCTGCCCGATTTTCCTTCCAAAAACAAGAAACGAATCAACGACTGATATTGCCCTTTTTCGATTATTCTAAAATCCGCGGACACAGCCACTTTCACACGCGATCAAAACAAAATTATGAGTCCGATTTGGCTGAAATTTTAACAATAGCCGTATAAGATAATGTACTACATGACAATAAATTTCTCTGGCAACAGTGGCGCCACTGGGAAAGGGGGTTAAGTACTTATCAGTCCTACCTCGTATTTATCATTATTTTCCCACCTCCTCCCTACCCTCACCCTCACTTCCCGCCATGTTCTCTTTCCCCCCCCCCCCCCCCACCATGAGCTACTGACCTTGTTGGATAACTCAGATGGCTGCCAGCCTCCAGCATGCAGCCTTCTTACTCTACTACTGAAGAAAGGCTGTAGGCTCGAAAATTTTGCTCTATGTGTGTATGTGTTTTTCCGTGTCTCAACTCCACAGGAATCCCCTTCAATGGTAAGCGGTGGTTTTTCTCCTATCCAAATGTTTAAAATATCCGCTTTCAGCACCTTTGTTTCCTATAACCTATATATGAGTTTCTGTTATCCTGGTGTTATCTGTAGTAAATGATGTTTCCATTTTTTGTCCATATTTAAAACTATTAAGTGACAGATTCCTTCCATCCCACAAAAATTATTGTGGAAAAACTGATATTCAATCAGATATAAATAAACAGTGGAACTTCTCTAATTCAAATCTGAAGGGATCACAAATATACTTCAAATTACTGAAATTTTGAATTGGGAAGTGCTTATAAAAATTGGCAAAATGCAAGAAAAACATCCTTAAAAATTAATTTTTAACTTCTTTATTTGGACATCTCACTAACGTATTAAAAATAAACTGCACAAAGCTAAATTTAAAGTTTAGTACAAAATTTAAAAATTGTTTTCATTGCTATTGAATTATGTTTCAAAGACAGGAATGCTTGTAGTTAATTTAAAACAATGAAGAGAGAATCACTGATGTTAGCTTGACCCTCGATGCATCGTCAAAGTTCATGAACATAGTTAAATGTAAGGTATTGATAAAAATAAAAAATGCACAGAATACAGCACACAAACCATAAACCCAAGCACGGATTGAACATAGCTACTGTACTCTTAAAATCACACACAAAAGAGCAGACAAGACTCCCATAATTGACTGAAACAAAAAAGCGATGCAGGTGGCTGGCCGGTGGATGAGTTGTTCTTGGAAACAATTACAATGGGGAAGGGTGGGTAACATGCTCTGGACAAAGACATTAACAATTACTATAAAAGACTTCAAGAAAAATACGTTTCAACAAACATTAATTTACATGAGAATTGCATGTCCTTTCCTAAACACAAACATTTTTTTGAATTAACAAATAAATTTCAAGTTACAGTAGTTATTTTTACACTAGTTTAATGCAAAATTCAAAGGACAAGACAAAAATTTCGGATTATCGAGAAATTCAAATTAAAAAACATTAGAGAAGCTAGTGTGTATTTATTTATTTATTACTTTTCATAAAAACAAACTAGAGTAATATTTTCACTGCCTTCCCTCTGTCAACTTTGGTCAACTAGTGGTATAAACCTCACATGAGGAAAGAATTACTTGATATGCATATTATATCTTGACTGTGTAACAACTGAAAATCATTTCCATGCTGGTAATCAAAAATTTTATATTGGAATTCAACCTAAATTTTATCAAACTTTCCTCAGCATTTTATCAACTGCAATGGAATGCCTCTACTAGAAAATAGGCTAAAAGATTGTAATCTATCTATAAAATTTAATAAATTTCAACTTACAGAAGCAGTAGCAAAACAGATACCCCAGTCTCCAACTGTTTCTTCTGTCATGTTTTCCAGAGCCTTTTCTATTAGTGGATTTAACATTTCCCAAACAGCTCTAACTTTTTCATAAGGCCAATGCTTTGAACCCCGGATAATTCCTGATGAACAAAAATTAAATATCGTTTTTAAAAGAAGATAATATTACAATTGCAATAAAAGTCAGTAAGAATAAATCTCATTTACAAAGTCAATATATGTTTTTTTTTTTTTCCCCCTGGGCTCAGCTTTAATAAGCAATTGGTTTACTTTGCAGACCAAGTTCACACACAACCTAGCAAAAATATGGCACATAAAATTGTTAGAACATTAGGAGCCAATGAACAACAATGTGATATTTGAATTACTACTATATCAAATAAAGACAAATAATCATCTATTCTTGAAAAAGAAATAGGTTTTAAAAGCACTTTTAAAATATTTACCAGCAATTATTTCTGCTGCGCAACGTTGACTACTCTCATTCTTATCAGCAACTAATCTCTCCAAATGATGCAGAAAATATTTCAAATGAGTGTCTCCATGATTACGAAATAAGCCCTGAAATAGTTGTTATCAGAATCAACCATTACAAATGACAAAAGTCAACTTCAAAGGCATTTAAATCAAAGAATAATCAGTACCACATATAAAATGCTATTATAGAGTAAATAATAGATTAGCAACCGGCTCTACTGAAATATTTCTATTTCAAATAATTGGCAATGAAATACACTAGAAAAATGTAAAGAAGTTTTGAATAATTAGATTTTTCTTAGAGAATAACTAGTTTAATCAAAATAATTATAGCAATAATAGATAGTCCTAAATAATTCCTGTGCAACTCATTATCACAAAAATAAATCACACAAATAATATTTCCCAGTTTTGCTGTGGTACAATGTGAAAGGCTAACAACTGAAGAAATTATGCAATTTCTTGCATCCAGTCAAAGTGCACTTCACAAATTGTTGGAGAAATTGTAATTTATTGACTAATAGAGATACACTGATCCAAACAAAAACATTTATGAAAATATACAGGGTGATTCAAAATAATGTGGCCAAAATGGCATGGTACATCAGTGATACAATAAGAATCAAAAATTGCATAGGAATAGAGAGTCGCAACTGCGATTCAGAGCAGCTACAGGGCGTTGAAAATAATACTGACACAAAGAGAAGAAAAAAAAAACCATTACAGATAATTTTATTGATAATTACTCACTCACATGCCACTAATGCAAGCCAAATGTTGAGCCTACAGCAGATGCTCAAAGTTTCTGCCAGATGCATCGAGACAAGCCCGGCATCTCCGGGTCATGGAACGGCACACCTTCTCAAAGATACCAGGTGTATCTCGAACATATCTGGCTGCCGCAACAATTCTTCCTACCAAGTCTTCTGGCATTTCAACAGGTGTTTCATACACAAGTTTTTTTAAAAAATTCGCACAGTAAAAAATCCAAGGGAGACAGGTCTGGTGATTGTGGTGGCTCATGTTCGTATCGCAACGCCCTCTCGTGGCTCTAGCACCCTCTACAGGCGTTTGCAACCCTCTGTTCCTATGCAATTTTTGATCCTTATTGTACAATAGATCTACCATTTTGAATAACGCTGTATAACCCTATACACAAAAAAAGGGATAGCGAAATGAATAAACTTTGCAGACAGACATGCATTTTAAGAGTATTTCTGGAGTTAACGTGGAACTAGAACAAATTGCTGTGTTAACTAAATCATGGATTCATAATCAGGATTTAGAAACAGACAATGACTACAGACAAGGTATCTTAACAATAAAACATGAAAGGTTGGTCTTTATTTGCGTCCAATGCCCTTTATAAGTCTCACTAACATATTCACGTAACCACTCCCGCCCAGCACCTCTAAAATCCAACCATAGCCCTGTCTTTGTCACCCAGTTCTCACTTGGCCTCAAATCCATCAATCGAATCCTACAACAGAGGCATGACTTCCTTCGCTCCTTTCCAGAAATATGCACTCTCGTGCCAAAATTCTGCCAACTTTCCCCCGTACATGTTTCAGCAGACCAACTAACCCCAAAAACATCTTGGTTCACAAATACCCTCCATCTGACTCTCTAAAAACACCTTATGGATCTTTTCCTTGTAATTGACCTCACTGCAAAACCTGCAACATGTATCCTCCCATTACTAGATATTGCAACCCTATCGCAGGGGAAACCTTCCCCATCACTGGACATGCCACATGCTCCACTATGTATATCATATACCAGCTAACTTGCTGCCATTCTACTAGAGTCTATATAGGTCTGACAACACAACAACGTTCGACCAGAATGAATGGCCACAGACAAACAGTCCACACCCACAATTTATATCTTCCAATACCAGAACATGCTCACTACCACAATTCCAACAACCTCAACGACTGTTTCACCATGAGAGCAATCAGAGTTTTCCCCGAAACCACCGCCGCTTCGGAACTTCAGAGATGGGAACTTGCATACCAAAATATCCTAGATACCAGACACCCACGTGGCCTCAACCACTGATAAAATTCACTTCTTTGACACATTACTTATTATTACTATTAGTATTATCATTATTGTCATTTAACTAGTTGCAACTTTGTTTTCAAAATTTATCTGTCAATATTTATTTGCCAAATTTTTGTTTTTGTTTCAACATTCCATACTCTTTTGGTATATTACTGATTCTATCACCGTCTGCAATATACATATTTATATATAACATCTCAGTCCCCCCACCACATTGATAATGCACTCAGTCATGTAGGAAACTTTGGCGTGTGCACACCTCCCGAACCACATGACTCATTTCCTTCAGCATGAATAAGGTGTAAAACCGAAATATTATGTATTCTTGTGTTCGTCATATATGTTCTTCACCTGTCGCTGCCTTCATCTTTGGTGAGTGATGAGTCATTTTCTGTTTCCTTGTAATTTATAAAAAAAAACATATCTTCCCAACCTTTTATATAGGCATTGCCCTTTACTCTTAGTCTCACTTTTGCATTCTCCTGTAACATATATATTTCTACCATCACATGTGCTTAAAAACAAATTCTACCAAACACGCTTTTCTACACGGTATATCATGTTTTATTATTTATTTATTTTTTACCTTCCCTTGCCATTCAACAGCATAATTAAAGATTTTTTATCACCTATCAGTTTCTCCGCTTAGAGGGAGAAAGCAAACTGAGTTCATAAAAAAATGGTCCAATAGCATATTCAATACTCTGAACCCAAGATATGTAACAGCAACTAAAGTAACAATAATGTTGATTGTTTGCAATTAATTTATTAAGAGTCAATGATGAGACTAAGTCATTGCCCAGTTCTAAGACTAACAACACAGCCAGAGTGCCACTTGCTTGTTAGTACAATTATGTGGGGGATGACTAAATAGTAAGAAACTGTAACAGGAGTTCAGGAGATAAAGATCTTCAATATTCTAACAAGTTGTGCTCAAGTACGACTTCAATAGGAGAAATTTATCCCGGACTGAGAAAGCGGAATTACTTTCTTTATCCCCAATAGGAGTACACAAAAACAAAGAAGAATATAGATTAATCACCAAGTATGAGGGCAGCAGAGCAGTAATGACACAAATTCAACACATCTGATTCCCACTGACATAGTTCCAATAAAATTTTCATGTCAAAAATATTATATCACAGATACAAAATAAATGTAAAACAAATAACACTTAAATAATACAATGAAGAGAGTACTTAAATAAAACTGGTTTTTCTTTATAAAAAAAATAAAATTTGTCAAGGGAGAGGCATTAATTATCAAGTATTCTTAGGCATCTTATGAATTTTCCTATGTAACACTTCCCATATATTTATGTAATACTGTAACATATACATATTTTTTCTATCATCAGTCTTTGACTGGTTTGATGCAATCCTCCATCCCTTCCTATCTTGCACTAACATCTTTGTCTCAACATACCCCTTAAAACCTAAAGCCTAAGGTACCTGCTTCATATCCTCTACAGTTCTTCCCTTCGATTGTTCCCTCCACTAACAAACTAACCAATCCATCATGTCTCAAAGTATGACCTGCCTACCTGTCTCTTCTTCCTGTAAGCTTCTTCCACAAAGTTCTTTCCTCACCCATCATTTCCCAAACTCGTTCATTTCATACTTTGTATGTCCACTTAATTTTCAGCATTCTTCTGTAGCACCACATTTCAAATGCTTCAATTTTATTTCTTTCTGGTATTCCTAAAAGTCCATGTTTCATAACAATGAAGTGCTGTGCTCCACACATATAGTTTTAAAAGTTCTTTCTAATTCCTAGATCAATATTTGAAACTAAAGGATTTCTCTTTTTCATGAAGGCTCTTTTAGCTAGTGCTATTCTGCTTTTAACATCATTCCTGCTTCGGCCATCAGTTATAATTTTGCTTCCCAAGTAACAGAATTCACTTACTTCTCCTATTGCATCTGATCCTATTTTATATTTAATCTACTAGTATTGGTATCATTTCTGCTACATTTAATCACTTTTGCCTTGCTTTGATTTATATTCAGTCCAAAATCTTCTTTCAGAATTTTGTTCATGTCATTCAGTAACTTCTCAATATCTTCAGCCTTTTCTGCTATCAAGACAATGTTATCAGCAAATAATAGCATACTGATTTTTTTATCCTAGACATTTATGCCACATGCAAATTTTTCTTTCACTTCTTTTATTGCTTGCTCTACATACAAGTTTAATATACTTAATGACATAAATATTAGTATGACTAAGGTAAAATGTCTAAAAATTCAGATAAGCTCTAAGGTATGCAATTCAGAGCTAATCTGAAATTATAGACATAATAATGATGGTTCCATATTCAAACAGCTGGCAATAAGTTCTTAAAATATATGCCTCATATACAAAGCAAAAGAAATATAATACAATTACATTTACAATTTAGAAGGGAATAAAAAGGAAGTTAGCAATAATTAAATGTTCTAGCTTTACTGCTATCTTTAGCATTTTTCAGTTTTTTTGTGATTTTTTCTGTTTATTATTGTAACATTAGCAGACGCACTAATAATAATAATACTATATTTCATTTTATTAATAAGCACCTTAATAAATATTACTATCAATAGTAATAATAAATTCAGAAAACATACTTTAAACATAATAAATCGATATCCATTGAATTTGTCTTTTCCTTTCTTTTCTTCTAATGACAAAAATTTTATAAGTTTATCAACATTTTCCTGAGAAGAGAAAAATCCATCAACCTCCTTCTCTTTTTCATCAAGTTCATCATGTCTTCTGTCCAAACTCGGCTGTTCTGATGATGGAGCATACACCTTCAACTCCCTACAACAAACATCAGAGAATTATGGTTATATGAGCCTCACAATAATGCCTCATGTTTTCCAAGAGATCTCCCAGCATGGAAAGAGAGAGTTTCTTCGTCCTAATATTATCTGCGGTCAAATGCTAAGAGCTTATTTTCCCGACGCATTCCAATCTTGCACAGCAGTAGGGGAAATTCCTAGCTCATTAACTCTTACAATAGGGCACTAACTACACGTCACCAAAATTTATATGATTAAAAGTTATTTCACAAGCATTGGATCATTTAAAAAATTGGTTTTAAGGCTAATAATAAAGCAGGTGAATGAATGCAAGCTTTACTGGAGTAGCAAATGTATATAACGGTCTCAGGCCTCCCACCAGAGTGGCACATCAATTTGATGCGGCATTTCGAAGACACTCTCCGATATCATCTTCCAGTAAAGCATCAAGTTCCCAGAGTGACTGCCATTAGAAAGTCCCCATTGGTCAACAGTTGCTCGTGATATGATGGTAACGTGTGCCAAATGACTCTCCATGTAGAGATGGCAAAGGTGGCATGGTAGGGCAAGGTAGGAGATGGGGCAGGAATGTCATGGGGATACACAAAGTGCAGTAGGTCCACAGGAGATCGGAGCTCATTCTGGATTGATTTTGATGGCTCTGTTCCTCCCCTCTTAATTGACTAATATTTTGGTTTCATGCTGCACTGAGCTGATACTCCGTCTTTCTGTTTGCAACTTCTTCTGTAAGATGAATCTTTAAATTTCTCCTTAATCATGCAGTCCTAGTATCCATTTGTATAGGCTGATTTTGTGTCACCTTCAAGTCTAACCCGTTCCTGTTCTCTACGCTATGCAATGCTAACACTGACTTCATCACTTGTGGCAGGCGCAGATATCTCAAGTATTCCGAACAGTGCTGAAACACAGAGCCTACTGTCTGTTCAATGTACTGCTGGCCATATTCACAAGGAATGGAATAAATACCAGACCCAAGCCTTCCTTTGCAGGTATGTTTCTGAGTGGACAGAAGAACAGCTTCATGCATTGTCTAACACTATTTTTGCCGAAGCCACTCCAGCACTGGTAAAAAGGCATATTGTTCAGCCTCTTGCTTCCTTGCTTTCCTCTAGTCTTTCTTGAAAAAGGTCAGAGCCTTGCTGTATCCATTTATGTGGAAGGTACATTAAAAATGGTTTAGCTTCACAGAAAGGATTTCTACATCACAGATGCCATTGGCCTGGCATACTTGGGACAATATCACTGACCAGGTTGATGGTAGCTGTGCATGCTGATGTATAGGTCTGCTACAGACTTCATGTCCTAGTGGGCAGTCTGAATTCCTTCTTTTCAGATGTTTAAGGAAAGCATCTAATTTTTCTCTTTTGGTGGCCATATGTGAAAGTATCATCCATATATCTACAAAAGTAAGTCAGTTGGAGCTCTGCACATTCCAATGCCATATCAAAAAATGTTCCAATGTTTGTAGAGATTATTAGTGCAAAGCACAGGTGTTGGAAGTAATTTAAACTGCAAAGTTATTCTTTTCGTTATACATAATCTCTCTGGGCTCTCTGTGTGTAGTATTGTGCGCAGAGTGTGTGAAGTTCAATAAAATGGTTTTCGTTCATAATAACGTGCTAATTACAGTTTATTTTCCTGTTCTGCATGCTTAAGAGACAAAATTAATAACAACAAGGGTTACAGGCACAGACAGCTATGACAATTTTGTGCCGCTTACCTGAAGAAGGGGACACTGTGTTACAGCTTTTTGTAATTTACCAGAAAGCGAGTTCATGTGTGGTACAGTGAAATGGTATCTTCTTGCCGAAGATTCAAGACAACAAGAAAATTCTATGTGTAATCGTAAACAATTGTAGTGTTGATTTGAAAAAGTTGATTAATGGCTCTTAACGTGAAAGTTATGGCAGACATTAATATTATTATTATTATTATTTATACAGCTTTATCAATCCTTGTTTCAGGATGCATCCTCTTTAAGCCAGATGAGCTAAATTTTACAAGTTAATGCCACATAATTTTGTTCCGACCCGGCTGATCGATCTTGAACAACTCTCTTCCCGTTCACGCCCGTTATTCATCGAATGTCTCTATCCCAACGATCTGGGGGTCTTCCTCTTGCTCTTTTCAGGTCCGTTGGTGTCCAATCCAAAACTGCCATAGTCCATCTGTTGTCTCTTTTTCAAGCAATATGACCACCGCCCATTGCCATTTTTTGGTTGTCACTCTTTCTAAGATGTCTGTCACTTTGGTTATCAACCGAATGTAGATGGCCCTTTTCCTGCCTCTTCTTGTAAACCATAACATTGTTCTTTCCATACTTCACCAGGCAGTTCTCAATTTTTGCTTGACTTGACTGTTTAGGGTCCACGTCTGGCAGGCATATGTGAGGATCGGTAATAAGCATTGTTCAAATACCTGTTTATTGAGATGTACTGACATGTTTGATTTAAAAACTATGGAATTTCTTCTGTATGCTCTCCAGCACAGCTTTATGCATTTGTAAATCTCATACTTTGAGTCGCCATTCATACTGATCAGTTGGCCAAGTTAGATTTACTGTTCTACAGACTCAATACCAGCTTCTTTTGTGTCTGTCTTGTCTTTGTCTTTTTCTATCCATTTGTTTTTTATGATTTTTCTTTTTGACAGGTTTATTTTACTTCTCTGCAAGCTGTCTCTAGTTCATTTATCAGTTCTTTTAGCTCTTCCATACTGTTTGAGAGTAAAACTATATCATAGGTGAATCTTAAGTTATTGAGGCTTCTTACATTTATTCTTAGCCTTCTATTTTTCCCATGGATTTTTGACATTACCAACTCCAGGATTGATTTGAATAGCTAGGGGGATATAGTGTCTCCTTGTTTTACCCCTCTTTCTACTGGGAACTCTTTGGTGGCCTCAGCTATGTTGATGAAGGCAGCGGAAATACTGTAGATGTTATACAATATGTTGAAAATAAGATAGGATAGGGAAAAATAAATAGAAACCCGTCACTTACCACAGATGAAGGAAGGAGGGCGAGACAAACGCGTAAAAAAATAAACAAATTGCACAATATTTCGACATGAGTCTTAATCACGTGAGAGGCGAGACATATGGCAGGGGGAAAGATGTGGTCACATCCCAACCCACCACATGAATAAAGCATAGGCAGAAAACATGCGGTAGTGGTAGAATTGCCGGGAGGGAAGGGGGGAGAGATACACTTGACGAGCGATAAGAGTGAAACAAAATCTTTAATGTTCTTTACACTAACTTTGTTCAACATGGAACTTTGCACATGTATAAATTAAAGCAAAGAGAAAAATGCTGTCTATCTTTGGTTCACAAACCCCACCCACTTTCCCTATCACCCTAATTAAGCAAAATTTACGCTTGAAACCATTCAGTTTTTTGGAATTGAAAAAGCTGGAGAAAGTAGATAGCAACATTATTAAAGTACACATTATTTCCTGCTAAACAGCACTGGACAGAATATGATCTGACAGTTGCTCACCAAGAAATTAAAAAGTTCCGTCGATATTGGATAAAAACTGTATGTATAAATAACATTGGCAAAAAAATATGGGGGAGGGAAAGGAGAAGAGGGTTTCGGTTCTTGCAGTCAAAATATAGACCATATTTTTCAGTCCGTTTTATAGTTTGTGTGTGCAACACTCCATCGATATTGTATAAAAACTGTGGGTATGTATATCAAAATTGTCAAAAATTAGGGGGTAGGGGTAAAGGAGAAGAGCAGTTGGTTGCTTAAACCAAATGTAAACAGCATTTTTCTCCTTGTTTTGAAGTATACAAATGCAAAGTTCCCTCAAAATCAGATAAAAAATGTGGGTTTCAATAAAGATCACTGGAAATTAATAGGGGAGGGGGGGAGGGGTGGCATTGGGCATTGGCAAACAAAGTAAACAGTATTTTTTTTAAAGTATCCGTGTGGAAACTTCCTTCAAAATCATATAGGAACTGCAGCTTTGTATAAAGAACATACAATAATGAAAGGGTGGAAAAGGGGAAGAGAGATTGGATTTTTATAAAACTTATGTCTGCAGTAGTTTTCTATTTTTTTTAAGTATACATGTGTTACATTCCATTGAAATTGGGTAAAAAGTATGGGTTTGTGTAAAAATTAAGGGGTTGGGAAGGGGGAGAGGGGTAGTGTATATGGAAACCATATGTAGGCAGTATTTTTTGTTTGTTTTAAAGTATATGTGTGAAAATTTCCAACAAAATCTGATAAAATCTGTAGGTTTTGTTTTAAATTATGGGGTGTACAGGGGTAGAGAGGGTGGTTTTGTGGTGGAAAAGAGGAGAGAGATTGGGTTTTTGTAAAACTAATGCCTACAGTATTTTTCTATTTTTTTAAAAGTATATGTGTACAAAGTTCTATCAAAATCGGATAAAAAGTGTGGGTTTCTGTAAAAATTAAGGGGTGGGAACGGGGAGAGGGGTTGTGTTTTTGGAAACCATATGTAGGCAGTATTTTTATGTTTGTTTTAAGGTATATGTGTACAAATTTCCAACAAAATTGAATAAAATCTGTGGGTTTTTTTAAATTATGGGGAAGAGAGGGTGGTTTTCTTCAAAATTTTATTTCTTAGGAACCTTCTCCGATGCGCACTCAACAACTCACCAAAGTTTCACCGTAACTGGTGCATGGAGGACAAACAGACAGACAGAAAATGATTTTTATTTATAAGATAGATGTTGCATTTATGATTACAGCAAAAATTTACTACTGAAAGTGGAGAACAAAGGTCATTTGTATGTGGTGAGAACAGAACCTAATTTAATGAAAAGTTAAGAAAACTTAACACAATGTGAAAAAGGAAAATTAAAAATATTACATTTGTGGCATCAAAGACTAATTAATGCATGTTAACAAGAATCAGATTATAAAAATGGTCAAAACAGTCTTTAATTGGTTCAAATTGTGAGTTGACAATCACAACACCACATAATGACTATCTAGCTGGAAATGCTATATGAGTGCCACTCATGACGTAGCCACCAAGCAATTTGAAGAGTAATGGATCAATTTTGAATCTTGTGCATCAGATCTCATGGGACCATTTGATATGAAAACCAATGGTGACAAAAGATATGTTTTTAGCATTGTGCATGATGCTAACAGATAAGCTTTCATTATACTTCTTAAAACAAAGGAAAGTGTTATAGCAGAGTTTAAAACATGCAAGATTCTGGTTGAAAAACAAGCTGGCAAAGATTTTGAACAGATAATAGGCTTGAATTTTGTTCAAAGAATTGGATATTTTCTGTGAAATTAATGGCATTGTACATGAAAAAAAACGATGGCCTACACACCGTGACAAAATGAGATAGCAGAGAGACTGAACAGAACTCTGATGGCTCTAGTGAGAAGTGAAATCAGCAGTAGTAGGTTATCCAAAGTAGCTTTGGCAGAACTGATATATAGTAGTCCCACATATATCATGAACCAAGCCACTAACAGTAAGCACAAAGTTAAAACAACGAACTACGAGGTTGGCAGGAAGCCAAGTGTCACTCATCTACAGGCGATAGTATAAGGCTGGTTCAAAAAGTAATGAGCCGGAGGCCTAGGAACAAAAACCAGTACCTGTATTTCAGAAGTATTGGCCCTAGCTGTTGAGGCATTTGTCCCACTGCAACACAACATGGTGAATGGTTGTCTCCTAAAATTCCTGGGGATGTGATCCAGTTCCGTACATACCGCTTGACGTCGTCATCTGAGGGGAATCATTTGCCCCTCAGATCCTTTTTTAGGGGACCAAAAATGGCATAACCACAGGGGGAGAGGTCTGGTGGACTGTATGGAAGGTGACCGAGAACCTACCACTTGAAAGTGCCGTGATTGTGTTGGCCATATGAGGTCTTGGTCGTCAAGTAGAATGACACCACAGGTGAACTTGACTGGTTGCTTTCATTTGATTACTTGATGAAGCGTGGTCAAGGTTTGCGAGTAATGCTGGGCAATCCCGAGCTGCGGGAAGTCTATCAGAAGGAGGCCGTCTTGGTCAAAGAAGAGCGCTGGATGACTGACACATGCTGCTGCAAGCTTTGTACTCACAAGACTTGCACTTGTGACACAATAGTGGCGGGCATGTGGACTTCCGCACTCTTGTCTGAAAACCTTTTGTTACCGATGCAACGATATTACCATCTGTCACTGGTTTTCACATTCCAGATTCTGGCTAGTTTCTTTTTTAATGTTCCTTATATGTGAAATTTTTGTACATATTCCAAACAAAAATGCCTATCAAAACTCTTAGTAAGGATCAAGAAAGAAATTTTCATTGGATACGCAATACATGGACACAAGTATAGGATTTGGATGCCAGATATTCGAAAAGTCGCCTAGTCACACAACTGTTTATTCAAAGAAAGTACAAGTAATAAAGCATAAAACATCAATAAACCTGAAGGCTTGACCTTTAAACAATTGCACTGAAAAGAAAATACCAGTTTGATTGCAGTGATAAGGTTTCAGGCAGAAACCCTGAAAAAAATGTAATTATCAATGCCAAAGAAAGGCTGTCAAGTGTAAGCAAATAAGAATTCAAAAGATTTTGAGTCAGAGAGATAGAAGAAGCAGCTTCAGATAAAGGTAACACTGGACTACAAAAATTAACTTTTTTTTTTTTTTTTAGAAGAACAAAAACATGAGATTTTAGTTTTCCCCAATTAGGAAGGAGTTATTAGTGATATTCATTTGATTTTTCTGTAATTTTTAATAAAATCAGTAAATGACTATCTAAATCTAGATATACTACTCATTTCAATATGCCTAGATACTGGTATATAGTGATTTTTGGGCATATTTTGCATCTGGAACATCTCTCTCTGGTCCAACAGAAGTCATCCAGCATATTAGAACTCCATTTGCCTTGGTACCTCTTTCCCATTGGAGAAATTTGCTGAAGAAAACGCTCACCATGCTCAACACTGACAGCCCCAAGATTTTCCGGGAAGAAGTTTAAGTGAGAGGCCAAGAAGTGAATTTTTAAGGACATGTTCATCCCATAGCTTCATAACAATGCAAAACATCAGCCACTATGTCACAATAGCTTTCTGCTTCATGATTTCCAAGGAAATTGCAACATACTTTTTTAAATGACTGCCAGGCTGCTTTTTCTAGTGGATTTAACAGTCCTTCAAAATGTTTGTCAGCCATTAATGTCCATATTTGTAATCCTATAAAAATTCCTTCCGTCAGTTAAGCATCACTGGGAAATTTCAATTCCAAGTACAAAAATCCATCAGAAAGTTTATCCATAGCCTTTACAAAATTTTTCATTAATCCTAATCTAATATGCAATGGAGGTAAATATATTTTTTCAGGATTCATTAAAGGGACATGTGACACATGTTTCTGGCCAGAGATAAGAGATTCACGCTTAGGCCATGATTTTATACTGTAATGAGACTTCCTAGCTCCGCTGTCCAATTTGCACCAAAAAAAAACAGCAAAATTTCGTGAACCCAAGTTGTAAACCAAGCAATAAAGCAATGACCTTTAAGTCGCCACAGATATACCATTTATATTTTCCATATTGGATTTTTTATAAAACTAATTTCACATGTCTCTTTCAGCAGCGTGAACTACTGGTATTGATGGTAGTTCATTGCCAGTATGTAGCAGGACAGACTTCAAACTAACTTTAGGCAAGTCTATGAACACTTGCCACTCACCTGGCCAGTGTTCATGCCCAAGAGTTTCCATAACAGAACAAATATCATTGCAAAACACAATACTATTTTCATCAGAAAAGCAGTCTTTAAAATCACTATGGCTGCTACGATAACTACATATTCTTACATCTGGTGAACAGCTACTGCCTTCATATGTAGGATCATTTTTATAATCATAATCATCTGAATCATTTTCAGTTTGAGCTTGGTCAGAATCAGAGTAATTAGTTAAGGTCTTATCTGCATATATTGGTTCAAGGAAATCTTCATTGTATTAGACAGGCCTCATTTCAGATGGCAAATTCAGATAATTAACTGTATATTTTGATTTAGATGTGATTCCTTTAATATTTGTTAAACAAAAATAACAATAAATTAAACGATTCTTCGGTTCCCTCCAAATCACGGGATATGCAAATGGCATATGATGTGTACCATTTTTCTACCCAGTCAACAGTCTAACACACGAAACAGAGCATACGTTTGAAGCTCAGCTCTTATCAAAATCACCCACTTGACAATCAAAGTAATGTAGTAGAAATTATCTGCACGATTTACACCCTTTCATGGAATAATGAAAAAAGAAAACTCTGCAACACAATATACTTCTAAACATAAAGGAAGGACATATTTCACAAGTGATATTTGTGCTAACAAGCTCACAGTCAGCTCAACAATGACGCATCAAAATTCCAGATTAACAGGTCTGCGCATGTAAATGCGCATGTAAAAACATGAATAAACCTGCATAGTCTTTTGGTGCTTCAGCATGATATTACATTTTATTTCCTTGAATAGAGCTTGAATAAAATTGCTACATATAAGGTAAAGGTTCCTATAACAGGTCAAAGAGAATGCTAAAATCAAATTTTAAAAAGTAGCAGTAACAAAAAAAACTGTGCCTGATGGAAAAATTCCGACTACATATCTGAATTCAGTATGAAAAAATGCACTAGATTCCCTAGTCAGATTTCTTGTGAAGAAAACCTTGTCAACCAGTGTAATCAGAGTGTAAATCAATCAACTGTTCAAGTAAAGAAGACAGAACTCCCAAAGGGAAGTTTTTGCAAAGCCTAAAGCAAATCAGCTACAGCTACACAGTATGATTCTCCAAAAAAGGTGTTCTATAAACTCAAAGAAAGTTGTTAATATAGAACTGCAATCTAACAAAGTTCATACTAATAATATTGTGTAACTGTCTTTCAGTTAGTGAGACAATTCTGCTGAAGCAGTTTGATCGCTGGGAGCAATGAATGAAGAAATAGAATCATTGAAGGAGCACACTATTTGGTCATTGGTTACACCACCTATGCAACTATTATTAAATGCAAATGGGTGTTTAAAAGGAAGACAGTAGAAACTGAACGTTTCCAGGTGTGCTTAGCTGCAAAGGGTTTCTCTGAAAAGCAGGGAATGCATTATGAAGAGGTGTATGCACCTAAATCAGGCTTCGGTACTTTTAAGATTACTTGTAGCTGTTGATGTTGAGAAGTGGTTCACAGACCAATATGATGTTAAATCTGCTTATCTTCACAGTGATTTAAACGATTCATTGTATATAGAGCAACGTGAAGGCTTTATACATACAGGTAAAGAAAAACTGGTTTGTAAATTGCATAAATTGATATATGGTTTGAAGCAAAGTGGAAGAAGCTGGAAGAAAAATCTCAACAAAACATTATAAAATCTTGGATTTGTTCATAACATAGTTGATCCATGTTTATATCAAAGAAAGATAACCTGTTGCTTAGCACAGGTGAAGGCAGGAGGGCCAAACAAACGTAAAAATAAAAACACACCAAATTCACAACATTCCGGTTGATACATCCTGAGTGAATAAAGTGTTGCCGATATCTTCATGAAAGTGCTGTGTCAAAGGCTACATAAATTTCATCAGTCAGCTAATGCAGTGGGTGGATGTGGCATAATCTTCAACTTGTGGAAGGATCATCCATGAGTTAATGATATTCTGAGGGGGGGGGGGGGGGATTGAAGAGATTTTTAGTACAGTGCACAGATAATGACACTATTGTAAATTGTGAAGTTATTTTTGCTTTTTACATAATCTCTCTGGGCTATTTGTGTGTTGTATTGTGCATTGAGTGTGTGAAGTTGAATAAAATGTTTTCCGTTCATAATAACATGCTGACTATAGTTTATTTTTATGTTCCATGAGCTTAAGAGCTAAAATTAATCATAACCCATGGCGAACCTGCATACTGTTCAGAATAATTACCTTAGTAGTCAAAAGTGTTGCAGACAGGTTCCACTATTGGCAGAAGATGATGTTGCCTGAGCAATCTTACTGACGTTTTCCCGGAAGGAGACACCCCCCCCCCTTTTCACCCCCCAAAACATTTTATACAATAAAGAAGAGGTTTATGCAGTACCATGACAATTTTTCACACAGAAAATGACCAATAATTATTAACTGTAAAACAGGCAGATAATAAAGCTTTACTTACTAACATATTTATATGATACAAACATAGCCTAGTAGTTGCAACAAACTATAGTAACGCTTTGTATATCACTTCCCAATCCACATCTTTATCAAAATGATTTTTGTATTTTTAATTTTAAATAAAAAGAAAACTGTCAAAATGCATTATAAAAAAAATATATACATTTTAAAAAAATGTTTAAAAGTTTTTTTATATCTTTTTACAGTTGGGCTTTAATGCATCTTGACATAGTCATTAGAGCCTGAAGAGGATTGTTGACAAGTAAAAAAAAAAGGAAGTCAGTCATGGCCTTTTGAAGAAAACATTCTATTTGCCTGGAGAGTCTAAAACCACCAAAAACTGAATTCTGTATGGCCAGATAGCAAAACCCATATTCTTCCGAATGCCTAACTTAAACAGTGCCAATCATTCAAGAAGCATAGGAACAAAAAATAAAGTCACCACAGGTAATTTAAACATTTATATCACTTTCAAAACCAACACATAATAATGAAATTGTGTGGTCCAAATTACTTATTGTCAGAATTACAAGACACTTCACCTATTGCTGTTATAACTATTCAAACAATACAGATTTATTAAACTTACATGAAATGTAAATAAATAAACTGGAAATCACATTCTTAAGCAAAACTAGTAAGTTATTACTAAACGCGCTGCAATAAAAATATGAACGTAAAAAAAAAAACACATTTTTGAAAGTTTGTTGTAAGCCTGCCAAATATAATATTTGTCTGAACTCTGAAGACCACTGCTGCATCCGTCAAAAAACTTCTTAATATTAGATTGCCACCAAGCAATTAAAACTGGGGTTAAGCATTTTCATTGCTGTAAAGTTTAAAAAATGACTAATTCCTGTGTAAACATGACTTCTCAGGTGAGTTATTAAACGGGGACTAGAACAAAACAGATTAAAAGATTCGAAATAGTAAATTATGTAGCAAATTGTACTAAATGGTAATTAAATATACAATTGTTTATAGTTCTAATTACTCTGTTACCATAAAATCAGTCAGCATCATCACGTAATTACTAACTTTAGTACACCATTCTTTACAGAAATGGTAAAATTCCATTTTTTTATGAGATACTGTACTATAATTATCCTCTAGTTGGAGTGTGTGTGTGTTTGTTATGGCTTTACCGAGCGTGGTGGTGTAACGGTTAGCGTACTGGCCTCGTATTCGGGAGGACGACGGTTCGAATCCCCGTCCGGGCATCCAGATTTGGGTTTTCCATGGTTTCCCAATTCACTCCAGGCAAATGCCGGGATGCTTCCTTCAAACGGCCATGGCCGAATTCCTTCCCATTCCTTGCCCCCCATCCTTTCCTGTCTCTAAAGACCTCACTGTTGAGAGACGTTAAACAGTAAAAAAAGTTATGGCTTTATGTCATGTCATTAGATGCATGAATGGACTGAGGGCAAGGAATGGAGAGGAATTCAGCCATGTGGGTGTTTTTTTTTTTTTTAGGAACCATCACAGCGTTTTCCTGGAGTTATTTTGGGGAATCATGGAAAACCCACATCTGGATGGCCAGGTCAGAATTCAAATACACATCTTCCTCAATGTTAGGCCACAGCATTTCTGCTTACCAATCACACTCAGTTTCCAACTAAACAATGCACCATTTTCTGAGAACCACTTGCTATTTTGTGAATTCCATAAATATTTGCATTTCTGATATTCATTAGCTATACTCCCAAAACACTCCTTTAGGTAATGAAAATAAGGAAGGACATGGTAAGTAAACCTATCACTCACTACAGATGAAGGCAGGATGACTTAACAATCAAATAAACATGAACCCATTTTAAAATATTTCAGTCATGTTTAGAGGTGAGATACATGGCACGGTGGACCCAAGAGTCCTATGATAGATCTATTTTTTGTAATCTTATCCCCTTGCAATAAAATGTCTTATCTCTAAACATGATTAAGGTTTATACCAAAATTTTGATAGAAGTATGCTGATGTTTATTTGTTCAGCATAGCCCTCCTGCATTCATCTGTGGCAAGTGCTGATGTGTTTAATTTCCCTATCCTTCCTTATTTTCATTATTTTCATTACCTACAGCATTTTCACTGTCACTATTATAATAATTGCTACAACACTCATTTTTAGAATAAATCTTTGAACTAAAGCAGTAAAAAAAAGAAATGGCTAAAGAAGTTTAACAGCAGTTGAGAAAGTGCAGAAATACTAAAACCTGGTGCAAGATTTCTGACAGTATTTGTTAGCATGAATTTCTGTAAACATGTAACTTACTTTGGCCAACAGTAATAACCATAATACATAGGATGTACATATCTAGCTTCATCCCATTGTTCAGGAGTTAATGGCACTTGACAACCATTGTACTGAACCCAAACATTATCAGGTCTGTCACCCGGACATACAACTTCCTCTGAATTTTTACAGTCCTCTGAAAAACTGTAAGGATTAAGTACAACCTTTTTATGTGGTCGTTTCTGCTGTTTTAGTAAGAAAACAGTTCCCCTTATTGCAATCTGGAAACGAAAAGAGAAATATTCTCATTTAAAATGGAAGTACATAAAAATTTAATGAACTTAAATGGCATTAAAATAATAAAAAATGTATATCACTTCCATAAATCAAATTCCACATTTCCACACATTAAATGGTTACCTAACATGATAATGTAAAAAGAATTTTTTTCCAATTCTGAGAAACCAACATATATTGAAGGACAAATTATGTTTGATCCCACAGTTAAAATTGGGAATAATGCTTTTAATACAATAATTGAATAGGAGCTGATTTGTGATGATGGCATTGGCTGTTGCAAATAGCTGTGAAAATAGTCAGATTTATAACTCTTATGGAGTAAAGTAACATTTCTCACTTTAGAACTTTGCTTACATTGTTGTTGTTGTCCCCCCCCCCCCCCCTGGCATTAATATTGTCTGTAATTGACCTGTTTGATAATGCCAGTGGAACTTCGAGGACCAATTATAACCTTTAGTTATTTCCTTTCAACTATTACATTAAACTAATTAAGTGTTCTTTATAAATTTTAAAAAGAATTAAACAAAAAATCTAGCAAAAAAAAATGTTAAGCCTATACCAGAGTTGTTAACTTTGCTATCCATAGTGGTAATTTTTCTCTTTTAAGGGAAGGAGTGTCTGAAGTACTTTTCATTCCCTTTTCCTTTTGCAACACCCATTTCCACAACAAATTTAAGTGCATCCCAAAAAAGTTTAAAATTTTGTTAAACATTAAAAATAGACTATAACAATAACTCTAAAATGACTAATATCTGTTACACTTAAGGCATTTTTAGGAGGTTACCATCAACCTTGAGCAGAAAAAAATTAACCGTTAAAGGAAATGCTATAATGTAATACTAAAGAATCAAATCAAATGATTTTGAAAAAAATGAAAATCTCAGCTTGCACCTAGTAAGAACAACAGCATTAGAGTTGAAAAACACAGAACAAAAAAGATATAACAGAAAGATCGGCAAAAAATGACAAAAATAAATAATTTTTGATTGAGTTCATGCTGCTTCTTCATTTTTCAGAGACAGCGTAAAATACCAAAAAAAAAAAAAAAAAAGGTGAATATGCTACAGTTAAAGTTGATGTTCTTCAAAATTAAAAATAAATGAATGAATAAATTTAGAAATAACTTTTCCAGCAGCATTCACATACAGGCAAAAAAGGCCTTTGCTGACAAGTTTTAGCTCAGGATATCCAAGAATCTAAGACTTAAAGAACAAAGACTCCACAAACAGGAACAGATGTATATTTTGCTGTGCTCTCATTTCAAGGGCACCAAATGCTAAAATCCGTTACTAATGAGAAAAATAAATCACTAAAAGATAGACAATACACAACATAAAAATAGATTTATTAAAGTAGGTGTCCAGTTTAATATGGAAGTTGACTTTTTTTTTTTTCTTACGGCTTTACGCCTCATCGACGGTTAAGGTCATTAGAGGCGGGATGGGACTGGGGAAAAGGAACGGGAAGGAATGCATCCATGTCCCTTTTGAAGGAAGCATTCACCTGGAGCGATTTGGGGAAACCATGGAAAACCAAAAACTGGATGCCCAGACGGGGATTCGAACCTGCGTCCTCCCAAATGCGAGGCCAGAACATTAACCATTCACCCACCAGGTTCGGTATAAAGTTGACCCGTAATTTAACAAAGTTGATGGAAGAAGGTCTACAGCATCAAATGCACTACACAGACATACAACAAGAAAATATACCTTACTCCTCAGTAGGAAATGTCCCTTATTCCTTACTGTAGATGATGTAGCAAATGGCACATGTGATCAATACAGCCACCTGAATGAATGTTTGAACATTTTTTAACAGTTACTTTCGAAATAATGGTGGAGAGGGACTACAATAACAATATTAATACATGTAAGAAGTGAAAAATCATAAAAATATGAATAATGTAAATCAAAAAATGAAAATAAATTAATAAGTTATAGATGCAAGTCATGGGTGTACCAGTATCAAATGGTAAAGACTAAGGTAAGTATTATCTAAGATTAAAGGCCATGGCATATCAGGAGAATGTGTTGATAGACTACTATTGTGTTTGGATGTGAATGTGACCTCTGGGAGTACTCTGACAATGCTCATTGTTAAACAGTAATTGAGGTTGTATGAGTTGTGGGCATTGCTATGGCCACCAACTAGGTTGTCTATATTTTGGGGGTAAACTGCTTGTAATGTGAAAAATTATCTTGGTGGACAGCTGGTTCACAGTTAAATTAGTATAAGAAATTAGGCAATGGGAGCAGGTGGGCTTGTATATGAAGTGGGTCATGGTATAAATACCATGGCCTATAATGGGATAGGTTTTGTCAGTGGTACAGATGCAGTAGGTTGTGGAGTCTTAAATGAAATTCTGAGCACATGGTGACAAATACCAAAGATGGAATGACTAGATGTTGCATACTTCGCACTAAACACACAACTCCAATGTGTCTGACCATAGCCTTTACGAAAGCAATAAAATCAGCCTCCAATAATAACTATTCTTCACACAAAATTTTAAATATTCTTCCCTTTAATTAGGGATATTTAGTCTTTAAACACCATAAATGGCCATATAGAATGCAAGAAACTAATAACGAAAAAACAACAGAGATTTTCATTGATCAAAATCTATGTCATCACAACTACAATGTCTCTGGCAATCGTCTTTAGCATTCTGTTCACAATAAAATGGCACCACATTTTGAACCTCCCTGAAAGAAATCGAAAGTAAAGAAATTTTTTTTTTTTTAAATCTTGTTTAGTTCTGACTATTTGATATGCAATTTTGAATACCTGATATTCAACTGCACAGGTGTGGAATATATTTTAATTTTGAGCTCAAGTGGCAGATAAAGTAGCATAATGGGAACATTATTAGCTCCAGAGGCAGATAAAACAGCATAATGAGTCACATCTAATGTTTGATACTGTGAAAACTCAGTCAAAATCAAGTCAGCAGTTTTTAGGTAATGGTAGATTATTATTTGTAAAATAAATGTATCGTAACGTCTTAACACATACGTTAAATTTAGCTTTGACCACAAGCTTTCAAATTCTCAAAAACCTTTCAAAATCAGTATTTTCTGCATGATGCCAGAACAAACAGACACATGCTGTATGTATTAATGTGTGTATGGTCCACGTTTTCATTTTATATCAGCAACGTTAGCAGATGTAACTAGGCTGAAATGTAACCTGGACTTAAATGAAAACTGACATTCTGTATCAAAGCATCCAAACCACCCCATTCTTAGAACTGTACTGCTAAATCACCATCTAGTTTAGTACTGAAGATTGCTAGCCATTAATATTTTTGGACGAATAAAAATGATGTAAGGATAAATCAAGTTTAACCCACTTCTTGGTAGGGTGCGGGTGAATCTGGGTTTGCTTTAATTCTGGAAATTGATGGCGCAAATTGTATGAAACTTGGTACACGTTTCTAATTGCATGAATAAAAATAGTGTACTGGTAAATCAATGCCAACTAGACCAGGCAACACCAGGAACTCTGCTAGCATATATATAAAAGAACAAGTACATCACATAGTTCACCTACTGTTTTGCGGACACTATAAAATTTAAGACAAAAATTTTGAACTTCATTGTGGTTTTATAACAATGTTAGTCAAGGTCTCAAAATTTTGCCAGCTGAGCAGTTGGAAAAACATGTAAGCAGGTGTTGAAGGCAAAATTTTAAGACTTATTCAATACTATCATAGATAGTTTTGATCAAAATAATAGGCCGTTTGATGGAAAATGTTGGTCCATAACTGGAAGTTGATGACAACTAAGTTTATGACATCCTAAAAGGGCAAATTTATATGTAATGACAGCTGCAAAATAATGCAAGAATGATAAATCAGAATGTATTGCATGTAGTAGTAATCCTATCAAAAACTATATCCAGCATCTCTTTACATAAAGCCAATATACTCATTTGGTGACAAACTTTATTTATCACTTTAATTAATTTTGTTTAGTCAAATAGAGAACTTTACTGAAATAATAAAAGAAGGGATTTTTTTCTTCTAAAAGTAAATGGAAAGCGATTTTGTAAAAATTTCAATAAACTTTTCTTTGGCTTTACAGTTAACTAGCATAAAGGTTAACTAGCAGAAGACAAATGGAGCAATGGCCAGGAAGTGATTCAGCCATTTTCTATTAAAGGAGCGATCCCAGCATTTGGCTAGATGATTTTGGGAAATAGCGAAAAACTGAAATTTAAGAAAAAAAAAAGAAAAAAGAAAAAAACAGGTATAGAGGTGGTGTTGAAAAGGGGACCTGTTACAGTCATCCCAACCACTAGAATAACATTTTTCTATCTCTATTTTGTCAATTTTTCAAAACATAGAGGTGCAAGAAAAATGATATGCATTCATATCATGGGGGCACAAGATAGATAGATAGATATGTTCACTTTGATCCCATGTGAGAATAATCTCAGGGATGTGGAACAGTACATACACTTATTAGTAATGTCAATATTACTATATAACTGATAATATTATATATTGACAAGAAGTTAGTTATGACTCATTAGTATAACCAATATTTCCTGTAATCTACAAATACAATCCCGAGTTAGTTAATACTTATTATGTGGAACAGTGTATAAACTTGTTACCAGCATCTAACAACCAGTTATTTTCTTACCAACCAGTTACCACAACTCATAAGCAGTCAATTACATAAAAACCTGTTAGTATCATAATTTTTTACAGCAGTTTTTGCGTGCATGCTATCCCATGTTAGTTACTATAATTATATGAGTGAAATTTTGTAAACAGTGTAATTACTTCATTTGTCAAAAGTTTCAACAGAAAGAAAAACCATATATCATTTTAGTAATTGTGGACAACTTTTTCACCTTTCCCTTCCATACACCATATATACTATTTTATCAGTCATTCTTAGTTACCAAATTCCAAGAAGAAAATTCTTTTACAGAGTAAAATGGATTCTGAAGCAGAAACTCTTTCAGTTTGGACTTAAAGTAGTTGGGTTTTTGTAGATAACATTTAATTTCTGTTGGTAAGATATTGAATAAGGAAGCTCCAGTAAATGTTAACCCTTTCTCTACAATTGACAGTGATTTGTAATCCTTGTGAATATTATATTTATTCCTAGTATTATGGCTATGTATGTCAGCATTAAGATTGAAGTGTTCAGGATTTTCCACTATAAATGATAGTACAGAGTATGAGTCAATCTTTAGCTCTCACGAATTCCTTACGAGAATCATGTTTGCTACAGCCAGCTAAGTAACACTAAACCAAAGAAGAAAAAATGGATTAGGAATTGCACAACCAGCAACATGCGGATGAGAATCAGATATGGAGCAAAAGTACAAATTTGCTAGGAACCATGCCCATTGTATTCTAGGACAATGCACTGAATGATATCACAGACAAAAAGTATTGGAATGTAATGCGTCATAACAGCTCACTACAGATTCATGTATGTATTAAGTAATCAGAAACAGATTATAATACAATGCTTTCATTGTTAAGTTATTGCCTTTATCTTTTCTTCTGTATTTGTGTTGTGGTTTTATGTTAGATAAATGGTAGGTACTACCTAAATTCTTATTTTTATTTGGTAAGCAATAAATTTTGTTTCCATTAATTCTACTTGATATTACATCACATGAAATCTGAAAGGTTAAGTAACAACTTCTAAAATTAATGTGTTCTTATTACATCATTTACATCAGAGAAGCTAAAACTTGATTAAACAGCCATCATTAGTAGTTATGCTTACCTTCCTAAGTTCAATTGAATCATGAATGAGAGTATTTAGGAAATATTTTACAACACGTGGAGGATATGCCAAATCTGGATGAACCAAATCTCGAAGAAAGCTTAGTGCCATTGTATGAAAACGCCAGTGTCTGGGGGGAAAAAATTATGTTATGTTACATTAATAACATCAAGAATTTTTTCAATTAAAATTACTTTTGACAAAACTTTAATATACAATAGTATTTTTTAAATAAAATGGATAATTTTATGTGTACAAGAATGAAACTCAAGCTCATGTGAGTAAACATGAAAGTAGCTGCAGTTTTCTGATTTATGAAATAAATAAAAAACAACCCCTGGCTTTGGAAATACAACTCCCACCTACTCACAGATTCCCATGTTCAATGGCATCCATGAGTGAATCCAGCAGTGAGAGGTATTGATCCAGGTTGTGTTTGTTTCTCTGGTTCAGCTGTTCCAAACCAAAGGCGATCTCTTTGTCTGAGATCTCCTCCACTGATGGACAAGGTACTGTAGTCCATAGTTTTTTAGCTGACTGCAGGCATTTATCAGGAATCTGGAGCAAATAAGAACTGATGTCATACATCTGTTAAACTGAATTTCATTGTTGCTGACATATATTCAATTATAATGTAATTATCAAACTAATCACTAAACTTAAAAAAAAAAAAAAAAAAAAAAAAAAAAAAACTATTTGGAAGTACAAAACTATAAGAATTAAGCAAGAAGACAGAGCCAGCTGTCAAAACGTATGATGCTATCAGGCTGAACACCTATGAAGCTTACATGGAATCAGTATGCCAGGAAATTCTCCACTCACACATCATTTATTTTTGGTCTTCATCATTTTGTAAAATATCAACATTGTGTTTATTCAAGCAAATTTCAGAATTTCGAGAAGTGAATAAGAAAGCTGCAACAAACTATGTCCATAGAAGTGTGGCTCAACAACTCGCCCAAGAAATGCCATTTATTTTTGAAATGGTATAGTACTGTACCGAGCAGGGCTCAGACATCTTTGTAATAGGCACACCAATAATGAGCAAAATACGGATAAATAGTAGTGGAACATGCCTGTGTGGTTAGGTGCAGGAAAAGGCCAACCAGGCCATGTCCTTTGTGATGCCAACAAGATGGTTTGGTTGAAACTGTATCTAAGAGATGGGTCCATATCTGCCACTTCACAATAATAGCACCATGTGAGGGCCCCTTGCCAGGATAACAGTAAAGACCTCAACAGCAGTGACAGAGGTGAAGGGGACCTCCAGAACGGTGGAGCTGGCGGAAGAGGCGGCCTAGTACCCAAGGCACTAATGTGGGCACAACTTGCTGCCTTGCAAGATAGGTAGGGGACTACCTAAGGCTAAGGGAGTTAACCCTAACAGAAAATCCTCTTTAGCGTTAGGCCTATCAAGCCAGCAAAAAGAGTAATTGTAAATAGCTTTCAAAACTAAAAAGAGTCTCAGAATGGTCCAAAATCCAAGAAGAGGAAACGTACTTGGACAATCAAAAGTGGAGAGCGCTCTTACACCACACCCGGGAAACTGGAGATGGAAGAAGATTATGATGATGATGATGATGATGATGAGTTCATGAAATAACAAACTAAACAGAGACAAAACAGGCCTCTATTAACATTTTTCCTGGAGGAGACTTCCACTTTCCTTCACTTTTATAAATTGAAAACAAAACAGCTGTCTTGAAAATACATGTATATGTGAATTAAAACTGGAAGCTAATGATTGTGATCAAGTTTCTCCTTATTCTGCATGACTTTATGGAAGGGGCACTTGATCTCTTTGCTGAGATTGTACTGGCTCCTTCTCCTATGCCAACTGCATTCTTCGGTGTCATCACATGACACAGAGAAGACATTTGAAGCTCTCCCGAATCACAGCTTCTCCTGGTAAGGACATGGACTTTACTTTGTAAGGTAACCTAAAAATTTTGTAACTGCGTAGCAAAATTTGTTCTCAGAACCACGAGTTAAATTGAATAGCATTGCATATCATTTTTAAAGTCAATTACCAAGTTAATTCAAGCTAGAAAATTACATTTTTACAGTTTTGAACAAGATAGTATTTTCTGTTGTATAAGGATCAAAATTGACACTTTTTAAATGATCTACCTACAGTTTCAGTGCGATAAGAATATTTTAAGTCACCAAGGTCATAAGTCTGATGAAATCTTCGAGCCTGGGATTTTAGATTTGATCAGATCATGAGAATACTTATGTGAGAAACCGGAAGACTTCGTATTTCCATGGGTGTTTCTATATATAGCAGCCCTTAGTTTTCCTCGTCGCCAGTCTGTTTCCAGTCATCTAAGCATAACCATTCTCCATGGCATGTTATTTTTGCGCGATGTAGGCACCACCCAGTCTTCCAGATTCAGTTAGTATGTGACTCTGCTACTATACCGCGCGATGTAGACGCAGGCCAGTCTTGCAGGATTAGTACGAGTGTAACCACGCTCTGTGGCGTGTCATTTTGGCGCAAAGTAGACACTTCCCAGTCTTCAACATTCAGTTATAGCACTACTATGCTACTGTGTGGCACGATGTGGACATCGGCCAGTCTTGCAGAATTAGTATGTGCGTAACCACGCTCCGTGACAACACTGCTCTGAGGCAGCATTATACGCCATGTGGTGTAGCGGAGTAACTTAATTGCCGGTCGTTGGCGAGACAAGTTGAACTTTAGGGGTGTGTGACGAAATTTTATCTGCTTCCATGCATCAGTTAGTTTTACTTTGAACAATGGGGTTTTGTCTGGCTCAAGCATGTTAATCAGTCCTGCATTTACATTTTTCATTTTTGTTTTGAGACTTTGATGCGAATTTAGTTTTGTGACTTTGCTTAAAATAGAAGAATATAGTGATTATCTAACAGCAATAACCAGTGACTTATTATCTGTTACATTTCCTAGTTTGGGGTTAATCTAGCTAGGTGGTGACCAAGTTAATGTTGCAAAGCACAAACTAAAGTTATCCAAGATATTATCATGGTTATAGTTGAGACAGAACGTTGTGGTTAACCCCTCATGAACATTTAAGTCTCACAACTTCCTCATAGCACCTCAACAAGATGGCTTCTTGTGAGCAGATTGCCTTTGAGATGTTGGTTGCTTGTTCCCTGCAATCAGTTGCAAGCCATGTGGTTCACAGCCAGGGATTGCATCACGCCACCACAAGTTTTAAAGTGATAGGGTAGTATATTTTACAACCTACTGCTGATTGACTGTAGCGAATGTTTAAGTCAGGTGTTAGTACCCTTCTCTGCCAATTCAGATATTGGTCCAAAATGCAGAAGATATCTGTCATTGCTCTGACCATATTCCATTCAACACCATCAACATGTTGGTGATATTATAATGTACAATACAATTACATTTTTTTCCTCCAATACTTATACTGACCCACTCACATGGGCAAATTGTTACCCATACTGTACCATGCTAAGACTGGTTTATATCAGTGTTGCGTTGTAAGAGTTTTAATGTGCCAGAGTTATAAATGTGCTATTACTCCCATTTTTAACAGCATTCCGCTAACAGCATGTGACAGTTTTCCACTGAAAGGAATTAACTTCAATGTTTATTTCAATCATGGATTCTGGTTAAATTTATGTCCTCATTTCACATAAATGAGTCATTATATCCAACAACTATACTTTTGTTATGGCACCTAAATAATTTTCATGTCATGTTTGATATACCTTGCAACAAAATTGTTAAATAAATTCAATTTTTAGCTATTCTTGCCTCTCTTACTTGATTCAGTATTAACAAATCCTTCTATTTACAAACAGCTAAATATTTAAAAAACACAATTTTGATAATTAGTAATACAGGGCGTTCACCGGGAAACGCTACCCTCCCAGTCTGTTGCCGTCGGCAACTTGCTGGGACAGTGGAGCCAGAAACTCCCGCCACACAGTGCTGTGAATCACCGCACTGTTTACACCTCCGCTGCCCCAACAGTGTTGTGAATAAAAGTTTCTTTGTGGTTTGGCTGGTTTGGGGCTTCATACTCTTACTAATCTGTACCGTGTTTGAGTGTGAGTAAAATTATGGTACGTTACAGTTTGCAACAAAAAATATTTCTCTATGATATATATGTGAAGAAGAAGTTGTTTAAAAAGTGTCGCAGTAAATTTCGTCACGAATATCCTGGCGCTTTACTGCCAGCTAAATCAACAATTCTGCGTCTGGTTAAAAAAGTAAGAGAAACGGGTTCATTTTTTAACAAAAAGAGACTGTTGGTCAACCATATTCTCACAAAGGAGAAAATTGACGATATCGCTTTTCGACTAGAACAGTTACCCAAAAAATCATTAAGTCAGTTAGGGCAGCAGGCAGACGTATCTAAGACATCAGCTTGGAAAGTAACAAAGCTAGTTCACTTAAAACCGTACAAAACAATTGTGGTGCATAAAATTACAGAAATAGACCAGGGGCCTAGGATTAGATTATGCAACTGGTACCTGCAGGGTGTCCATGATGGCACTGTTGATCCGCAACTGACGTCACATTTAAATGCTTAGCACATACAAGTTTATGAAGCGTAATTATTATGAAATAGTCCGCGGCCGACGGTCGAACAATGCCGGAAGCTGACCGCTCGCTCGCCGGGAGCAGTTTCTTCCTTGTAGCGCTAACAGTGGGTAGCGCTTCCCGGCGAACGCCCTGTATATTATCATTGAATTAACTGTAGCATTAATACAACATTATAACTGGATAACTCGATAAATAATATTCATTACTGCTATCGCCCAACGCGGGGATATTGATGAAATTCAGTACCACAACAAGACATTACAAAACAATATTTATTACATTACTTAAGATAGCATTAATCAGCATATCAATTAAGTAATCACGCTGATAATAGCTATTACAATGCCCCCCAGATAAATCTACATATTTTACTGATTTAGGTGCGTTAGTTACTATATCTGAACCCTCCTCATCTCTCTGTTCAACTACTGCTCTTAGTCTCTATTGCTACTGGCACTCGATTTCAGGCACAAACGGGTATAGGAAGATTTTATTTTTTTAGGTAAGGGTGTCAGGGATTGGAATAAGTTAACATGAGAAATGACAATTTACCAAAGAGATTGAAAGAATTTAAAGTTAAAATTTGTAGAGGACTAATGTAGGTGAGCACAGGAAAGAAGGAAGATGGGTGTGTAGGGAAATTGCCACCAGAGCAGGCGCTCCATTGCAATTTTAATTTAACATTATTATTATTATAATATTACATCCACAAAAATACTACTCAGTCAAATAGTAATGAGAAATGACCTGTCAGTTGGTATCTGACTATGACCCATAGCACTCATTTTTTATTGTCGATAAAGGACCCAAAAATTCATCACTATCCCACAATATTTTTACACTTTCTTTCTTCTTCTCTCTCTCTATCACACTCTTTTTCTTTTTAACTGTGCTGTTATGCTGTCCTTTATGGTATGCAATGTTTCTTTTCTTATAAAATATTTTTGTATTACTAATAAGTGGGATTTGTTAGTTTGTACTTTTTCAATCAGCTGCCCATTTCAAATGAAACTCACGTTGAATCTCTCCCATTCACAAACTAACCCTGAGGCAACTACTTGTCTTCTTGTTGCATCACTTTTCACTATCACTACTGACAAAACACATTTCGACAGTAAAAGAAATATTGTTTGTTGTTACATACAAAAATGTATAGTTATAAAAAATGATCATGTCTTTTGAGAAATAACACTGGCAGTTGATCTTTCCATTCTATCACTATGTAATTACACATATTTATGGATATTCATTAGGGTACCCCCTATTTTCCAAAGTCAAAATTTTGTAACGCATAGATCCTAACTTTTTTCATTTTACCCTAAAACATTCACAAATAAATTTTTATGCCATTCTGAAAACTGTAACCCATGCCGACTTGCTCAAATTCATATAAGTTACGCAAGCGTCCATGTTACTTGTTACGGTAATTACAGTTCTTGAATAGGTGTCACATACTGATATGTTCTAATATTTGGTTTTAGGATTACAAAGAGCTAGAAAGAGCATATTTTTATTAGGAGAGGCCAACAACCAATTTGCTATCAGTTTCATTTTTAATATCCGTGAAGGCAAATTGATGGTATTAGTGAAAAGCCGTAATGTCGCTGTACAGGAATGCATTATACTCTGGGTAATACTGTGGAGACAGTTCAAAAAGATTGCAAGCAAATCTCTGGATGCTTATAAACAAAGGAAAGAAGATTTCAAACATGAATTGGATATTGTTTATGGTATTCCACACGCTTAAGCCCTCGAAAGGATGTAAATGAAGGAGGGTAAAATCTTCTTACAGTGACAGAGAGAACCAGGGAGACCAAGTTGCTTGGTATGTGTGGAAAACTGGCTTAAAAAGAAAGTGTAAAACAAATGAAAATAAATAAAGAGAAAAATAATTAAATAGATGTTGTACAGTGAGTAGTCAGGTTCTCCAGTGTCCTATGATTTGTTGGTGCTATTTGAAGAACTCAATGATACATTTTCTAGTTCCATAGAACATCCGGAAGAGCATTTAACGAAACCACCTGAAATAATACAATCACGAACTGCTGCAAAGTGCAGAAGAAAAGATATCATTACTCCTAAAATAATAGCTGCCTTGGATAGATACCAGTTAAGTGTAAGAGATTCAGTTTACATTCTTCAAGTTATCATCGAGGCACTTAGGTTTAGACTTGACGATTTTTCTTTAACCAAGTCAAAAAATGAGGACACAAAAGAGGAAGGAATGAGCAGAAGCTATAATAAATGATTTTAAAATGATGTGTCCTAAGTATTGACCATTTAGTGGGATAGCAAGTTGTTGCTTCGTCTGGGCATAAAAAGTTCCAAAGAAGAATGACAGCCAATCTATCTCATGGTGAAGTTGTTCTGAATGCTCTGAATAAGTGATAAAGTGCAGGTAATGAATTGTGACACAATTGCATCTAACATAGGTCATTTCAATGCTGCCTGCGCTCTTCTGGAGCAAATGTTAGAAAGAACACTGTTACTTTTTGCATAACTGCATCAAGATAATGTCAGCACCCTGAAAAAACTTTTCAATGACATACAAATTGAGTAGCCGTTATATTTCTGTTTGGCAGAATTAAAAATCCTTCTTGAGAAATGACTACAGAGAACTAATTGAGCTATTGGTTATATTTTTGAATGGAGATAGTGGCAAAGAACTTAAAATAAGGCCTCCTCTAGCAGTGTATCAAGCGTTATGTATGGTAAGAGCGATTTATTCACTCAAGATACATTTCCTAAATTTTTAACTTAAATTGACTTTTTTTTTTTTTTTTTAACTGCTTAACGTCTCTTAACAGCAAGGTTTTTACAGACGTGAAAGGATGGGGGGGGGGGGGGGGCAAGGAATGGGAAGGAATTTGGCCATGGCCTTTTGAAGGAAGCATCCCGGCTTTTGCCTGGAGTATTTTGGGGAAACCACGGAAAACCCAAATCTGGATGCCCAGACGGGGATTCGATCCGCCGTCCTCCCAAATGTGAGGCCAGAACACTAACCGTTACACCACCATGCTCGATCAACTTAAATTGAGCAAGAAACGTAAAATAGTAAGTAATTTAGAATGTGAGAGCACATCTGACATTGTAGAAAGTTACACTGCTTTTATGTTAGAAATATCCAGCTTTATTCTGTATGGTATGTAAAATTAGCTGTTTTGTATGTACATTGTACATTATTTTGTATCTTTTGCAACTCGATTAATGTTTACCTATATTTTGTTTTAGGAAAAACCACGATGAATTTGTACCCATGAAGAGTAAACATTTGTTTTCTCGGTTGAAATTTAAAGCAGTGTTATTCAAGAAAGTGTTTCTTCAATGGAAGAAACTGCAGTTTATATACAGGCTAAAAGAAATGTATTTTATCTGATGACACAGCTGAAAGAGCTGTGAAATTAATGCAGGACTTTCATGGTTTAATTAGTTACAGCCGATGAACAGAAACAATTTTCACATAAAACACTGAAAATTGTACCCACACTGTTAAAAAGAGATTCTAAAAAATACCTCATAATTTTAATATTCCTGTCTTACTGAAAAATTATTTCTTGTTCTCTACATTTCATTATTAACCAAGATTTATACGAGAAAATTTTAATGTTCTAGTCACGTATCAGGAGATAATCAAAACAAACATTTTTCGTAAACTTTCAGGTCTATTCGGCACAGGATAACATCATAGTAGGATGATGGAATTTCTTTTGTAAGTAAACTACAGCGATTTAAAAAGAATTAGAGGGTATGCGTTTGAATATTCGAATATTTATTTATTTATTGCTATTATAAGGGACACCCTAATATTCATGTTATAATATTTGCTGCTCACGCCGTTTTCATTTCCAGCTGGGCATTTCTGCATGTTGAATCATGTAGCAAATCTCAGAGTGTACACATGTGATCCCCTTGAGCCAGGTGGTAGATCTCAATGTGCACACATCTGATCCCCTTGCCACATGTCTCACCTCTATGCATGATTAAGAATTTAACCAAAATATTTTAAAATGTCTTTGTGTTTGTTACATACCTCCTGCCTTCATCTGTGAAGAGTGATGGGCTTGCTATTCCTATACACAGTGTATGCAAGAACCAGATACAGTTTTGGTCACCATATTTGTGCACTCTCTACGCTCATTAATGTACGTGCTCTTATGGAAGCTGGACAGTGTTATCATATTTTATGGCTGTTTTCTTGGTGAAAAATATCTAAAATCGGAAAAAAAAAAGCTATGGAAGGACTCTTGTCAGAGAAGATGCAGTGGCTTATAGAAAAAAAAAGTTGACCATTGTGGTGGCCAGGATCCATATGAAACGTGTGTGAAAGACAGCGTAGTCCACGATGTCGGCCCGGTGATGTTTCCTAATGTTACGCGAGAGGACTTGATTGGTTATCTTGTTTTTGGGACGAACTTTTTAAACTTAGATCAAATGAAGGCTTTTAAGTCCCTGGAAGGCCACAATTATGTTACAAGTGGACATGTGGACTTTGTCAAAGGAAAACTTATTCCCAACAACAGAATACTAGTTATCAGCCAGGTATATTAGTTTAAAGTTATGTGCGTATTTTGACAAGATTTTAAATATTCATTTAATGTTTTTATAACTTGTAACTAATGTTTTATTATTATTATTATTCTAAATCCAGGTTACCCATTCTCTGAGCCTGAATTTGCCATTCTTCAAACCCTGGGTCCTACTCGTGAAGAAAGGAGAAGTCACAACAGCTCACTGCAACTGTACGGCAGGATTGGGATCAGCTTGCTCCCATATCAGTGCTATCCTTTTTTTATTTGGAAATAAAGACGATAAGAACAAACTCCACAACCTGCACTTCAAGAGAAAATGAGTGGCTTCCTGTTAGACAAAATGAGTGATGTTATGATCTGTGAAGTGTAGGAATGTGAGCTGGCATCAGCTGAGAAGTACAAGATGTTGTATGGTGAAGTGGATCCAGATCAATCATTAACATGCAAGAAGAGGCCCTTTGAGGAGTTGGTGACAACAGATGAGGAGTTTGCAGTGTTTTTAGTGCTGTAAATGATAGTGATCCTACAGCAGCAATGTTAGATTGTGCTGAACCCTTTGCTGAAGATCGGAAGAATACTGTTTCTGTCGATTGTGTATTGTCCAATAGTGCTGTTTTGCCTGAACCCTTTACCAATCACTTTGACCCATCCACAGCTTCTCTGTCCCAGACAGAACTTTTTGGAAAATGTGAAGAATTATTCGAATCATTAAAACTGACTGTTGATCAGTGTGCAGCTTTGCAAGAGGCCAATAGGGTCCAATATAATAGCCTTCTTTTGTTGGCGTATAGAGCAGGACGCCTAACAGCTTCAAAAATGAATTCGATCTGCCACACCAATATTGAAGACCCAGCTCCTAGCCTTGTCCGTTCTATCTGTAGGCCTTCTGAATGTGCATTTGAAACCGAGTTCACTGGACTTGGTAAGGTATTAGAGAAACCAATTCTGAATTGCTTTAAGACTGTAATGGAACGCCATATTTCCACCTAACCACAAACTATCAAGATGGATTGGATACTATATAATTACCCATATCATCTTCTGATTTTTATTCTAATTTTTAAACTCTTTTCTTTCTAAATTTTAGTTCATTCATATAATCAATTTTTTTTTTTTTTTTTTTTTTTTTTTTAGAAATTTAATTTTGACTTAAAATCAATAATTTTTAAGCAATACTATTCTTTGGAGTTTTCTTTCATTACATACTAATTAATTTTAAATCAAATGTTATGCTTTTACCAGTGAGTAATTTACTGATTTTCAACTATTATTAAAATGTACTGCCAGGCTGAGATATCTGAGATATCTTATATTTTTCAACATCTAAAGCCGATTTAATTTCCCGTGATATCAATATGATCATAACCTCTTTTGAAACAGAAAAAAGTTATATTTTAAATTGTAATTTATCAAGTACTCTTTTTTACATATTACTTATTTACTTATGGTACTTTAATAAAAGCTATCTTCTTTATTCCATAATCTTACAAATGTTAATGTACCACATATGTAAGTTTTTGTTGCTCTTAAAAGGACAGGATAGGTCTGCAAAGTAAATTTTAAGTCACAAATTTGTTTCATCATTTTTATTTCAATCCTGAATATCAAAAAAGTCACTTTGAGGCCAATATAATGAAATCACAGTACTAAAATTATACCTACAAAGGAAAACCACAAAATTCTCTACTTTATGCTCCTCAAAAATATAATTTACTGCAGGTGGAAGAAAGACTTATGATCAACACTGTAAAACATATGTTTTCCACAAATATAGAATTTAGTTTTCTTTATATTTTAAAACTTGTGAGAAAGCAGTTTGATTTTTAAATTAGGGAATTCTCAGGAACATCAAATATTTTAGGACAAAGGTTTGTTACAGCACAACAAGCACAAGCAATAAGATCTGTGGGAGATAAAGTATCACCAACATGGGGTTTCAAAAACTCTACTAGAAGAGGTCCTTGCATTATCCTATATTTTCGTCTTAAAAGACCGATAATTTGTTGAACTCGAATTCTCACATTACCTAGGGACCTAGTTTCTGAGACACCTTTAGAAGACAACTGTGTTTTACCTTTAGTAAATGCTAAAATATGCAACATAGCACAATACATTCCAACATCTTCTGCAATATCAAATCTTCTATCTGCAAGATCGACACCACCAGGTAACAATTTGTCAAGAACACCACTTTTATTAGTAATTAATTGATCACTAGCACACCCTACCCAAGCGTTAGAAATAAAGGAAATACAGCCTTGATGGGTAATGCCAAAAAGAAATTTAACAGTGCCATAATGCTTAATTTGACCAAGTTCCTGCTCTAGCTATTAATGATGTTCGACGATTGACAAGGATTTCAAAACACATACACTGTCACCAAAAGATTCTTTAAAACACAGTGGCATTGTCTTACATAAGGTTTCTCTTTCAGGCCATAAATACACTTATCCAAGCGAGAAGCCACAACTCTAATCCACTATTCACAAATCACATTTACAGTTGGTTGTGTGACACCATATCGACAAGCTAGGTCTTGCTCTAAAAGGTGTAATCTTAGCCTCATTAATACCAGAATAAATTCTGAAAATTTTGATAAGTCATTTCTATGAGGTGACTCTACTTTAACAGAAACAAGGTTGAAAACATGCATAGGCATTATAGAGTTGCAAGCCCTGTAAAAAACTGAACTTTCTTATCATTAGCTGCTAACACTTCCTCAGTAACTTCAAAATGACTTAGACGTGCCTTCACAGTAGCCAAGTCTGCCTTAAGTGCAACATTACAACTCTTTTGTAAGTTTCATTTAGTTGAATATAGTCCTCATTAGATAAATCAGTTTGGCAACTGAACCTGGAGAAATGTCATTTTGAGCTGTATCACTTCTAGTCTCTTCAAAACACTGTCCTGCATTAACGCCTGCAGTAGAAGCATCACTAGCACTCACATCATGAAGATCATCAGCCTCAATCCTCATCCTTTTAGTTTCTTGAACAAATTCTTATGTCTTACTTAACAATCTTACTTTCGCCCGTTCATAACGTTCATTGTTGTTGATCGCGGTTTCCGGTGTCATCTTCAGGAATGCATATCCGAGGTTGACGCTTGGTTCCCAATCAACGTGTGTTTCATCCATCAATTTAGATGGTTTCTCTGAAAACAATAAAATCAAACATTAATCATTTTAAAACAGTAAAAATGTTTAAAAATTAATATAAATATAAAAAGGTACGTAAGGTAAAAAATTAGCATACTGTTAAACAGGTTATGTGCAACAACAAACAGAATTTAACTTACCATGAACAAAGTGAAGAGAGCACACACGTTTGTCCTTTGTGATATTTTCATCAGTAACATTTGATTTGTTGATTAGAGAAATCCATCATCTTCGACGACGTTCACTCGCAACCGAGTTCGATCACTTTGGTTCATAATTACAGTAAGTATTACATATAAACCTACTTTATTACGTCCATACTTTGATGTACATCCAAACATCACACACGCAGGCATCTTGACGTTACGTTAATTAATCCATTGCAGTGATAAACTAACTTTAAACGCTTTTAGAAACACAATGTGGTCTTATGGACTTACGGACAGGCATTGCACAATTATGGCCACCGCCTCCAAACCTGGCACGGTGTGGTGTCACACTTATACAACGGATACTCCATCCTTACATAATTACAAAAGATAGACAAAGGTGAAGAAAATCAACACATCAAAAATTAAACCAGAACTTACACACCAGGAGCCATCGTCTTTCGTTAGTTCTCATTTACCTTCTCCCTGTTCAAATAACATGAAACTACAATTCAGTTTACTGTAAATTATGTGGAACTACAACCATACCTCCAAATTAATTGTGATTGTTGGAAAATGTTTGTGGACTGTGTCTACTACAGAGTCCAGTAAGTTTATAACTGACTGTTTTTCAGATGGTTTAGCTAACACAATAGCTGGCCATAAAGTATTCAGCATAGTCCAGTCATGTCTGGTAACTAAGGGATTCTGTTTTGGACCCAGTAGGACATAAAGTGTACCCTGAAAAAAAGGGGAAGACATCAGTATGATCAGAGTAATAACAAAACAAAACCACATCAAATGAAAACAAAGGATATTGCGAAAAAGTCACCATTTTCTGAGAAGCTCATTTACACTGTAATTTCGTAGAGTTAAATGTAATACATTGTTTAAGGCAAGTATCACTAAGGTTAGGGTTCTAAGGTTCGATCCTTGTTTCGGAATATGTTGTTTTTCTGTAGGCGTTTTCTTTGGATACTTGTTGCTGTTGGTTGCATCGCATATTCATTTTGTTCGGAAATCCACCAAAACATGATTTTTTTTTTCCAGAAGGCATCACCACTTTTTGAATAATAAGAAAATTACAAACATTTGAAATGTAACCGAAGAAGACTTCAATAAGGAAATTGGACGTTACTTGCACAGCGAAAAACAGTTTAGAAAAATCTGAAAACTACTTGCAAATTAATAGTAAATATTACCTAAATAGACACAATTATGTCAGAAAGGTAACCTGCAGCTGTATCGTCATGCAAAAATTCTACCAAATGGATCAAAGTTTTCTGGAATTTTTGCAAAATTAGCGCGAAATTTCTAAGAGTTCAATTATTCACAGTCTTGCACCTGTATTTTTTTCATGATAATGTATCTCCGGTATGTTTAAAAATTAAAACAGGAAGGATCTCTTGTCATAAAAGTTTTCTTGTATGGCAGCAATTTATTTTTCAAGCATTTGCATGACACTTGAGCAACAAAAAATTTACTAAATCTTTGAATAAAATAATGATTCCGTGGTGCAAAAGACAGCAAACAGAAACAATAAAATATTATCCCAACCATGGTTCGAACGTAGGACATTCTCAATTCCGTTAGCACTCTTCAACCATGCAATTATGCGGACACCACTTCTTAGTTGCTCCTCTTTATGTTAATAGCAAACATTTAAACATCACAGTTTTTCACGTTAGATGAAGTGAAATGCAGTAGGTAAATAAATAAACAAACAATAAATTCAGTTTTGCTGTCAAAAATTTATCATTTATCTATAATCTTTTATCTGAAATTAAGAAAAATGGCTCACAACTCCCAGTTATTTAATTCTCGTGCTTACCTTATACCTACCTGTACTTTACAGGTTGCATTTTTCTCATCGATATCTCCTAAAACTACTAATTTAATTTATAGTTTTAGTGATTCTTATAAAAGATTTCTGTTAATCACTAACTTTCAGTTGATATATAAATGATTCTCAAACTGAAGTAATATTTTTAAGCTCTGTCAGGGTTATTTCTATAGTTAACCTAACAAATAAGACTTCTGTTTTTGTTATTTTTTCACTGTAGGGTTTTAAAAATCCATTTTGTATTCAAAACGAAATTTCATTAATAACAGGAAATAACCAGCAACGAATAGTAGAAAACTTGGATAGTGGAAAATGCTCAATTTGCAGCCACAGCGTTTACAGGCATGTGACGTCACTAAAGTGACCACCAATCATGGAGCATTTTCTGTCATGTAGACAATGGTAAGAAAAATTTAAATTTTCTTTTGCTTTTTTTATTAAAAATAATCCACTTTTCTTTTCAAAATTCAAAAAATAGCTTCCTGAAGCATTAATCTATGCAAATGATTACAATTTGTTATATATTTTCAATACTGTAAAATAGACTATTCATTCTATATTTGTTATGTGTGTATTCAGAGATGGAAGTCTGATGTATAAACTAGCTGTATATTGTTTGTATTAAATTCAACATAACATTTAATTAACAACTTTTCATTTATGTTCATGGGGCCTTCTATGTACATTAAGTTACACTTTGATGATTATAAAATCATGTGGCAAATGAGCAAGTAGTACAATACCTAGAGGAAAAGCATAAGTAACAACATCACTTATCCACTGTTGACAGGGACTAACCTGCATGATTCATGTCAATCCTACCCTCAAAACATGGATGATGGATCATTACAATACACACACATATTCAGCATTCTTTAGTTTTTAGCAAAGTATATCATAATTATCACTATTCAATTCAATAGAAATGAATGATGAAATGTTAATACAGGAATGCATTGGAACAGTAGAACAAACAGTGTGAATAGAAGTTAAAATTTACTCTGAAGGAAAAAGAAAAAAGAAAATTGTTAAAATTAAAGCTACTATTTTATATAGTTGTATAATATTCCATTTCTTTTCAAAAACACCAGGAAAAAAAGTTTCATCTATCTCACTGATAAAATAACAAAGGAATTAATACTGCAGTACATGTTAACAACTATGAATTTTAGGTGAATGACCTGCCTATCTTTCCCCCTCGATTGATAACATAACAACTCAAATATTTTTTTTAATTAGTTTCTCTTGCTCTATTCATATTCGAATTAAAAACTAAATCTTTTATATGTGCACATGCACATTTAAATATCAGTTGCCTTATAACTAATAATAACTTACAGTCTCATGAAGAAACTAAAGAACTTTCTGGAGGAAAAAAAAGTAAAGGGTTGTATTTAATTCTTTTAAAATTTAAATCTGCCATAATCAATATAAAATCAAAGGCTAATTGAATTCTATGCATTATCGACAAGGAGATGTAGAACCCTAAATGTTCCTATGTCTTTCTTACAAGAAATAAGACAGTATGTGAATAAAGTAATAAAAATCTCAACTTTGCCCCAAATTTTTATGGACAAAATTTCTTTCAAGCAAAAATCAAATGAAACATACCTTAAATTGCTCATGGAATGTATTGGAATCTTGCTTCAGATGCTCCAAGAGTTTTGGCACCAACACGAGATAAGAGTAGGAGAAGGTGTCAAGTGCTGTGAACAAGGTCTGCTGTGCCCGAGATCTGACCTGTAACATATTTTTCACACTGCAGTTAACAGAAATTTGAGAAAATGGCAGTACAGTTACATCAAACAAAACTGTTGTTCAAAGACTACAAATTTTACAAATCAAGAAAACCAAACTTACTAACACAAAACACAGAAATGATGCAAAACCAAGAAAATTAAAATATTCAGATATTTCAGACAGCAGAACTGAATTTTGGAAAATGGGAGAGAGACAGAGAAAGTGTGGGAGGGTGCACAATAGGATTATAATCAAAATGCCAGCTGGTTTCATGTGGGTCTGCACTTCTTTCTGAGGAATTTTCTTCTGCTTCATATACCACTAAAAATTACATCTCAAATCTTTGTTTCCCCAACAGTTCTTTTTTCTACTTTACCTTATACTGTTGGCAGAAAGTGAGCAAACTCTAAACAAAATGCTGAAAAATACTGATGAATTTGGATACAGTAAAAACAAAGAGTATGGTGATAGGACTAACCAATATCAGCCAAGAAAAATCCTTCAAATATTGGAAGCACGACCACTGAAGACTTGAGATCCCACCCAGAGATAAAAACTCGCATTGCTATAGTGAAGGAAGCGTGTAATAGAAAGAGGGGACTATTAACTGGAAAAGTAGACAAAGGGCCTTTTTTTTGTCTGGAGTATGGCTCTTTGTGGGGGAGAGACTCGGACATTGAGGCAAGAATATGAATTTTAGTGAATAAAATGATAGTTATTTGAGTTTGATAGAAGCAGTAGTTCCTGAGATTTTTAATAATCAAGTTTGGAAAAGATTACATCATATCAGGAAAATTTGGTTTTCACTATTACATACAATAGGCACAGAAATGTGACATACGTCAGAAGTTAGGAAAATTTGTATAGTTTGTTTTGACAACAACATTAGCTCAAGGGATAAAGAATTCTAGGAGTAAGCATAAATTTACGTATTTTTAACTTTGGAATTTTATATTAAAAAACTGTAGCATTTAGGAGAAAAGTTCTCTTGAGATAAAATAACATTTAAATTGCAGGCTATATAAACCTGTAAACCTGTAAAAATTTCAGAGCAATTGGAGAAAAAAATAAGTATCCTCTATTTCTGATCAAAGGTCCTTCTGACATCATCCTGAGTGAAATGAATATAAGGAATGCCAGAAACAAGGAAAACAAGGCAGTTTTTCATTGATAGTTGAACAGAGCAGATGTGTCTCTTGAACAGTGCAATGTAGTGTGGGGAAATTTCTAAGTAGTTGCAACATGCCAGCGTAAAAGAACAGTATAAACTAGTAAATTTCAGAAACAATAGGGGATGAAGGAAGCATGCTTACCGTGAGTGTGCCTAGTCTGCAATCATCATATTTTCGGATCTGAAGTTCATTGCTTTTTCTAAAATTTCTGGTACCAACAAATGTAAAAGAACTTTTCCTAAAATATACAAACTTTTAAACTGTCCAGAAGTCTACAGTTTTATCTTTTCTGAACATACCTTTAATTAATGGGATGAAATCAATATTTTGGTGGCTATTGAAATCTTAGAAGCTACCAGGCACGGTCATAGTTTGGAGAAAAGCTATGTTGCAACCCCCCCCCCCTCCCCAAAGAGCATTTATTTCACAACATACAAGCACAAAATACAAAAGTGGATAGCTTCTTTCAGTGTCTTTCTACATGCAGAGTGACTTTCAGCCTTACCTCACTATAGTGGCTGGTACTCAGTTTGAGCAGGTTTAGCAGCACATCCCTGTGAGTGGCAGTGAGACAGACAGTACTTCGCTCTTGCAGAGATTCATGCTGCAATGAGACCCTATTTACAAGCAGCCCACGTGTATGCCTCTTCTGCCCCACCAATTTGTTCTCAAGTAGCTTCTTCACTACTTGGAAGTTCTTCCAATGTGAATCAAAATTGTTCCTTGTATTGCTTACATTCAGAATAGTGTCCCATATCTGGAAGACAAATATACAAAACACTAGTGATTATTAGGCTAACATTCATAAAACTGTTGGAGTGAGGGACATAAATGAAATGATATCCAGAATTCATTTCAAGAAATCTATCACAGCTATAAGTTAAACAGGTATATGGGCCTTGAGTCGATCAGGATTTATGTGTGTCAACAACATTATGTTGTCTATCATAACACTGGAATGTTAGCTTAATTAATTTGATAGAATTTTATAACCTCCTCCTTATAAATAATTATTTATATGTATGTAAGTAATCAACACTGATAAAATATATTTACATAAATAATAATCTAATCTTGCTAATAGTTTATTATTATTATTATTATTATTATTAATTTCTGTTCACATGTTATTGAAGTCTGTCTGTAACGTATTTTGAAAGTCTCTAAGCAGCTAATGTGTTAAAAAATAAAATAAAAAACAAGGAATAGTACACAGGAAATTTTGATGTAACCACAAACCACCAACAAGGTTGTGAGAATTTTAGTACATATCCATGTCTTGCATAGTTTAAGAACACCAATCATTTCTACATAAGTGTTAAACATATTTACATCCAATTACAATAAACCATGTTGATTACACGTGGATCTAAGTACAGTCACAAGTAGTCATCCCCACCAGGTGTCCCCATGTGAACTGCACATTATGTAGGTGTGCCAGACAGATCATCATAACTGTAAAGAAGTAATTAACTGTCCAATTTAGATGATGTTGGTAGTGACCTATTTTTATTTCCTTTTATGCACATGCAAAATGAACTCCAATGTTAGGGATACTCTGATTAATTTCAGTTAGGTATTTTCTGATTAATGCTACTAATCAGCAGAAAGTTACGTGCAACCTTTTCATGTCAATTCTGTACCAAGCCTGTATAGCTCTTTCTAAAAGTATCAAATAAACTCTACTAATTTTCCCTTTCCACCCATATATCATTTCTAATGCCATCTTAAATCATCTATTATCACAAATAAGTAAAAATGGTAATTTCTTTCTTTTCAATAACAAAATCACATATTAACAGAAATCGTGCAGCTAATTGTTGGGGAAAAAACCACCACTGAGTGGTTATCTAGCTTCTCACACAGAAAGTATTTATGGTGCCACTAGGCAAAGTTTATCTCATTAAAAATAAGTAAAATATTATTGGAATTTTAGAGGAAAGCTCCAACTAGGATGGCAACTATTACACTAAAGGTAATATAAAAATTATCCCCCTTTTTGCCATTCTACGAGGCTGTAAGTGAACACAATGCAAGCAAGCACGCCTATGAGCAACTTTGATGCACAGCTGTTATCTAGAGACAAGGGAGTACTCCAGCAGTCACAAAGCTGCAGTTGCCAGAGAGGTACCAAACAGACAAATCAACAAGTCATTAAATTCAATTTTTTTTTTTAGCTAAAGTGAAACGTGTGGTAGGAAAATGTTAGAAATGGGTACATCAATTCCTACAAGAGTCAAAAGTGAACCAGATTTTTTCTTCTTATGCCTTGCCGACATTTATAGTAAGTCATTGGAGGTGGGAAAGGATGGACGGCAAGGAATGGGAAGGAACCCAGCTATGGCCTTCTTTTAAAGGAAGTGTCCCTGCATTAGCCTGGTGTAATTTGGGAAAACCATGGATGCGTGAATTGGGATTCGAAACCACATTCTCCCAAATACAAGACCAGAGAGTTACTGCTCACACATCATACTTGGTAGCAATTTGATTCAAAATTATAGGGACAAATGTTCAACTTATTGCTTTGCCTGTCAAATTTTTGCTAACCATAAGAATACCATCACTTACTGAAAAATTATTTCAATATTTCATACAAGCAGCATAATAAATTCCATATTTTGATGTTTGCAGAAGTCTAACAAACTGATGTGTTATGTGATCTTTACACAGTAGTAACAACAAAAGACAGTCGTAATAACAAAATACAGATTACAAAGAAGGCTTTCCAACAATTCCTGGCAAATGAAATTGTGCTAGTCATATAATCACCACTTTTGTCGCAGGACAAAATTTTAAATGGATGCACATATAACAAGCTGGCACAAATAAAAAAGACTTTCAGTAAAATATGTGGTCTGTACATAAAAACATGTCATATCAACAGGGAGTGTAGAAGTAATTCGAGTCAGATTTGCATCACATTACAAAAGCTCGTCGGAGAACACTTCTAACGAGAGCAGGTTGTGAGGACTGGATCACTGATTAAGATTAATTTTTTGTAAGTAGTTCAATAACATTAAGTATTAGACATATTGTGCAGAGCACAGAAAAAGTAATTTTGTATTTAAACATAAGAAAAACTGTAACCATTAATCATAAATTTGCATTATAAGCAAGGTCTGATTGGTTACCATATTTTGATGCAGTAAAGAGCCATTACTAATTATGAAAATAAGTTGGTACGTACAGATTGACATTTATCACCATGTTGACAGACAAGGAAGACTTCCCCAGTAAACAAAATTATTGAAACAGGGCCCAAGAGAACAGATTTTTACAGATCTAGAAAAAACCAAAGGTTGTTTATTTTTTTTTTACTATGGGTAAAATTGGAAAAGTTCAAGTCATGTTCAAAGAGAGTTCAGAAAAGAGATGCAAGAAACAGGATGTTTTATTGTGTCAAAGTAAATTCCTTGATAGAAGTAAGAGTGAAGTTGCCAAAAACCATGTATGAGTTAAGAGAAAAACAAATAGCATCTTTCATGAAAACATACATAATCATCTTGTCAATGTGGTGTTCCACGAATATATTGATATTGGAAAACTCCTTCAGACTGACAAGCCAGTACATAAAACGAATGATTTTATGTTGCACTGAAGTAATCATACTAAAGAAAAAGGAGATGGCTTTTATGCAATGTATTAAAAAAACGATTATCCTGTTTTATAGAATGTACAGGAACAGAAAGAATCCCTCTAAACAATCAAAAATTAATCCATTGTGTGTTAAACTAAATTATGGTACATTTCTCATACCTGAATACAATAGGCTCCATGGAACAAACAAGAACACACTTGAAACCAAGAGTGTACACATATCAACATTTTGAGGAAGTTCATTTAATCGAACAAAGAAAAACAGTCCACTACATAAATTTGTTTACTTCACATTAATATCTTTCATGTTAACCCAAACAAATACAGTCCACTCCTGAAATTAAACTAAAACCAGGATATAGGCCTATGAGGTATGTTCAAAAAATAACAGGAATTTTGAAATTTCATAGGTTATGTTAGTCAGATTGGTATAATTTTTTTGTTGTGTTGGCAAATATGTCTTAAAAGTATCTATACATTTTTAGCTATATTGGATGTTCGGTCTCTTGTAAGCTTTTAAAAGGATAACACGTGTTTTGATACATTCAGCGATTTTTCATTTGTATAAATCATGGATCAGAGAGTTTGCATTAAATTTTGCCTATAAAAATGTAATTAAGTGCAAGAAAGTTTTAGAAATGTTAAATATTGCTGTTGGTGAATCAACTACGAGCAAAACCAGGGTTTACGAATGGTATAAGAGTTTTCAAGGGGACGGTGGAGACAATGATGAGCGTACAGGTTGTCATTACACATCACTAACCAATGAAAACATGGAAAAAGTGAAAAAAATGGTTGTGAACGATTGCCGAATCACAATTAGAGACATTGCTGACATGTTGGCATATCAAGCTCATGCCATGAAATTTTTTCGTCTGTTTTTTGGTATGAAATGTGTTGCAGAAAATTTGTTCCAAATGTGTTGAGTTTCGAACAAAAACAGCTGCAAATGCAAATTGCTGAAGGATCACTAAATGAGGTTCAGGTAAATGTGAAGGTTCCTCTCACTGTGTTCTTCAATTTTAATGTCACAGTGCACCACGAGTTCTTGACATAAGGTCAAACAATCAATACTACCTTCAAGTTCAACGCCATCTGTGTGAACCCGGCTGAAGAAAATGCCCGGATTTATGGCAAATCAATTACTGCATGTGCTCACACATTGTGGCTTGTTTGTAAATTTTTGTCCAAAAACAACATTGTAATGATGCACCAGCCTCCATATGTACTCCCACTTTCACTTACGAGTGTAGTGAAATACTTCTTACACCAACCTATTTGAGCCGGAATGACAGGAAAGAAAAGATTAGAGAAATAAGGTACCGCACTGATTCTTATACGAATTCTTTTTTTCCCTCGTACCACTACGGATTGGAATGCACAACAAAGGGATTAGCTTTGGTGCTGAGCACCCTCTGCCACCCACAATTTTGTGAATTGCAGAGTATATATGTAGATGTAGATATTCACCAGACATGGCCCCACGTGACTTTTTTCTATTCCTTAAAATAAAGAGAATCTTGAAAGCCCATTATTTTACCAGCAAAGTTGATATTAAAAGTGCACCGCTGATAGAGATCAAAGCTATCCCAAAGATCAGGTTCCAGAAGTGTTTTGAGGATTTATAGAAGCGCTGGTAAAAGTGTATAATATTTAGTAGGAACTATTTTGAAGGGGATAACATCGATGTAGATGAATAAATAAAATTCCCATTATTTTTTGAACACATCTTGTAAGGAGCAAGCAATTACTACCAGAACTTACAGAATTCCCAAAGCAGTGAAACTAACATAAAAACATTTTCTCTGATGTGAGCCAATTAAATTAGTAAAAAATGAAAAAAAATCAGACACCAGAAGTAAACAAAAGTGTTATATAGTCATTAATTTCTACAAATTAATTACCTGAAAGTTGATTTAACATTCATAATTCCTAAAATTCTGGATTCCTTGGGAAAAGCGAAACATTTCACAAGCCATATTTAATCTAAGGTTTACCATCAGATGCTAAAACGCAGGAATTAACCTATGACAATTTTACTACAAATAGAGACCATTTGCAATCTTTTATGATGTCTATCAGATTAAGGCAATTCCAGTCATATTTCAAAGGCTTATGGACACAGTTTATAGGGAGTTACAGAGTGAACATTAATGGTTTATCTGGACCATTTGTAATAATTAGAAATGCAGTGAAAAATGTAATTTCATATGGTCTAAAAACATATGGACAAGGTTTCATTTTGTCACAAATCCCACTAGTCATGGCTGTATCTACAGTTTAACATGGAATCCAAACCTTAGCGTATGATGGCAAATCTGATATGAACAAATCAGAATCCATAAAAATCCATGACCCTACATGAATTTGAAACTTGGAACCAAATTTCAAGGTCAGGTCCTTAACCAGTAAACTACAAGACTGGTCAGTTTAGAAATGTGTAAAGACAGAATAGAGTAAAAGTCTGATAGATTGAGATTACAGTATCTCAAGTCGTAGGTTAACAAATGTTAATTTATTAAGAAGCAAATTACCTACTTGGGTCATACATTAATAGCAGAACAGGTCAGTATACACCTTCAGAAAATAGATAAAGTTAGTAATTACTCAACACCACAGATAACTCTGCAACAGAAAACATTTTTGGAATGCTTCAAAGAAAATTGTCAGATGCTTCATAGAAAACTTCAGAAAGATATCAAGCCACTGCTTAACCTGTTAATGATGAAAACACTATTTGAACTAAATCAGAGACCTGCTTTCAAAATTCTGAAAAATAAATTAATTTCACTGACAATTGACAGTATTAAATTTTTTATCTTAAATTTATTATTTCAGCAGATGTCAGCCAAGACAAAAATGGAGAAAATTTGTCTTAAGGTCAAATGAGGTCAGACAAACTTGTTACATACCCTTCTAGAAGGCATCATAGGGCAGAAACCAATTACTCACATAGCAAAAAAGATATATTTTCAATATGCAGACAGCAAAGCAGTTTTGAGCTTTTGTTCTTGGAAGAAAATTGCACAGATAACTTTATTTGTGAATTTAAATTAACGATCCTTCCTCCAGGAAGTTAAATTATTGTTTAACAGTGGAGTATGATTTTGATTTAGTTTGAGAGAATGGCCAACATAATGCTAACGCAGAAGCATTAAGTAGAATCTCAGAAATAACAGAAATAGACTTGTTTAAATAAACTCGGACAGCAGTGATGAACAACAAACACACAAGGCTGGTGCATAGGTCTAAAAAACAGAACATACCTTTGAACATTGGCAGAACAGGAAAAGCAGGTTATTTTAAAACAAATTGTGCATTGGAATATTTACCAACCCTATGAAAGAATTTAAACATATAATAATAAACATTCACAAAATCACACAAAAAATACAGCAACTCAGCAGAACATGTATCTGAATATTGTTCAAAAGACATAGGACACTTAACAATAACTAAAGCAGTATACATATAATTTCACATTCCAAAATGTTTGTCTAAATTCACAATAGAAATATTAATAGCACAGTAAGTGGTGTGTACTGTAGCTAGGGCCTTTGTAATTCTATAATTATCATTGAGGTAATACACTCAAGTCCATAAGTTAAGGTCTATTCAAGATCCATAAGAAATCATTGTGTCATGTCAATAACGAGTGAACTAAACTATGCTTAAGCAACACACAAACATGCTATAAACCTCACAGCTCTGCACGAGACTGATCAATTTGTTGCAAACAGACCTTGTGAGCGGAGGTCTTGGGTGCAGTGATTCTGACTGCAAGTTGTGTACATTTGGCACGAAGTAGCCGAGTCACAGAGAAGCAGGAGGCCACAGCAAAAACATCTGGATGATATTATGCATGGTTGGATCATAGCAGATTAGATACCAGTCACAATACAGCACCAATGCATGAAGAAGTCTAATCAGCCCAGCATCTGTACTGGCTAGAGACCTAGAGACCTTCCAGCTGTCTATGGGTCACACATCTTCCATCAGACAGTGTAGTGTCAGCTTCGAGAAGCTGCTCTGTATGATTGGTGACCCTATATACTTAAAAACCTTACACAAAGGCACAGCATGATTCATCAAATGTGTGTCTTTCCCACCGTGACTGAACCCAGTAACAGTGGTGTAGTGTCCAGAGCATGGATGGGTCACAGACTGGAGAACGACTGTCTGTTCATATGGCACACCCCTGGGATATGTTACAACTCTGCCAATATTGTGAAAAGGGACTGATATAGTGCCAGTGTTCTCATCTGGGCCAACATTATTTTAGGAGCATGTGCTGCACTGCACATTTTTCTAGGGGTACTGTGACAGTTGCTGTTTATAGGGATGACATCCTGCAAGAGTATTTGCAGCTTTTTCATGCTGCATATGGACCTGGATTCTATCTGATGGATGATAATTCCCACCTACACAGGGCTGGCATTGTGGATGAATACTTGCAACATGAAGACATCACATGCCTAGAATGACCATCTCACTGCCTGGATTTAAATCTGATAGAATATGCATTGGATGCTACAGGCAAAAGGATTGCCACCCCAACAGTGGTACCATGAGCTATTGTCAACCTCCAATGTGCACTTTAATTTAATTGCAATGGAGCACACGCTCCGGTGGCAATTTCCCTACACACCCAACTTCCCCCTATCCTGCATCCACTTACATTTTCCCTCTACAAATTTTAACATTAAATTCTTTTAACGTTTTCAATAAGTTATTCATCACTTGTCCGGCAATGAGATGGATGGCCTGATCCATAGTATCAGGAGCCATTGTGCATCCTGTATTGTCAGGTGAGGTCATCACACCCCATATGGACATTCTGTTTACTACCACCAAAGGGACACCACATAAGGCCTGTATTGCCCACTGTCCACTTCTGGCTTCCCCATATACCTTGTATCAGCACCACTGTGTGATGAGTCAAATTGTTGCCAGACTCCTTTTAGTGCATACATCACCAACATGGCTTTAGACCAGGAAGGTCAACTATCGATCTTATATTTGCAATAAGACAGCTACAAGGGCGGCACTACGAGTACGTAAAAGATCTACTGACGGCCTTCCTGGACATAGAGAAGGCATATGACAGCCTCAGCCAAAACAAAGTGTGGGAAAGACTGAGGGAAAAGTGAGTAAGATGGAGATAGTGGAATGAGTGTAGGATATGTATGAGGGTAGAAAGAGCTGTGTCAAAGAGGGAATGGATAAGAGTGGATGGTTCTATCTGAAAAATGGACTAAAACAAGGAAATGCCCTATCACTCCTCGCTACAGATGAAATATCGAAGGAGATGGTGCAGAGCATTGGGGAAGGAAAAATAACAGCAATAGTATTTGCGGATGACCTATTAGTTTGGGGAGAGGTGCAAGATCAGCTGGATGTGTGGGAGAGAGTAGTTGCAGCTTATGGTATGACGTTCTCTGTGAGAAAAAGAGATGTGGTGAAAACAACAAGATAGAAGAACAGGACGGTCATAGACATATCACTTGGAGGAGAGCAACTAAATAGAGTGTAATGTTTCAAATATTTGGGAAGCTGTATTGAAGAAAATGGAGGAAACAGGATGGAGATAAGCGAAAGAGGAAGATGTGCAGATGGATTTTTTTTAAATAATTAGAAGTCTGGTATGGAGTAGGGATGTCCTGCAAAAGAGCAAAGAGGCAATCTATAAAAAAAAATACTTTCTATTCCAATTTTAACGTATGGGTCGGAAACATGGGTGATGAAGGAGAGAGTACAATCTGTGGAAATGAAATTTCAGAGGAGTATAGTAGGAGTAACAAGAAAATACAGAATAAGGAACGAGATAATCAGGGAGATGAAAAAGGAAGAACCACTACAACAGAGAATTGAAAAATTTAGGTTACAGTGGTACGGGCATGTAAAGAGAATAGGAGAGGAGAATTTACCAAGGAAGATGCTGGACATGTAGCTGAAAGGGAAGAGGCCTAGAGGAAGACCGAGGGACAGATGGATTAAAGGCATTAAGAAATGTGTGGAGGAAACAGGAGAAAATTGGGCGACAGTGGAAGAAGAGAGATGGTGGTTAGACAGGAAGAGCTGGTGAGGGTTTTATTCCCAGCCCAGTGCCTGGAAGCTGTCCTAGATGATGATGATCACTGACATGCCCTATATTTTACCACGGATCTTGAAGAGGCCTTTACTTACAGACATGAGTGTATTTTACAGTCCTTTATTCTAGCTTTAGAATCATTATAAGACACAACACTATAAAATTTCATACACGCATCATGAATATTAACCAACACAATAATTTTTCATTTTGCCCAGATAGTGACATACTCTGGTTAGGTAAATCATCAATATAATTACCCACCAATAAAGTCCTGTGGGAGACTCTAGGTGTAGCTATGAATACTTCTAACAAAACTCAAATTTAAATAAGCTCACTCTGCAGACATGAACGAAGATGTAGTTAATTTAGGATCTGTTGAAAAGTAACAATGAAAACTGGATATGGCCAATACAAAATGAAAAAATAAAAGGAAAACAAAATCTATAAGAACTAAGCACATTCTTACAGTCAATAATAAAAACTATGAATGTTTACTACAGTAGTAGTTCACACCTGTCACACGGTTCAAGCATTTACAAAAAATCCAAAAATTATTCTAACCTATCTGAACTTTATATGGACTGAAACAGCAAGCTTACTTTCACACTTCAAATTTGTTATTGTTTTATAATTAACTCCACGTTTCTTCTCATTTTACATTTAACACAAAAAACTTTCTTCATTTCTTAGTGAGAATTTCTTTGGTATACAAAGTTGTTAAATGATATTAGACATGTCTCAAAGAGAATAAATAAACATACAAACAAAAATGTTCCTTAAATACCCAGATCAGACAAACTTTTCCACATGTAAAGAACAAAATACTACTTAATAATCATTTAAATTCCTGTGTTGAATAGTTTTTAATGCTGTTGGAATACTTACATTTATTAAACTAAACATAGATTTAATATCATCTTCAGTGCATGCGAGAAGTTTCTTCTGCAAGCGATCCATTGCTTCAGCAAGAACTTTGCGAATATTACTACCATCTGGCATTGTAATAAAGTTATTGCCACATGTCACTGTCAGCTTAAATGGTGTAATGGACAAACATGTATCAAATCTGAAAATCAAAACAGTTTAATAATTGAAATGAATTTGGAACTGGAAATAAAAATGATCATCATTTTTTCATATCAGATTTTTGTTAATCATATCATATATATTATTTCTATAAGGTATTTTTTTGTCACAAGCCTGTATCTTCCTTCATACTTAACAGAAATCATTGAAGGAGATGTCATTTTAAAGCTTATGGTATCCACTTTGGTCACATCATATTGTAAGAAATGAAGTTTTCGGAATTCGACCCTTAAAGGGCACAAATATCAATATTTTTGCAGTGTGTTTTTGTGTCACGAGCGATTTATCTCCCTTAATATCTAACCGATATAGATAAATGAGGTATCATATTAAAGAATAAGATCTCTGCCGTGGTAAAATTATATTTCAAGAAAGGAATTTTTCGTAATTAAACCCTGAAAGGGCAAAAGTGTCAATTTATTTAAAATGCGTTTTTGGTGTCTCGAGCGATTTATCTCCCTGGATATCTAACCAAAATCGATAAATGAAGTAGGATTATGAGTAGTAATGTCTCAGCTTTGTGACATAATACTTTAAGAAAGAATGTTTTTGGAATTCAAAAATTAAAGGGAAAAAGTATGAATTTTTCTATAACGCATTTTTGTGTCACGAGCGAATTATCTCCCTTAATATCTAACTGATATGGATAAATGAAAATAAGATAGGATAGGGAAAATAAACAGTTACCCGTCACTTACCACAGATGAAGGCAGGAGGGCGAGACACGTAAAAACACAAAAACAAAAGAATTACACAATATTTCGACTTAAGTCTTATTCATGTAGGAGGCGAGACATATGGCAGGGGGAAAGATGTGGTCACATCCGAGCCCGCCACATGAATGAAGCACAGGCGGAAAATGCGTGGTAGAGGAAGAAGGGGGGGGGGGTAAATAGGCTTGACCAGCGATAAAAGTGAAACAAATCAATATAATCTCTGTGCAGCTTAGTTCAAAAAGTTATAATTGAAAATAAAGGGAGATAGAAGAATTTAAAAAAATATATATATATAAAAAAAAAATAATAATAAATAAATAAATAAAAATAAATAATAATAATAATAATAAATAAATAAATAACCGACTGTAAAATGAAATGGCAAGTGACAGGTTTAACGTAGGTTTAGGCCAGGGGTGTGTCTGGTGTCAAGGATATGTTGATAGGCTAGTTCCCATCTGCGGAGTTCTGAAGGGGTGGTGGTATTTGGAAAAACTCTAATAGCTCTTACTGTGAAACAGGTGTTGAGGTTGTTTGAATTATGGAAGTTCGCATGAATTGCCACGGGATGGTCTGGGTTGGAAGTATAATTGGACATGCCACATGTGCTACCACTCACCTTATTTACCAACTCACCTGCATCCACTGCACTGCCTCTTACATTGGTCTCACCACTCAACAACTTTCCTACAGAATGAATGGCCACAGGCAAACAGTTTATACTTCCAACCCAGACCATCCCGTGGCAATTCATGCGAACTTCCATAATTCAAACAACCTCAACACCTGTTTCACAGTCAGAGCTATTAGAGTTTTTCCAAATACCACCACCCCTTCAGAACTCCGCAGATGGGAACTAGCCTATCAACATATCCTTGACACCAGACACACCCCTGGCCTAAACCTACGTTAAACCTGTCACTTGCCATTTCATTTTACAGTCGGTTATTTATTTATTTATTATTATTATTTATTTTTATTTATTTATTTATCTAATTTTTTTATTTTTTTTTTTTTTTTGTATATATATATATTTTTTTAAATTCTTCTATCTCCCTTTATTTTCAATTATAACTTTTTGAACTAAGCTGCACAGAGATTATATTGATTTGTTTCACTTTTATCGCTGGTCAAGCCTATTTACCCCCCCCCCCCCCTTCTTCCACTACCACACATTTTCCGCCTGTGCTTCATTCATGTGGCGGGCTCGGATGTGACCACATCTTTCCCCCTGCCATATGTCTCGCCTCCTACATGAATAAGACTTAAGTCGAAATATTGTGTAATTCTTTTGTTTTTGTGTTTTTACGTGTCTCGCCCTCCTGCCTTCATCTGTGGTAAGTGACGGGTAACTGTTTATTTTCCCTATCCTATCTTATTTTCAGTGCCTCGCGGCAGATTCTTTGTTTCCTTTATCCAAATGATATGGATAAATGAGGTATCATATTAAAGAATAACATCTCGGCCATGGTAACATTATATTTTAAGAAAGGAATTTTTCATAATTCGACCCTTAAAGGGCAAAAATGTCAATTTTTCTAAAATGCGTTTTTTGTGTTTAGATCCATTTATCTCCTTGGATTTCTAACCAAAATCGATAAATGAAGTAGGAGTGTGAAGAGTAATGACTCAGCTTTGGTGACATCATATATTAAGAAAGAATGTTTTTGGAATATAACCCTTAATGGGGAAAAGTATAAATGGTTCTACAACGCATTTTTGTGTCACGAGCCATTTTCCTCCATTAATATCTAATCCAAATACATAAATGTGGTAACATTTTAAAAATTATCGTCTCCGCTGTGGTTACATCACATTTTAAGAAATGGATTTTTCTGATTTGAACCCTTAAACGGCATAAATATCAGCATTTCTAAAATGCGTTTTTTGTGTCTCAAGACATTTATCTCCCTTGACAATTAAACAAAATTGATAAACGAGGTATGATTTAAAAGATTGACGTCTTCGTAATGTCTTCGGTTCCGTTACCACATTTTAAGATATAAATTTTTAAAAATTCTAACATTAGAGGGCAAAAGTATTAATATTTTTACAACGCATTTTTCTGTCACGAGCTATTTATTTCCCTTGATACCAAACCGAAATCAATAAATGAGGTATCGATTTAAATATTAATTTATCCGCTATGGTCACATCATATTTTAAGAAAAAATTTTCTCCAAATTCAACCCTTAAGGGGCAAAAATATCATCATGTCTCAAAACTGTTTTTTTTTTTTTACCTCGCTTGACAACTAACTGAAATCTATAAATGAGGTATCATTTTAAAGACCAAGGTGGTTGCTTTGTTCACACCATATTTTATAAAAGAAATTTTTTGGAAATCGAATTATTTATACAACGTATTTTTTTTTTATTACAAGCAATTTATCTTCTTCGATACCTAGCCGAAATCGATAAATGACATATCATTTTAAAAATTAAGGTCTCCAGCTAGGTAAAATCATAAATTAAGAAAGAATTTTTCGGAATTTGGTGCTTAAAGAGGTAGCGCGTATGAGACTGTTAAGACCCAAGTCCCTAGATTGCAATAGCAGATATCACAGAAATGTCAATAAACTTTTTTTTAATCAATAAGTAGCTTTTCGGATTTTTTTTTTTTTTTCTGTTACGGAAACACTGTTGTCTTGCTACACAATCCTATGTAAACCCACAGCAACAAATATTTCAGATATGTGGATATGTTGTGTGTATTTTGTTCAGGTTGGTTTTATTCTGTTAAGGTCAGTAACAGTTTGTCATAAATACAGAGTGTTTTAAATTTTCCTAACTGTTTCATAATATGTTGCGAGTATTTTGATGCGAAGCTATTACACTAAGAAAAAAAAAAGTACGTTTCTACTCGTCATTATATTACAAGCATTCAACCTCACTATTCATCGCATTTTTCTCGCGAAATTTTCGCACGGGTCGTCTAGTATCTAATAATTAAACTAAAAGTTCAGGTGGTTTAGGAGCTTTCTCTTAAAAAATGACCAGTCCTTAATATCAAGCTAGTCATAAAAGTGGTATTAAGATGTTTCAGTTTGTCTGGAATCAAAATTTGCTGATCAGTAAGACATTTATCTAAGGAGAGAGGTAGGATCCGCTGCTCAATAAAGATAGTATGGAACCTAGATTAAAAAAAATAAATATATGGAGAACATGTCACACAACAATGGAATTTTCAAGGTTTGCCAGCAGAGCAAGTTGCAATGATGTGTAATGGATGGATTTTTTTTCTTGATTGGGTTTAACGTACAAAGCACAGGATCCGTTAATAAATAATTCAGTAAAAGCCACAAACCTTACTTAAAAACACACAAATTCTGCAAAAAAAGGTATTAAAAATTGTTTATGACTGTCACATTTGCCACAAAATATTTTTCTATAAAAAGGGAAAATAAATTTTACCCAACACTTACCAAAGTTGAAGGGAGGGAGGAGTGCAGTAGCTGCAGTATAGCATTTAACATTCAATGGTCAATTATATTCTGCGTGTTGACCATAGGCACTTGTGTGAGCTCAGATACATGCACCCATTTTCTAGATATATATATATATTTATTTGCACATGGTTTTACACCTTGTTGACATCAAGGTCATTAGAGCCGGGAAAGAACTGGGGCTAATGAACGGGATGAAATTCGGCCAAGGCCTTTTGTATGAATCATCCTGGCATTCACCTGGAGTGATTTGGGGAAGCTGTGGCAAACCCAAATCTGGATTCCTGGGTGGGATTTGAACCCATGTCCTCCTGAATGCAAGGGCAGAACATTATATTTTCTTGAAAAAAAGGGGTTTTGCCAGAAATATTGTGTTTTTTGAGCTTATGAATATTTTTGTTGCTGTTGCCATCCTTCCTTTAACTTTTGTTGGCGCTGGGTATAATTTATCTTTCCGTTCCAAACAAATATTGCTTTACAGCATTCCTTCCTATTCCATTGTTGACAAAACATTTTTCACGTCATTTAATGGCAAACTTCACACGAACTATTAGAACACATCCAAATATAGATTAGATACAACAAAGACAATCAACACTCAGTAAAATCAGATTACTTATGTTTTATAAATTTTTATAGACTTTTAAAATGACATTTCTACTTCAAAATGATATAGTTTATTAGTAACTACTAAAGTTTCCTGATATTCATAAATGAGACATGTGTTACTAAGGGCAGAGCTCTGGTACTGCAACAGAAAAGATTATCATCCTGGCTTCTTATGGCAATAGAAAGACAAAGGAGAAATTAATATATCTTTGGTGTTCAGAGGAAGGAGCAAACTAGTGCATAATACATGGAGACTTAAGTATATTGAGACTTAGAACAGTAAACAGGATTAAAGGCCTGGGCACACAGAACGTGACAAGCAACAGCGACACACGATATTGTTGTAATTCACAGTTTTGAATTAGGGCGGTCACACACAACGCGATCCGTCGCCGGGCCGCAGTCTTTGTCGCAGCGACGAGTGACACAGTTGTACAAAATTACAGAATTGTCGCGTGACACAGCGACATGGCCGATGAAGAAAAATTTTCAAGCTCATAAAAAAATATTTTTCGTTTTCAGAATTGTATTTTTTCTTGTTAGTTTCTCACTTTCTGTTTGGTTGTTTACACTGTAATTATTTAAAATAGTTAATACTTGTATTTGAGTTATCTTTATTTCTTTTGATTGTGAAATAAATTGTCAATAATAAATTGTATTTTTTATTGTGAATATTTCACTTTGTGATGAAATGCATGATTTCAGGGGTATTTCTTAATATTGACCGCCACGCAAATGTGACAGCTGCCTCCAAGGTGGGAAGTGATAACATTGTAAATCGCTTCGAGGTCAGGGATTTGGGCAGCGTCATTGCTTCTGCTTTGTTTTTAAGAATATATATTAAATGAACAGAACTTACCTCATACAAATGGCTATTCTTTCTCTTATACCTACTGCTTTTGTCCAGTTCGTGGTGCACTTCGATATAATTAATTTTAGCAGATTATGTAATTTCTCTTTTTTTGGTTTTTTGCCTGGGCTTTACGTCTCGTCGATAGCGAGGTCATTAGAGGCGGGATGGGACTTGGGCAAGGAAGGGACAGGAATTCGGCCATGGCCAATTTGAAGGAAGCATCCTGGCATTCACCTGGAGTGATTTTAGGGAAACCATGAAAAACCTAAATCTGGACGGGAATTCGAATCGGCGTCTTCCTGAATGCGAGGCCAGAACATTAATAGCTCACCCAACATGCTCGGTGTGTAATTTCTCAAAGCATTCTCGAGGCATACGAAAATATATAGGCTACATAAAATCTATCTTCATGTGACTCCAGTTCCCGGCAAAGGCGGTGGTATTCACCAAGGCATTCTCTCTTCTTATTGATGTCATGAACCCAGGACCGCCTTTTCTTTCTGCTTAGTGCAAATAAAAGAAGCAGAGTCTCCTCATCACTTGACATGTTTTATAAGAATTTACTAGCCTGAGAAAACTTATTAAAAAAGAAATAGAGAAGTACAGATCTCTTCGCGAGAGAAGGTCTCACTGTAGTGGCATTTGTCGCTATGGAGTTGTCGCGTCCTGTGTGACGTACCAAAATCGCGTGTCGCCACGACGAGAGAACGACCACTTGCTGCTGTCGCTTGTCGCGTTCTGTGTGCCCGGGCCTTAATAATACAAGAGAATAGAGATTTTACACACCTCAGTGATAGATTGAGAACTTACTAAAGTGGCAAATTACAAGGATGTTAACATGTTGGAGATGACCTCACTACAACCTGATGATAATTATGAAGTCTCAGGAGACAGAATAAGATATCAAAAGGCAACTGTGATTGATGTAAGCAGCTACAGTGAAGCCATGGTCAAGGATGAGACTGGATCCAGATAGAATAATAAGAGGGAAGATTTCAGGGGCAGGTTCATTACAAGTAAGGAGAGCACTAGCATAGCGGTATTATGATCATACTGAATGATTCCTCTTTTTTTGCAGATTGTCAAGCACATATTCTTTCTTGGAGTGTGCTTATTTGAAAGCAAGTTTCAACCTGCAAACAAAATCTGCTTGGGTGTCCAGCCAGATGGACACCCGAGAAGATTTTGTTGCATCGATACGCCGGGAAAGTCTCCACTCACAAGTTTCAACCTATTACCAGTGTGCTAGGCCTGTCATAGTTTTAATATGGAAGCCGGTATATTGCCATCTGTTCATGATACATATAACTTGGGTTCTGTGTGAGCAGTGTATTTTTGTTTGTAAAATTTGTAGTTTAAGAAGCAGAGATTGGGGACCGTCTCATGATGGCTTGAAACTTTCTAAAAATCACAATCGGAATGACCCATACACTAGGACCAGAATTTGTATCTAGGCCCATTGTACCTACATGATCCAGTAGTGGCTGCCCTAGCATGAATGATTACACTGGCAGGTAATGTGACAAGAAATGTGTATACAAAAACAAAAACTATGAAATCCACATGTTCCAATAGGGAGGTGAGGAGGATGAAAATATTGATAAAACAAGCCTGTATAACATTTTGTATGTGCTGGTTGATTTAATAAGAGAAGTAATACAAAGAGTAAAAAAAAAGCATCAAGCAGTAAGGAGTAAAGAGCAGTTAAGTAAAAAATTAATAACAACAGCCAAGGATATATTCATGAATATTATGATCTGAGGGTGTCACATTATTACATTTGTTGCGATATGAAATAAATAGATAATAATTAATAGATAAATAATAATTTTGAATTAAGTTTGTCCCAAAAGGTTTGCAGTTTCTTTTCTATTAAAGATCTAATCAATTTTCTCTCCGCTAATATTAAGTTTGGACTTCTCATTATACAACTCTTATTATTTCCAAACTTAATCTCCACTCGATTATCTTGTCTTACTCGTTCGCCTTTTCTGCCAACAATCCTTTCTGATCTTCTTTTTTCCAGAGATCCTATATTTTCAAACACATCAGAACAAACAATCCTTATTAGACCTGCTTTTTTTTTAATTCTTTAAACTTCCTTTATCAGTTTAAATATATAATTTTATTTATTTTTTATGAACTGCTATGTTACAGGATGCAAATAGAAATTCCAATGGGCATGTTTGAAAACAAGAGAAATGAAAGGTAGACTACTGGAACAACAGGACGATCAATACAAGCTCGGTGATAAGTGGATGGATAGAGACCAGAGTTTGACATTTGCGGAACGTTTGTGAGGAAAAAAAGTAGTTTTAAAAAAAGCAACATGGGTTTAACAGAAGGTAGTCAGTTGCATTTCTCCTATCGAGAGTTGACTGCGTGAAAGACATTCTGATAGATCAGTAAGCAATTTGAAGACTGAATGATCTCTGTTTGAGAATAATCTTGGTTCAAACAGTGGTCTAACTTTGAATTTCTACAAGCATGAACATTACCTTCACCACCGACAAAGCTTACTTTGTGTATGTGTATGTGAAGCAAACTATTAGTGGATTCCATTTTAAACTGCTGGTCCAGCCATGAAATACACAGCAACCCAAAACTCAGTCATTAAAACCACTTTTTTTTTTTTTTAACTGAATGGAAGGTGGGAAAGGAGGAAGAATCCTAACTAGGAAGTGCAGGCAAGAGAGCAGTTCAAATTTATAAGAAGCAGATCCAAACCATTAAAAAAAATTGTTCTTATTGGGACAGAAGAAAAATAACAATGGGTTAGGTAGGTTATTAAGAGTGAGGTGAAGAGGTGAAGAGGTGAAGTGAGAGGGAAGAAATGTAATCTTCTATTGAATCCTGTTAAGAGCCTTGTAACCAGGACATACTTATGGGATATTTCCCAGTGTCTTGATTTAAGAGGATCTGTTGTTAACAAAGAGGATTGTCAGTATGAACAATGAAAAAGGAATTGTGAACATTGCTAACATATGCAACTACTAAATGATCAGGATTTTGCATTAGTTCTGTATTTGTGACCATTTATCCTGACGAAAAATCAGCCGGTCAAACCTATGTAGTAATCATGCAGCAAAACAATAACATCTTTTGTTTCATATGAATCCCTTCATATTGCAGTTTAAATTATAAAAAGTAGTTAAATTTTCAATGTTAATCAAATTTTAATCCTTTTATCAGACAAAGTGAACTACCTAATATCAACTTCTTAGACAAGAAAGTATTAAAACAGTTACTAACAAATTAGTAATAATTATACAACTTACAATTTGATAGGTGGTTCATCCCACTGTGGAAGAAGTGGTCTGCAGCCAAGAATTCCATTTATTATACTGAGTGAACACTGAAGCTCTTCCCTGAAAACATTCATTGGATAAACTGAAACATTTTTTTCAAATAATTAATTCTCAGATATTTCAAGTTCCTTTCAACAAGCATTATAACATGAAAATTTTAAAACACTCCACCATATAAAATAAATTTTTAGTTCACAGAACAAATGTTTTATGGTCTCTGTTTTTAATGCTGCAATGTATGTTTACCAGGCTATTTCTAAATTTTCCTGGATGAATCCTATTTTAAATCCTGCAGTCAGCCATCTATTTTTATTATGTTTCTTTATATCAATAACAATAATAAATTTTTTCCGTAGACAGTTATTATTTGTTAGATTACTTTTATTTATCTTCTATTCACTAATGTTGACACATATTCCGTAATCTTCAGTCTATATTCATAAGATCAATAAAGCAACAAAATCTGTGTTCTAGGTATATATATATATAGATTGTTTGGAAACAAAGGCGCTGAGAGACATTGGGATAGGAGAAAAACCACCGCTTACCAAAGATGAGGGCTCCAGCGGCGTCAAAACACGAAAAAACACACAAACACAAACATAATACAAATTTTCGAGCTTAGCTCTTCATCAGGTTGTAGGATGAGGTGGTTGCCCCGCGGAAGCTAGCAACCAACTGATAGCTTCCGCGGGGCAACCACCTCATCCTACAACCTGATGAAGAGCTAAGCTCGAAAATTTGTATTATGTTTGTATTTGTGTGTTTTTTCGTGTTTTGACGCCGCTGGAGCCCTCATCTTTGGTAAGCGGTGGTTTTTCTCCTATCCCAATGTCTAATATATATATACGACCCAACAACACTTACCATGGATGAAGGCGGTTGGGAGTAAGTGTTGGGTTGTATTTCCCTATTTGTTATTAGTTTTATTGCCTTAAAGCATTTTCCTGCTCATATGTTATCAGGAAACAAAGGCGCTGAAAGCAGATATATTGAATATTTGGATAGGAGAAAAAACAAGGCTTACCATAGAAGAGGATTTCTGCAGCGTCGAGACACAGGATAAACACGTACACACATAGAGCAGAATTTTAAAGCTTATAGGAACCCGTCACGGAAACGTGGTAGATGTTAGCTGAAGGTCCCAAGTTGGCCTTCAGCTGATATCTACCACGTTTCCACAATGGGTTCCTATGTATAGGTTTATTATTTTCTGGTTTATGCCTTTCTAACCCCACCCTCACTTTCCACCATGTTGTTTTTCCTCCACCATGAGCTACCGGCCTTGTTGGCTAACTCAGTTGGCTGCTAGCGTCCATCAGGCAGCCATCTCACTCTACTACTGAAGAAGGGCTGTAAGCTAAATTATTTACTTTATTTTTTTTACTTATGGTTTTACACCTCATCGAGGTCATTAGAGGTGGAATTGTACTGGGGACAAGGAATGGGAAGGAATTTGGCCATGGTCTTTTGAAGGAAGCATCCCAGCAATAAGCTAAAAAATTCTGCTCTATGTGTGTACGCATTTTTCCATGTCTCGATGCCGCAGGAATGGTAAGCAGTGGTTTTTTCTCCTATACAAATATTCAATGTATATACACAGGGTGTGGCAATTAAATACAGACAAATTTTAATCTGACTTTTCCACCAAAAAGTGATTCTGCTATATGTTGCTGCTTGCATTCATAAAGCCGCATACTTGTTGAAAATGTGCATAGACTCAAAATGACTGAATTGTTTGGAACAAGAGGAGAAGTATAACCAAAGAGCCATAATGATTGAAAGTCCTCACACTTAGCATTTGCTGAGTGATATTATTTGGTTCTTCAGGTACCACAGATCAATGGTGATGACACTGTGGTGCAAGACAGTAAGGGTGTATTCCTTCAACAAGCTCGCTTTGGTGGAGATTATTGCTTTATTGGGGTTAGTCTGAATAATCTATGTTCTGAATAATAAGTTCTTTCAAATGGAAGATTTTTCTTTAAAATTACCACCACTATTGTACTGAAGGAAATAATAATAAAAATATTCACTTGAATTAGAAGAAGCTATGATCTAATGAGGAGAAAGTTTTTAGTTCATTGTTAGTTTTAGTGATTACACCACCACGTATTTTCCTACAGCCATCACCAATTATTTAAAAGTTCTTACAGACTGTGAATTCAACTAAAATCAAGACTACTTCTCAGAAAGATTACAGGTTCTTTGAAGCACACACCAATTCACATCTACCATACAAATACGGCACATGCCCATATGTCGCATGATTCAGTAAAACTTATAAATTCATTTGTGTGTCCAAAAGCCATCTGGAAAATATGCATATAACCATTAGAAATTCAATAGAAATCATCCCCTACATTTTAGGAACACTTTAAGCTACTTTCAACACATTTTAATCAAATATAACCGTAATTCAATAACAAAACCAGTGAAAACTTGCACCAGCAAACTAACTTTTTACTAAAATGGAGGGTTTATATAATCTTCTCTGATGTTTATGTCATGTTTTGCTAACATATTGTAAAGTATGGTGACCTCTAACTATCCATTCCTAATAAGGAATTTTGTCTACCTCTCCAACCTACTAAATTACACAAATGATGCAGATAACTCCCTTTAAATTTCTAAATTTACTAATCTCTTATACAACATCTATTTATTCAATATTTAATTCTTTAATCTCCTATACAGGACTCTACGGTTCAATCTACCCAATCAGCATATTTCTTCCTCGCTCTTCTGTTCACGCATATTTTTCCATTTTGGCACTAAACTTACACTGCAGCCGTTTAATATTTTCTGCATATGCTCATTGTAAGAATACACAGACTCTTAGTTTTTTTAAAAATAATTAATAATTAATATGTGTGTGTTGCTAAAAGTGTTTTATATCGTGTTATTATTATATCTTAAGTATTGCATCAAAGAATTTCAAGCATCGTTATTACCAGATGAAAAGTACATTAAAATCTCTGGACAGTACAGGAGGAGGAAGATCTTTGTGGTAAATAAGAGATGAGAAGCAGAGATGGTATGAGTACGGCGAAGTTTGGATGTAATTGAGAATTGTGTTGTTAATGTAAAATAACAATAAAAGAAATGAAAGTTTATATTTAATAATAATAATTTTACACGTGGCGACTGTGACCGGACACAGAGCTAATTATTTAGCTCGTAATAAAAGAACCCTGTAATCTTCGGAAAGGTAGGAGAAGAAAAAACCAGTTTTAGATATTGTGAATGGAAGACAAAGTTATTAATTTTGAGTAAAGACTTGCAAGATAAATTTAAAAGAGAGAAATTGATTAAAAGTATAATGTTAAAATATGAGATTTAATTACGCATACAGGTTCTTAAAGATAGTTTTAAAGATTTATGTACAGATAATGTGTGTGCTGTTGGTGTTTGGTTGATAATACGGCGTTGTAAGTCAGAAAAATCTGCGTTAATTGATATTTCTCGTTTTTCGAAATCCACACCGGATTTTTTTTTCTCTCTCTGTGTATGATTTTTGTGAAGTGATGAAAATTTTGTAAATAACAATGGATGGAAAAGATTCGGAATTAGTTGAGGAGCGGGCAGTTACCGAATTGGATGGTGATGATGATTCAACAACTGGCATCGCGGGGAAAAACCCGTGGAACGACGACAGTAATTCTATAAAGGAAATGTTAGCAATGATTATGAGAGAACAAATAGAAACAAAACGCGAAATGCAGAAAATGAATCATAATCACCAACAAACGATAATAGAATGGAGAAAGGAAAGAGCTAATATTTCTCATGAAATTAACTCTCAGATAGACAAAGTACATGAGCATATTTCTCAACATGAAGATTTAATGGTTAAGAAGGTACAAAAGTTAATACAGATAGAACAGCAGAACCGCGAGGAGTCGGTGAAGATAGCACTGGACGAGCAGAGAGGGATAAACAGTGAATTGGTGAGTGACATTCAAGAAGCCAAACATGAAATATCACTGGTACAAACTAATATGAAAGAATGGGAAAACAGTGACCAGAAAATAAACCAAGAAACCAGGAGGAAGAGTGAAATGCTTTCTACTTTCACGGATAAAGATGAGGGAAATTATGAGTCGGAAACGGAAGAAATGGACGAAATCATTGAAGCTGGGGAAGATTATGAAGATGCAGAGAAAGAGGCAGAGGATAGCGAAGGAGAAGATGATGAAGTTAATGGAAATGATGATGAAGAAGGCCTTGATGAAGATGATGTAGAAGAAGAAGAAGAAGAAGAGGAGTACTGTACACGTGTAGATGACAAGGAGGCAAGAGAAGATGAATACCAGGTGAGATGTTTCTTAATAAGGAAGAAGTGTGAAGATGAAGAAGAAAAATCAACGAGAGGCAAAGTGAAGAAAAAGAGAGGGCTTGATATATATAATGAAGGCCGCAACATTATAAAATACGAAAAGAAGAAGGATGGCGGAGAGGACAAGGAAAAAGAAGCAACGAAGGGAAAAGTCAAAATGAAAGGGAAATGATAGTTTCACCAAGAAGTGGAAGAGGATCTTTCAGCAAAAGACATACGATCGGCGTGCACGAAAATCATAAAGTAAGTGAATTAGTATTGGTGAAGACTCATGGAAGATCCAGCAGCATTAATGCAGAAATTAAAAAGTTCTTTGACGTGTATGAAGGACCTTATATAGTTGTAGGGAGACCACATCAGCACGCATATTACCTCCAGTATCCTAAATCAGGAAAGATGTTAGGATTAAGAAATATATGTGATCTAAAGTTATACCGGGAGTAGGTAAAGGAAATGAATGAATGTAACTATATATTGAAAATATATTGTGGTGAATGAAATTATATCACACAAAAATTTGACAAATTTTGGTGACAAATTGGCCGAGGGGATGTGTAAGAATACACAGACTCTTAGTTTTTTTAAAAAAATAATTAATAATTAATATGTGTGTGTTGCTAAAAGTGTTTTATATCGTGTTATTATTATATCTTAAGTATTGCATCAAAGAATTTCAAGCATCGTTATTACCAGATGAAAAGTACATTAAAATCTCTGGACAGTACAGGAGGAGGAAGATCTTTGAATGGTAAATAGCAGAGATGGAAGCAGAGATGGTATGAGTACGGCGAAGTTTTGGATGTAATTGAGAATTGTGTTGTTAATGTAAAATAACAATAAAAGAAATGAAAGTTTATATTTAATAATAATAATAATATTTTTCCATTTTGGCACTAAACTTACACTGCAGCCGTTTAATATTTTCTGCATATGCTCATCAAATTCTCAAAATCCTTAAAATTTTCAAAAACTACTCCAATTATAATCTCAAACTATAAGATTTTAACTATGCTTGCCTTTCTTATATATATTTTATTCTTTTTCCCTCCATACAAGCATATTTTCACCGGCATGCTGCTAACAATGTGACAGATTGCAGGATGACCTAAGTTGTATGATGTATACAACAAAACAATGAAAGATGCCACCTGAGGCTGGCAGAGCAAATCAAATAGCTCACTGCAACCTGCTATTGTGTTCTTTGAAAAATCAACCAGTGAGACAAATCAGGTTCTTTTCAGATGAAAAGATTTTGTTGTTCATGTAGAGCAACCACTGGAATGATTGTTGGATCATTCACGACCTCAAGGATGTCCCAATTATTTCTAAGACAAAATTTCTAGCCAGTGGTCACATATTGTGTATGTCATAAACAATGGGTTCCTTTTTTTCCTGGGAAAGTGAAAGCTGGCATGCAAGAATTTAATGAGTGTGTTCTGAAGAATGTGACAAAACTGTGGGGGTAAACTGTGATCACATATTGGTGATGTGTGTTTCAGCAGTATGGAACACCAGCACACATGAGCCAGTTAGCCAAAAACTGGCCATTGGATAAACTTGACATGTTCTGGTCTAAAAGCTCTGCCTCTCTTTCCCTTCTCAAAACAGCTCCAATTTGAACTCCCTTGATTGCAATGTTTGGAGTGCAAAGTTACCCTAATGCAGAAAATTTATGTACTGTTATCAAAGTAGCATTTGCCAATAAGGACATCCTTCCTATACCAAAATATCCTGGATGCCAGACACCTCCCTGGCCCCAACTGCTGATAAAATCGTTCCATTTGACCATCACTCATTATTATTAGTATTATCAATGTTATCATTTAACTAGTAATAATTTTAATAAATTTCTTCCTAATTTATTTATTGTTCCCTTTAACACACCACACCATTTCATAATATGTTTTCATTTAACCATAGCCCACGATACTTCTTAACAGTTCACTCTTACCACCTCCTCTCTGACCATATCTTCCACTGCCTAGCCAGTCATGGGGTCAACTTCGACATGTGCATACCTCCCGAACCAAATGGCTCATTCTCTAGTGCATGAATAAGTTTACAAACTCAAAAATTATATATGTATTTGTTTACCACATACCAAAGTGGACGGATACGATGAGAGAACACTAATGCTGACAAACAAACAACACAATATTTCGGCATATGCCTTACTCACAAACAGAAAAAACGGGCCATTAGGCTCGGAACGTGTGTGCACACCGAACGTTACCTAATGAGTCATTAGGTAACGTTCGGTGTGCACACACGTTCCGAGCCTAATGGCCCGTTTTTTCTGTTTGTGAGTAAGGCATATGCCGAAATATTGTGTTGTTTGTTTGTCAGCATTAGTGTTCTCTCATCGCATCCGTCCACTTTGGTATGTGGTGGGTTAATTTCCCTTTCTTTTCTTATTTATATCGCCTAGAAGCCGCTTCCATTTTCCTTAGTTGCATCATATGTATTTGTTTGCCTCATATGTTATTCACTCATTGCAGCCTTCAACTTTAGTGACAGTGTAAGGTAACCTAAAAGTTTTGTAACTGCGTAACAAAATTTGTTCTCAGAACTGCGAGTTAAATTGAATAGAATTGCATATCATTTTTAAAGTCAGTTACTAAGTTAATTCAAGGTTGAAATCAGATTTTTACAGTTTTGAGAAAGTATATGAACAAGATAGCATATTCTGTTGCATCAGCCTTAAGCATTTACCTGGAGTGATATTTACAAAAATTCGTAGTAAATCATTAGAGACTGTAAGTTTGCCAAATAATCATTTTTGATGTACATGGAATTCTTTAAAGCTATTTTCAGATCGATAACTTTTATAACTTCTGAAATATTAATTAGTTAGATTCTGTTTTTGGATTATGAATTTTATTTCACCTTTTGAAAATGGCCAAGATGCTTTGCTTGATATCAGACAAAAAAAGCAGCCCTTTAGCAGTAAAATAAAATTCATTTCAGTTATTTAACTACTAAATTGTAAGGGTTACTACAGTAGAACCTCGATAAGTTAAAGTCCAAGGGAAACACAAAATATTTTAAGTTATAGAGGTTTTAAGTTATCAAGGGTCTATGTTAGGGATAGGTTAATATAGAGGTAGGTATGTACATATGTATGTATGTACCCTTGTTCCTATTTTTACTCGAATGTGTCAGAAGGATTTGTTCAATAAAATACAGAAATTTAAATAATCATATTTATTTATTTACATTGCACAACTTACATAAAAATAAAACAACAATTAAAGGTTTAGTCTACTTAAAAAAGTCTGTGATTTTCTTTTGTTTCAAACAATTCACAGTTTCTAAATCGATTTGATTTTCAATGACAAATAGAGAGGAGAATACATTATCTTTTAAGTTGCTACACTGCTCTATAAATGATCGTACAGTTGTTAAAGCTCTTTTTGCTTCGTTGATTGATACGCTCGTAGATGAAGTTTGTGGCTCGTCGTTAAAATCATCGTCTTTATCACTTTCAATGCAGTTGTTTACTGATTCCAATATTTCTTCCTCTGTTAACGTCCCTGCTGTGACTACTTCATCATCGCAAGTAACAAAGTCTTCAAAAGTAATGTTTGACCCAGACATGTGCTTATTCCATTCTTCAGGCACATTATTATCTTCCTCTTCAATGATTTCTTGAGGTTCTGAAGAAAAACCACAGGTTCTAAAGCAGTTTTTTACTGCAAGGGGTGTTACGTTTCGCCAAGCTTTGTCCACCATCCTAATTGCTTGAAGGACATTGATAGAAGAAATTGTATTTTGCTCCATATCAGCTATCATTTTTCTAACAACTTCTTTTCTGTATAATGTTTTAAAATTTTTAATTATACCCTGATCCAATGGTTGAAGTTGTGATGTTGTGTTTGGTGGAAGAAATTGTACTTTGACTGCCTTCAATGGTGGTATGTCCCCGTGTGCTGTGCAGTTGTCGATAAACAGAATAATTTTTCTATTTGAAGTTACCATTTGCTTATCTATGTTAATCAACCATTTTTTAAAAAGTTCGGCTGTCATCCATGCTTTTTTATTGGCTTCATAATCCATGGGTAGTGATTTTAGGCCTGCAAAGCACCGAGGTTTTTCTTGACTCGCCTATAATTAAAGGTTTCAGTTTTTCTGTGCCTGTAGAATTTGCACAAAGCAGAATCATAAGTCGTTCTTTGCTGTGCTTTCCTCCATGACATTTTTCATTTTTGAATGTTAATGTTTTGTCCGGAAGACATTTGAAAAATAGACCCGTTTCGTCAGCGTTAAAAACATCATTGGGATCATAATCATTCACTAAATTATGTAATTCAGATTTCCATTCTTGGTAGACTGATTTTCTTACGCTCGCACTTTCGCCACACATTTTTTTAAAGGCTAAATCATGTCGTTTCTTAAAATTCTCTAACCAGCCATTGCTGGCTTTAAAATTTTTGATTTTCAGTGAATTAGCGAACTCTTCAGCTTTTTCTTTCAGTATGGGTCCACTAACACTGATATTTTTGTTTCGACACTGTTTGAACCACGTAAACAAACATTGTTCTAAATTAGGGAATTAGGCAATTTTTCGTCTTTTACATTGAAGACTTTCTCCTGATTCTTGTTTCTTCAAGATTTCAGCTTCTTTTTTAATGATGATTGATAATGTACTCTCATGTATCACAAACTGAGCCGCAACTTCTTTCCTTTTCAATCTATTTTTCACTGCTTCTATAGCTTTTAATTTATCAGCGTATGTGAGTGTTGTTAGTTTTCTTTTTGAACTCATTTTAAGCCAGTTTTATCACACAGTAGGTAAAGCGATGTTTCCAGGACAATGATCAAAAACTTATGATCCAAGTAAGCCGTTGTCTTAAGGCTAACCGCCGCAAAGCTTTAAAGATTTTCGAAGGAGCAAACAATAGGTGACATATGTACTGTACATTGTTTACATTAACAATTTAACTAGTGAACACGTGCAAGCAATAAATATCGAAACCTTTTGTTTTGCACACTCTTTCAAAATGACTCATTGACAAATAATTTTATGTTATAGAGGTTGTGGAAACATTTCTTTAAGTTACTGAGGGCTAATACAGAGATTACTTATTTAAGTTATAGAGGTTGCGTATTTTAAGTTATAGAGGTTTTGGGCTCTGGTGGGAAGGGAAAACATTATTTTTTGAAGTTATAGAGGTTTTTAAGTTATCGAGGTTTAAGTTATCGAGGTTTAAGTTATCGAGGTTCTACTGTATTAAGTCTTGGTAATTGCAAAAAAATGATTTTTTTTTTATGGGTAAACTATTAAACCTATAAAATTTTTCGTAAGGATAATGTTTATCGCTTTTTGGAAGATCTAGCTATTCTCAAAATTTCAGAGCGATAGGATTATTTTAGTAATCAAGGTTAAATATCTGATGCAAATTTACAAGCATGAGATACGATATCTGATCAGATTACCAGGCTGTTCTTGCGAGAAACCAGGAAGTCTTTGCATTCCCACAGACGTTTACTATAAATAGTAGCCCGAACTTTTCCTTGTGGCCAGCCACTCATCTGCAAAGCATTCACTCCCGCAGTCGGTCGGCAAGTTTCACTTAGAGGACTACTATGCTTCTGTGTGGCGCGATGTAGGCATCACTTAGTTGGCCAAGTATAGTATGAGCATAACCACGCTCCGTTTTGGCATAATATAGGCTCACCCAGTCTTCCAGATTCAGTTAAGACTGTCACCGCGCTTGTTTGTAGCACTAAGTGGGCACGCCAGTAGTAGGTTGTTAATCTCGGGCAAACATGTGTAACTTTGAGGAAAGCGTGTGGTGAAAATAGAACACCTCATGTAGCTATAAAGTCAGCTAGGGGTCATGAGGTTGGTCTGTCTCAAATGTGCTAATCGAAACTGCATTTTAATCTTTGGAAACTTTGTCTGATGCCAGTTCAGTTCGTGGCTTTGCTAAACTTTCAAGAATTATAATGAGTATTTAACAGCAATTGACTTGTGAACATTATTATCAATCACCTTTCCTAAGTTTGGGGTTTTATCAAGCTAAGTGGCAACCACAGTAAATTAGCAAAGCTATAGCTGAAGTTATCCAGGGCAACAATCACGGTTAATGCTAAGACTGAAGGTTTTGCACTCACCCCAATGCAGATTTAGGTCTCACAATGGGTTACCTGTCCTATCCATTGTTATTTATTTTAAAAATGATTAATTTGTCCATATAAAAAATACATCCTGTCAATATATATTTTTGTTTAATTTTTATATTTAGTATTGTTTCACCATATATAATGATAATATTTCACCCAAGATCTTCTAGCTCAAATTCTCTGCCTCTGGTCTCCCATATTTATCACTACCACAAATCCTGCACCAATTCCAGAGCAGATGATAATTTCAACACAGATCATTTTCAGAGTGTATACTGAATGTCCTTATCAGAAGAAAGAAATAATACACATACTCATTCAACATCTCCATTTTCTGACTAACTTACCCTGTGCCTTGTGGCAAAAAGAAAATTTTCAATTCCTAACAAATATTTCACAAGCTTCCCAAACCTAAGTTTTAAGCCTCTGAAACAAAACTGAGAGTTAATTTGAAACCCTTCCACAATATCAATAAAAAAAATTAAGTCTTTGAATTCCAGTATCTACATTTAATCCTTCAAAATTTTTAGCTGTGGCCTTCATAAGGGCTCAAACGTTGATGTTTCTGGTGTGAAAAGTTTGACCGACATCATACCGTTGTCCAGGGATCACCCTATGTTCCCATCATCTTGAAATGAAGATGATTCAATACGCTGAATGCAACTGAGGTTGTGAAGTACTGGGCAAAATGTGTTTAATGTTGTTAATTTATACAATTTTTAACTGTGTATTTGATGTTTGTGACTCAACAATATTAATAACCCTTTATAATGTAGGTATCAGACATTATTATTTTTTTTTTATTTTAATGAATGTCATGTAGCAGTTTTTTGTGCTATGTGATAGCTTTTCTCCAAAGTAGCTCACACTGAATGAAGTGTGTAATTTTTCTTTCAGCCTTTGCAGTTATCTTTCCATTCAACACATGAATGAAAATTAAAATTATACAATGGTCAGAATTATTAATCTGCATAATTTGTTAATAGCATGTTCAATTTTCTAGTAATTCACATTGCTTCACATTTTCCGTTATTCACAACAAATCAATAATCTATATTTTATTTTTAATAATTAATTTCGTTACAGTCATTCTTTGATTTCATTTTGCTGTTTTATCTATCTTTTCTTATTTTTTAATATGGAGAGAAAAAATAAAATTCACCCATCATTCTTCAAAGCCAAAGGGTGGATGGTAACAGCGACAAAAAAAAAAACACTGCCACCCTTTTTCAAATTTTGTGAATGATAGGTGTCTTACATATCTTTCGATATTAATCTTGACTCACAGCATTTATATGTAGTCAATTGTTTCTGAGATTGTTTTATTATTATTTTAGAAGAGAGACCGTGCGCACATCGTGGGGAAGTAAGAGAAATGATGTAGCATTTTTTTGTCCTCTTTTGTTGATATATTATGGCTTGTTGACACTGAAGTGATTAAAGCCAAGAGAGAATTGGGGACAAGGAATGTGGAGGAAACTGGTAACAGCTTCTTTTGAATACCCAGAATGGCCCCACCCTGGGAAAAAGGAAATTGTCATGGTATTCAAAGAAAAAATCTTTTATTTTCATGACTTAGCATCCTAGGCACACAAAAGACACAAGCATAAAAAAATAGCTGAGATTTCGTGACATAAGTGCAAAGATCAGAAAATTGACAAATGAAGTTTATAATATTCAGTAGTTGTTAATCACAAACCAAATTCTAAACATTTGTTTATGTTGTTCAAGATGGCATTATATCCAAAAGCGAAACTTCAGGGAGGAGGCAGGGGTGGTGGGATGCAAAATATTAAGATAAAAGTATTGTATCTACTTGGATATGGAAAATATAACACTCAGGATATGACAGTTGATCACAACCATATTTAAATTAAGCTCACTTGTCATTGTTAACATTAATGCCAAATCTGGAAGTGTTTCTAAATAGCACTCTGAAACATCTGAACACACTAGAGATGGAACATGGCTGCCAACATTCCAAGTATGCCTTAAGAGCTATAAAAGTATGGCCATTAAAATAGTAAAATGAAACTGAAAGTGCTTCATCAACATGGCAGGATACACAATCAAAGACCCTTAGTAAATAATGTATCTAATATCTAGCTGGGTTGATAAACATGGGATGAAGATACATGCGAAGAAGAGTCAGCTTCAGGGGCGTAGCTACTATGGGGCTAGGTGGTGCAATGCACCGGGGCCCTCACACTCAGGGGGGCCCCAAGCATACCTCAAGGGGCCCCTAAGCGCACCTCTAGAGCCTCAAGCGCAGTTTAGAGGGGCCCACAAGCCTTCACGTCAAACTGGCGATTTTTTTTTTTTTAGCTCTACCGTCGTTTAAGGGGCCCCTGAGAACACAGGAGCCCCCCCACTAAGGGCCCTCGCTGCTTGGGGGGGGGGGGCCAACCACTGCACAGGGGCCCCTAAAGAACAATTCAAGGGCCCCCATCCTCAGTTCAGGGGGCCCCTACCAGCACACAAGAAAAGGTCGCCCGTCTGGCCTGAGGGCCCAAAATAAACTTTTTGCACCGGGGCCCTTGTTGACCTAACTACGCCACTGGTCAGCTTATTAGAGACACAGACAAAAAAACTAAAGTTTGATAAGGAAAAGGTGGGGAAAGAACTACTTGTTGATGGTTTGAAATGTAAACATTTGATAACGCGCTCAAATGGGCAGGACACATTGAACAGATAGTAGGAAAAGGTTTCAAAATCCTTCACTTGTTGAAGATAAGTTTGAATTGGGTTACAAAAGATTGGTCAGACCATTGCTTGAATATGGCGGTGTAGTATGGAATGCACATTTTGGGTTATCAAATACAAGAGTTGAGGGGATGCAAAGAAAGGCTGCAAGATCTGTCTCTGGAAATTACTACAGAACACAATCGGTAAGTGATATGATAAAAGAGCTGGTATGTGATTCACTGGAAGACAGGATGAGGGTGGAGACCCCTTTTGGCTTTACGCCTCGTTGACGCCGAATTCATTATAGGCGGGATAGGACTGGGGGCAAGGAACCGGAAGGAAATTGGCTATGGCCTTTTGAAGAAAGCATCCTGGCATTCACCTAGAGTGGTTTTGGTAAACCATGGAGAACCCAAATCTGGATGCCCGGATGGGGATTCGAACCAGCATCCTCCCAAATGAGAGGCCAGAGCTTTAACTGCTCAGCCAACACACTCAGCAGGAAGGTGGAGAAAGCCATGGGAATGTATGAGATGTATATTGTTATGAGGTATGGAAAGATATTGGTGTAAGAATTAAAAGGTAAAAGATGACCATGACCTAAAGCAGCCACTCTATTTCAGGCACAAGGATGTGGGACGATTTACTTTAATAGGTAAAGGGGTCAGGGATTGGAATAAGTTATGAAAAGAACTGATGAATAATTTACCAAAAATTTTAAAATAATTAAAAGTTGAAATCTGTAGAGGGCTAAAGTAGGTTGATACAGAAAAGAAGGGGGGGGGGATGGATGTGTACGGAAACTGCCACCGAAGCATATGCTCCATAGCATTTTAATTAAATGTAATGAACTGGCATCATGCTTTCAATAATTCTAACTAATAGGGCATCATACTTCAAAACTTGTTTATTCGTAAGTGTGGTTCTTCAGAATCTCTGTTTTATTGTGAGCTGTTGCCAAACACAATTTTTCATAAACAATTTATCATCATATCTTTCTCCAGTTGTGACAATCATTATAACACTGATGAACCAAAGGGCAGTTAAACGTGAAAAACAAATGCCACAAGTCTTCTTACCTGCAGTCCAGTACCATTCAGATTAAACTGGTTGCACTTAATGATAACCACAAGCCACAGTGCTTGTTGCACCTACTTCATAAGTCTCTGCTGTGCAATTATTTGTTACTGCACATTGGCAAATACAATGAACTACTTGATATAAAGCAACCATAACATCAGCCCCATGAGTAAAACACTTAAGTATCCATGTCATGTTAGAATAACAGAAATACTACAAGATTTGACATTTTTAGAAGGTTTTTTTTGTGTATGGTTTTACACCTAATCAACATCAAGGAATAAAGTGTTTCATACACATTGATACAATGATTTCATTCGAATTGGCTATATTAAAAGACAGACCACTATTTTTAGAGAACAGTTATATATACAATGTCTACATCATATCACATTTTGATATTTCTAAAAGATCTCATTAGTTATTTACACACAAATTTTAATTTTAAAAAATTAATGGAAAGGAAACAAAAGATTTTATATAGCAAATTAAAATAAAAATAGCACTGCCATCCACAGATGATGGTAGGACCACTGTGACACGAAAAAGATACAAACACACAAGAAACACTGTAATTATTTGCCTTATACACTACATGAGCAGAAGCACTTGGTTCATACAGGATGTGAGTTTCATGTATGTGTGTATTTTTATTTTTTTTTTTTTTTTTCAGGTATCAACACTATCCTGCCATCACTATTTTATAAAGTGGTTTCTTCCTTTAATCTAATTTTAATTTTTTTTTTTTCTGTTATAAACAAATAGAGAGGTTGTGTTTAACAGTACAAAAAGTACTATTACGAGGGTCAAAAATAGTAAATAATAGTTTTGAATCAGAATTTTAATAAAATATGTGATAGGCAAGGAATAGTTTGAAATTGTCATAATTTTCAAGCAGAAGGAACTAAAAAAGCAAAAAACAAACCTGGTCAAAGTTAATTCATCCTTTATATATTTGTTGATGCGTTCAAGTTCTAGTGGCAAATATTTGTTTACAATATTTTGAATACAATCAATCTCTTCTCTACTCGGCATGTGCCATTTTACTTGAAAATTATTAATATTTCCAGGCTTTCCCCAGTCCTATACAAACAACATATAAGAAGAAAAACTGAATGTAACATCTGAAAAACTAACATATACACAAGAAACAAATGACATAAAAAACAGTATAAAGAAGCACTGAAAAGCAAACGAAAATTGAATTATTAATATATTTTACATTAGGCTTTAAGAAGACGAAATATTGTTATAATTAACAAGAAAGTACTGCAGCACATTGTCAGTACAAAACAAAGACAAACAAACTGTAGATGTAGTTTCTGGCTGCAATATGTCAGGTTTGACAAAACTCTGTGATTTAATATAAGCACAATGCAATAGAAAGAAATGCCATGTTGTGATATTTATGTGGCAGTATTGTATATGGGTGACAACAAGAGCTATGTCACATGGTTCTATATTCCTGAAGGACAACATAGCCCAAAATACTGTGGAGCAATTTTTGTTGCTGTTGCTCTCCTGCCTTCAACTTGGGCGAGTGGTGGGAATGTTGCACTTTTCCTTTCTACACAGACGGAAAAAAAAATCCCAACACCAAGAAAGACTTGTGTTAGATAAACGAAATTTGGTAGGCGTGTTTATACATCTGAAAGATGACATCGATTCAAATTTCCCGCTTCGCGCATAAGTGTGGCGCTAGTAGCGCTACTCAGAGCTTGCAAATCAGGTTTGCTTTAAATACGCACTGTAAAGTTTGTGAACGTTATTTACCGCTGAGATTTGACATAGTGAGTTGATGTTAGCCAAGAATGCCTTTAAGAAGACGAAGAAGCCATTATCAACAGCTCACCGAGTTTGAACGAGGTCGTGTAATAGGGCTACGAGAAGGTGGATTTTCTTTTCGCGATATTGCAGAAAGACTTGGCCGGAATGTATCCACTGTGCATGATTGTTGGGTGCAGTGGTCAAGGGATGGTACTGCCTCAAGAAGACCGGGTTCCGGGAGGCCACGTGGCACTACTGAGAGGGAAGACCGCCGTATTCGGCGTACAGCTGTGGCGCATCGTACTGCGTCTGCGGCAGAAATTCGAGCTGCAGTTGGTACCACAGTGACACAACGAACTGTTAGAAATCGGTTACTTCAAGGACAGCTCCGAGCCAGGCGCCCTGTAGCGTGCATTCCACTGACTACAAGCCATCGCCGTTTGCGACTCCAGTGGTGTCAAGCCAGAGCTCATTGGAGGACGGAGTGGAGATCTGTTGTGTTTTCTGATGAAAGCAGGTTCTGCCTTGGTGCCAGTGATGGCCGAGTGTTGGTCAGAAGGAGGCCAGGGGAACGCCTGCAACCAAACTGTCTGCGGCCTAGACACACTGGACCTACACCTGGAGTCATGGTCTGGGGAGCAATTTCCTATGACAGCAGGAGCACTCTTGTGGTTATACCAAACACACTGACTGCAAATTTGTACGTCAGTCTGGTAATTCAACCTGTAGTGCTGCCATTCATGAACAGCATTCAAGGGGGAGTTTTTCAACAGGATAACGCTCGCCCTCATACCGCTGTTGTCTCGCAACGTGCTCTACAGAGTGTCGACATGTTACCTTGGCCTGCGAGATCACCAGATCTGTCTCCAATTGAACACGTATGGGATATCATTGGACGACAACTCCAGCATCATCCACAGCCAGCACTGACCGTCCCAGTATTGACAGCACAAGTACAACAAGCATGGAACTCCATACCACAAAGTGACATTCGAAACCTGTATGACACAATGCATTCACGTTTGCAGGCTTGCATTCAAAATTCTGGAGGTTACACCGGCTATTAATTTAACAGTATTTCACATTTGAAATGCATTTTCTTGAGCTTAAATTAACCTGTGATCTTGAAAATTTAATCAATTAAACATGTTAACTTGACAAATGCATTGTCCAAATTTCATTACTCTACAATAATTTTTTCTTGGTGTTGGGATTTTTTTTTCCGTCTGTGTATAAATATAAATAATTTAATGTAAACAAGGGGTGTAAGGGTTTGGGAGAGACTATACTAGCCTCTTCCAACCAAATGTCAACCTCTCCTTCACGTGGTTTATCCTGTTTGCACGGACAAGGCTCTGGAAACTGAAAGATTACCGGCTTAAGGAATCACCCACTGATTGCTGACGGCCTCGGTAAGGAGGGCAGAAGAGTTGGGACAGGTCCAGGGTACCCTCTTGCCCTTGGGGTTGGAAACGGCCCCTAAAGATGGTTGAATTGGAAATGATCAACGGTATGGGGATGCAGAAGGCGAGGACATGTATTCCTCTCAAATTATATATATTATGATAGCTTCTTCCTGGATAAAATAGTCCCCCAATCAGATCTCCGGGTGGGGACTGCTCAGGGAGGAATCATCAGAATTGACAGAAAAATTCTATGATAGGAACATGAAATGTTAGAAGTTTTAATAGGGCAGATAGGATAGAAAACTTAATTTTTTTATGGCTTTACGCCTAGTCAACATTGAGGTCATTAGAGGCAGGACAGGACTGGGGACAAAGAACGTGAAGGAATTCCGCCATGGCCTTTTAAAGGAAGCTTCCCGGCATTCGCCTGGACTGATTTGTGGAAACCATGGAAAATACAAATCTGGATGCTCGGACAAGGGAATCGAACCGCAGTCCAAAAGAATGCGAGGTTAGAGCGTTAACCGCACACCCACCATGCTCGGTGAGAAAACTTAAAAAGGGAGATGGAACAACTTAAGTTAGATGTTGTTGGAATTAGTGAGATTAAATGGAAGGATGCACAGGATTTCTAATCTGAGGAACAAATTTGACAGTAGAATGGTATTGTTACATTAATGGATATAACATACACAAAAACTGAAACTTTGTGGTGTATACAAATCATCAGCAGAAAAACAAGTTATGCACCTGGTCAGCGTGCAAGGCAAAATACTTTGATAGAGTACTCTCACCTGTGTACATCATGTTTTTCTGCTGATGAACGAGTTAAGATCCAATAATTTCAGTTTTTCTATATCAATTCATGTGCCCATTCCACCCTATGATCAATGTTAGTAAGTAACGGTTTCTTCCTCTATTCTATTACTTTTTTCCCCTTCAAATTGATATCCTGCACCTTTTTCCTTTGAAAACTATTTGGAATATGAACTTATGATAAACGTGGCTGGGTAGTGCACTTGGGTGAGGTGAAAGGGAAAGGGTTTTGATTTTAGAGACAATAATGGAAGGATGTGAAAAGGAAGGTATGAAACACTGATTAAGAGCTTGCTCAGGTATGGTGGGAAGGATTTTTAGACATCAAATACTGATATTATAGGGAGTGATAAGAAGCCAACTTCACTTTTGCAACGAAAACATCATAGAACGTACTAGGTAATTATTATAATACAAGATTCAACTGTGTACTCACTGTAATAAAGGAATTGGATGAGAGAGATTGGTCAGTATGTATAAAGCATGTTGGCTTGGGTTGATACTAAGTGAATAATTAGGAGTAGTGTGTGGCAGGAAAGCGAGGAACATGAAAAAAAGTTAACACTTGACTTGACAAATAAAGAAGGGATTATGGTTTGATATAAGTTATCTACTGGGATGGGGAGGGTGAACAACAAAACTCAAAAGTTGAAGTATTTTAAGTAAAAAAAATGTGTATAACATCAGAACGTGTGGATATTGTGTGCAATTAACTAAGTTAAAATTATTTAAATGTAAAAACTAATATTATATGAAAATTTCCTTTGTAACTAGACCAGAAACAATTATCGGAGTTTCAAGCTGAACACTCTTGCAGTTAACCGAAAGAAAAGAATGTTTCATGTACATAACAAACACAAGTGAAATTTACAAAATAAAGAAACATAAGTCCTCAGCTACCATGTGGGAATAATATTTCTTCAGCAAACTTTAATTTGTACAGGAAATATTTCAAAAGTATTTTAGACTCAATCAGTACAATCAAAGCAGCATTAAGCATTCATAAAGTATCATACCAAACACCTGTTAAGAGAGTCATCTTAACAATACAAATCAAACTATAAATACTATAAATACCATAAATATAAATATATATAAACTATAAATATATGATTAATACAATATTGAGCAGTCTGGCAGCTCCTTGGTTAAGGTCCTTGCTCTTTAAGTTAAGGATCCCAGAGTCAAATTCCTGTCATCAGGTCGCAAGATCACATGAATTTAATACAATGTTGAAGTTCAGTCAATTCACCACAATATCTTTGGACATAAAACATATTGTTGCTGCATATGGAATTAATAATAGATATTTCTTCTATGAAAAAAAAAGTGCATAAATACGAGGGTGAATCAAATATAAACAAGACTTTATTTTTAAAAATATTATTTTTATTTTAAGTGCAAAAAAGTACATATCTTATTTTTCTACGTAATCTCCTGCTTTAGAAACACATTTTTCCCAGCGGATAGGCAGCTTCCCAATTCCTTCCATGTAGAAAGATGCAGGTCGTGTCTGCAGCCAATTGCGCACGTAGGCTTCCACCTCAGCATCACTGTTGAATTTTTGGCCTCCCAAAGCTTCCTTGAGAGGACCAAACACATGAAAGTCACAGGGTGACAGGTCTGGACTGTAAGGAGGGTCCAGTGTCTCCCACCCCAGTTTCTCCAATTTTTCCCTGGTTAAGGCTGCTGTGTGGGGGCGAGCATTGTCATGGAGAATAACCACTTTCCTCATCGGTAGGTCTCGTCTTTTGCGGCGATATGCAAGTCAGACCTCACTCAAAATGTCGCAGTAGTAGGCCGCATTGATTGTCCTGCGCTCATGCAAAAAATCGAGGTGCAGCAAACCACGCTGGTCAAAAAAAAACCGTAGCCAAAACCTTGCCAGCCGATAGTCATGACTTGGCTTTCACTGGTCCAGGTTCTCCTTTTTCTCTCCACTCCATACTCGCTTGTTTGGACTCAGGGGTGTAGTGGTGCACCCAAGTTTCATCACAGGTGATGATATGAGTCAGAAATGGGTCCCCTTCTTACCGAAATCGTGCCAGAAGACGCTCACACACCTGAAGTCGATTCAATTTCTGTTCTGCTGTGAGAAGGCGAGGAACCCACCTGGCGCACACCTTACGGTACCCAAGCTCCTCTGTGAGTATGGAGTAAGTGCTCCCATAACTTATTCCGACCTTACTTGCAATTTCAGAAGTGGTAAGACGCTTGTCATCTTCAATAAGCTGTCTAACACAGCTGATGTTGTTCTCTGTAATGCTGGTGCGGGGTCTGTGATTATGGCTCTCATTTTCAACATGATGACGACCATCCACAAACTGTTTATGCCATGCAAACACTCTGGCTCGCGACAGTGTCTCTTTCCCGAACTGGGCAGTCAATCTCCTCAAGATTTCTGCCGGTTTTACGCCTTCTGCAGCGAGAAACTTGATTATAACACGTTGCGCAATCGACGAGTGTACCTCTTGCTCCGACATCGTGACGGTTGGCACTGAGCAAGTCGAGGGGGGGGGCTAACGGTCTTCCCCCACTCCTGACAAACCTACCTATCGCCAAACGAAGCGGGAACGTTCTCCCACCACTATTGCGCCCGAACGGCCGAAAGTCTTGTTTATATTTGATTCACCCTCGTAACATTTTGAATAGAAACTTCAAAAAAGAAAAACAGGATTACCCACAAAGTAACTATACTTTTTAACTCAATACAGTAAGGCAGATGAGAAATAAACTATCTGTAAAAGAATAAGTTAGATTGTCATAGTAATTTTCCATTTCCTATCAACATAATCAACCAATATGGATATGTTCTACACATGTAATAAAGAGGAGATGGTTAACGATTTCATACCATCAGCATATGGGTGGATACCGGTACCAATCATCACTATTAGAATGTAATGTATTACTGTAGGTCAAAAGAAGGACATTACTGTCTGCACTTAAAGGAAACTTCTATAATTGTAGATATGATTCTAAAGATATAATTGTTCTGATGAAGCCAGATTTGATTTACCACCCCTTCCTTAGAACTACCTTCTGCAAATATTTCAAGATTTTTTATCCAACAGCTTGGTTTCACACAGCTTTCTGAAATCACTATCCAGTACCACCAATCATCACCTAATCAATATCTGTGCCATGAGGGAACTTTCAACCAATACAAACCTGATCATCCTCACAGCAGACAAGGATTCATGAATAACAATGTTTACATAGCCAAGACCCTTCATCAGTCATCAGATAGATACACCTACTGCTCCCTTAGCTGTGACCACACATTCACAGCAAACAAAAGGAGTTCATACAGTTCAAAGGATCCCTCCAATGTCTCACACCACAGTCTACATCATTATCAAAAATTTACATACCCCCACCTTATTTATACCTTCTTCCAAAAGACAATTAGCCCGGAAACCAGGGATACCCTATAGCTGCCATTTATAGTTTACCGGCATAATACATTTCTGCCCTTGCGAACCAACATCTACAACCCATACTCAGTCAAATCGCCTCCCAAATAAAGACTCACAACAATTTGTTCTATGTCAATTTACTGTGCCCACACCATTTCCTTCAGAGACCACTCTGTTAACGATTGATATTACATCCTTGTACACCTAACATTCTTCACTGCACTGGGCTTAATGCCACTGAACATAATCCAGTTCAGCACCCTCCCAACAGCCTCCACCACATGTCATTCCTTATATTTAGTATCGGGCAGGCCAGAGTGATAACTATCTCTCTGACAAAGGCAAAATCTACCATCAGATTTGTTACATCCTCATGTGCAAACCTCTTTCTTGGCACTCTTGAAGGGTCATTTTTAGATAAAAGTCCACCTGAAACCCCCGATGTGGCTCAGATTCATAGATAACATTTTATGATCAAGACCAATGGGGAAAACAATCTACTTTGTTACCTGAACAACACCAATGTTTTTAATACTCTGAACTTCACGTGGGCCTATTCCCGCATTAAGAGCACTTTCCTGGCTATAGATTTGCCCTCTTCAATGGCCACCTCAGCTCCTTGATCTTCAACAAACCTACCAACCTACAACAGTATCTTCATTTCGAAAGTTGCCAGCCTTATCACATCAATTGTCGTTTTCCCAACAATCTTGGCATTCGCAGTAGTCACATAAGCTCTTAACTAGCAGTCCTTCTCGAGGTATTCCAGCAACACCCTCCAAGCACTGGTACCCCACAACCACCAAATCACTTTAGTGCACCACATCACAGCCTGCACAGCCCATCAACCACCCTAAACACTCAAAAAATAATCACAGCCCTGTTCCCTCAGTACTTTCCAGGCATGGAATCAATTAACCAAGACTTCGAGCTAGGTTATGATTTCTTACAAGCCTGCCCAGAAAAGATATCCTCTCCAAAATCCTCCCATCCCCTCAAAGAACAAAGTTTGGTAGACCATCTAAAATCATCCAGATACAAGATCCTCCCCATTTCACTAGACAGCCCCTAGATTCAATGTAAGCTGCACAGGTGTTCAGCCGTATAGTGTCATATAAACACTACGTTTTTACAGCTGGTTCTGCTGTCTTCATCAGATGCGAATAAAAGTTATAAGCTGGAAATCACTGCCTAGACTGGTTTAGCAGAAATCATTAATTTTGACAAATAGCAGCACGGAGTATATGTGTTGTGTTGCTATTTGCCAAGCTAGGAAATGACTTCCAGCTTACAACATCTGATCTATCCGTCCTTGATGAAGACAGCAGAAGTCTCCACTTGCACAACAACCCCTAGGTTCTTTCCCGTGTAACAGATTGATGAACAATGTGGAACATATCAGGCCTCCAACACTTTAACCCATCACTGGAGAAAGCTTTTGTGACAGAACTCAAATATTTTTTAAAAAAGAACATGATATTTTGCTCCTTGAGTGTGGATGAAAATTGGTAACATTTATTCTTATAGAAAAGTGAGACAGTGTAGGTTGCTATGGAAATAAAAAAATCAAGGCTAACAGTGTAGACGCATAGATAGGTTGCTTGGAATTATCATTGCCGAAACGAACTTGCATTTTCAGAGATTACCCAGTTTCAATGTAGTTCCTAGAGGATGATAAAATATACATTAAACTTAAAATTGTCTGAAAGAAAAAAGACTGAATTATTTAATAGTAATAATCAGTTCACAAATCATCAGTTATAAGTCGGACCGAATGATAACGGTTATGCGACACTTTCCCACCATAGGACATGGCACCTGTGAAGCCTCCCACGTAATATAAAAGCTACCTGCAACTACTGTCTGGCCTCCTACACAGATCTGACCATGAATAAACTGTCCATTAAAAAGAATGGTCACAGATGAAATGTATTCATCCAGAATCCTGACCACCCTGTAGCATCTCATACCACATTGCATTAAACAAACAAATTGAATTCTTGATTCACTGTATGCAATATCAGCTTCATCCCAAACAACAGCAGGTCCTCTTAACTTAGAAGTCACGATTTTTTTTCTTATGGTTTTACACCTCGTTGTCATGGCTGGATGGTACTGGAGACTAGGAATGTGAATGAATTTGGTGATGGCCTTTTGAAGGAAGCATCCTGGTATTCACCTGGAGTGATTTAGGGAAACCATGGAAACCCAAATCTGGATGCCCGGACAGGGATTCAAACCAGCATCCTCCTGAATACGAGGCCAGAGCGTTAACTGCTCACCCACCACGCTCGGTAGCAGAAGGTAAGAACTGGCCTACCAGTACAAACTGGAACACCGGCAGCCGTCAAGTCACAACTGAAAATAATATACAACATTCTTCCTTCTTTTCCACCCCTAAACTCTAGCCCCACTATCTCTTCCCAGCATGAACCACTGCTTACCAGAGCTGATGTTTAAATTAGTGTGCAGTATCTTTGAGCCTCTGTCCATTTATTTCAAGTTTTTTATATACATATATTATGCTCTTTATATTCGAATCTAACAAACTGATTGCACAATATTTATTGCAGACTTCTCCTGCCTGTTTGTGACATGTTTCTATAAGATAGTTTGCAATTGCGCTCTTAAATCCACTCTCTATACCCTTCCCAATTTTTATTGTTTCCCCACTGCAAGGCACCAGTAAACGGACTGTGAGCCCCTAATTAGCTCCCAATGTTCGCCATGTAGATACGTTGTTTCATTGTTGACAAAGGGCCATGAACCAGAATGTTTAATTTGTCCCAATATTAAGAACCTATTGTTTCTAACATTATATATGTATTTGTTAAACTTAATTCTGTAGTCCGACAACAGCAGCAGCACTGTGGAAACCCAAGCCATATGAAAACTGTCTGGAAAGTCTAGTATCATCATCCTCCCAATGGCAAGGGCTTGACCATGATATTCATGGACTGCGATAGCTATAATGCTGAGGTCCCAAGGCAGTTTTCCAATACGAACACCCACTGCCCACACACCACAGATCCCACACTCTCCTTATGCAACGAAATAAGAACTTTCTTGACCTAGAGGATCCCTTGGGTGGTTTCTCTTCTCGATCCATTTCCCTCCCAAATCCTCAAAATCCCTGCATGTTCTTTCCAAGATCCATGAACCTAGTAATCCTGAGTGACCTATAGTTGTGGAATATGACAATATGGGTCACCCACTGAATGGATTTCAGCCTAGGTGAATCAAAATCTTCCTTCCCTCACAAAATAAAAAAAAATAAAAAAACTGCACACTCCCCTGAGCATCTTACCACAGTCTACACTCCTCTACATCCAGACTCCTTCTTCATCTTTACTGATGTAACTTCCGTTTATACAAACATCTCCCACAGTGGAGGCCCTGGTACACTTCCTAAATATGAGACTCCACACAGTCTTCTCGATACATCCTTCCTTACAGCCTTGATTCACTTCATTCTTTCCAAAACCTACTTCTCCTTCAATTCCCAAGTATATCAATAGTCATTCAATCAACTTAGCCCATATTTAATCTACGCTCAAACGATTTTCCCCACTGTGAACACTACCTATGGCAGGGTGCCTTAAAATCTCTGCCCACCTCAAGCCCAATAATTTGCAACAATATCAACACTTTGATAGTTGCCATCCTTTTCACACCAAATCTTCCTTGCTGCCTTGCTGTCTAAGGCAAATGCTTTTATTCTGATGAGGAATCCCTTCACAGGTACTCCCAAAGTCAATCAAGCCCTCATTTCCCACAGTTACTCTGCAGATCTTGTACAAAAGTAAATCTCTCACACTGCCACCCTCCACTCTCCACATAATTGCTTTAATCTTGCACATCTAAAAACCAACCATGGTCCTATATTCATCATTTTTTGCTTGATCTATATTCTATCATCACATCCTGCTACACAGGCATGATTTGCTATGCTCATTCTCTTAAATGTGTATCTTTCTCCACAAAATTCTAAACATTGCTGGCACATGTTACAGCAGGCCACCCAGTCTTAAGAACATCTTGGTTTGGCCACTCAGATTCTCCAATTTCTCTTTTCAATTGAACAGACTTTGCTGCATCCGTCTGTCACTACCTATTCCAATCTGACCACAGGGGAAGTATTCCCCATAACATGATACACTAAATGCACCATACCGTACCATTTATGCCGACTAACCTCGCTCCACTGAACTAGTTTGTATGTAGGATTCACTACGAATAAAGTCTCAATCAGAATGGATAGCCATATTCAAACAGTCTACACCTGCATTCCAGACCACCCATCCAGTAATGCATCTTGCTAATTCCTAAAACTCTAGCAATATCAGCAACTGTTTCACAGTGAGAGCTGTTGGAGTCTTCCCAGAAACTACCACTCCATCTGAACTTTGCAGATGGGAACTAGCTTACCAAAATATCCTGGGTACCATACATCCTCCTGTCCTCAATCTCTGCAAAACACTACCTTTAAAATCATCATTAATTGTTAATTTATTTATTTCTTTTTTATGGGTTTTTCTTTTTTATTACTGCTGCTTTATTTACTCACTACATATAAACTGTTAAGAAACGGAGACGATATAGGTGGATACTTTAAACATTTGTATACGAGAATAACCACGGCTTACTAAAGCTGAAGGTTGCTGCAGCAGCGAAACATTGAAACTTAAATTTTTGGGCTTATGTACCTTCTTCGACAATAGAGTGAGATAGCTGCCCGATAAAGGCTGGCAGCTAACTGGAGGTGCAGGTGGCAAGAGGTGTTGGTGGGAATTGAAAGGCATAAACTCTAACATTGTGAAAGTGGAAACATATCGCAGGAACAAGTCGCTGACTTGTGGAAGAAGTTATTAACCAGTAAAATTTTTCATAATGTGAATATGAAATATATACAAACAAAAAAGTAATGAAACAAAGGAAAATGGAAATGGCTTTTAGACAATATAATTGCAAAGGTAAGGGAAAATGAAACATCACTCACCAAAGTTGAAGGCAGCCACGAGTGAAAAACATATACAATATTTCGATTTTCACCTTATTCGCGTTATAGGAAACAAGTCATGTGATTTGGAAGGTATGCACACACCAAAGTTTATCACATGACATGTATGTATAATAACAACGAGCATGAAAATACTTTAAGGCAATAAATCTAAGGAAGGATAGGGAAATACGGCCCAACATTTATCACAGATGAAGGCGGCTGGGAATGATGAATTTAAAAAAGAACAAACACAAGAAACGCACAATATTTCGGCAGTAAGCCTCATTCTTGCAGAAGTGAGACACCAGGTGGAGCCAGATGAGTACATGGTGACAGCTGTCTGGTGAATGGCAAGGCCGGCATAGATGGTAGTATAGGAAAGGGGGGAAGTGCAAATACTAAATCGATAATGCTGAAGGTATATTATCATTGAAAGTGGGAGATCAACATAATAACTGAGTGGCTCTCCTGTACTACCATCTATGCTGGCCATTCCATTCACCAGACGGCAGTCATCGTGTGTAAGTCTGGCTCTGCGTGGTGTCTCACTTTTAGCAAAAAATAAGGCTAACTACCAAATATTGCACATTTCTTGCATTTTGTGAGAAAGAAATTTGCACTGGGGTGGGTGCAAAACCTTCGGTCTCATCTATAACCGTGCTCATGCCTAGGATAACTCCAGCTCTTGCTTTGTTACATTAAATCAGTTGCCACTTAGCTTGATAAAACCCCAAACTAAGGGAAGGTAATAGATAATAATGTTCACAAGCTTTAGCAAAGTCAAAAACTGAACTGGCATCAGACAATGTTTCCAAAGAGAAAATTACAAATGCGATTAACCGATCAAGCCAGACCAAACCCCATTATTCAATTAATTAACACAAGAAAGCAGAGAAAAGTTCATCACTTGTTTCTAAAGTTCAACTTATCCGTTGACAAACAACACTTAAGTTACACATGGAGAAGAATACTGCTTCAAAACAACATAGTAATGTTCTAACTAAAACTTGAATACTGAGCGAGCCTACATTGTGCCAAAACGGAGTGTTATTACGCTCATACCAATCCTACAATTCTGGCCGGCCCACTGAGAACAAGGAAAATTTTGGGCTACTATTTATAGAAACGTCCTTGGGAACTCAAAGACTTCCGTGTTTCTCACAAGAATGATCTGGTAATCTGATCTGATATCAGTTCTCACGCTTGTAAACTTACATCACATTCTTGGCCTCTGACGACTAAAAATATTCCTATCACTCTGAAATTTTGAGAGTTAATTTTTATCCTTATGAAAAATTTTGTAGGTTCAACAGTTAGCCATAAAAAAATTATTTTAATTTGATTCCCAAGACCTGTTAATAACTTTCATCGTTTTGCAGTTACAAAACTGAAATTAATGTCATTTTACTCCTAACGGGCTACTCTTTCATTTACTATCAAGCAAAGTAAACCAAAAATAGAATCTGACTAATTACTATTTCCTAAGTTCTTAAAATTATCAATCTGAAAGTGACTTTAATAAATTCTATATATCAAAAAATGATTATTTAGCGAATTTGAAGTCTCTAACTGCCTTCTTCAATTTACTATCAATTTTTGTAAATATCAATTCAGGTGAATGCTTGAGGCCGATGCAACAGAAAATACTCTTGTATAATCTTGTTCAAATACTTTCTGAAAACTGTAAAACCTGGTCTCTAGCATGAAATAACATGGTAACCGAGTTCAAAAATTATATGCAATTCTATTCAATTTAACTCGTGGTTCTGTGAACAAATTTTGCCAAGCAGTTAAAAAAAAATTAGTTTACCTGACAGTTTGTTCTTCCCAGCCGCCTTCATCTGTGATAAGAGTTGGGTCATATTTCCCAATTCTTCCTTAGTTAGTGAAACATTTTTTCCCTGGAGTTATATATAGTTCACTTCAAATTATTTTACCCCTCCGGTCCCACTCTATTCTACAAGCCCAGTGGTGAACCTTGGTGTGAGCTCACCTCCACTGCCAAATGGCCAATTCCTCTCTGCTTGAATAAGGTTTTAAACCAAAATATTACACAACTATTTTCCTCAACTTAGTTGAGTGATTAATTTTCCCTTTCCTTTCAAACTCTACTGTTTGTAAAAACTGCATGACGAAGGTGACATGTCATTACAATGAAATTTCACTGATAAAGGAAATGACAATACAAAAATGATTAGAATTATAGAACTGTACATGCATTTTGACTGCAAAAATTCAGTGCGCCGTGAAGCCGCCTTGCGCTGCATTCAGAACCTCTAGATGTAATGGCATGGAATCAAAGAGAGCCTTCACATGCTGCTGGGAAACATGTGGTTTTTAGGCACTTCCACAAAGCATTGACAGTGGTTGCAGAAGGACCAGAATGGACAAACTGCCAACAACCATATCCCAGATGAGTGTGAAGAGAAGCAGTGGTAGCCATCGTTCCAGAGTCATGTGTGTGTGTGTGTGTGTGTGTGTGTGTGTGTGTGCGTGTGAGCGCGCGCGCACACGACTATAAGAAACTGAATGCTTAAACGCACACAGGAAAGCACCAGGGTACAGAATTATCAGTGATTTAGTAGAGCCAATTCAGAAAATGGAAAAATAATGTCAAATGTGGATTTGGCTATTTGAGATAATCTCCACAACTATTAATGTTTTTTTCCTTATTTTGATCCAATAAAATTAAATTCTGTAAAATAATATCTGATTGAACACTAACTTTATTTCTAAAAAAATAAGTAGTTTAAGTAATAAAGTATTTATATATAAACCTCACTTTTATAACAAGGCACAAGTTCCAAAAGCTTCTTGAATGTAAGCTCTTACTGTATATTTTACTATTGGTTGTTGCCACTCTTAAGAGGTACAAAAATTGAAAATTACATTATTTGATGCTATTACAATATGAACAAAATACTGTAGACATGTAGAGTACAGAAAGGATATTGATCATGATGGTTCAAAAATATTCTGTAAAAGTCATGAATTTCAGCTTGCAAGATAAAAAACGAGCCAAAGCCCTCAATAACAGACAACAACTGCAAAATGATAAACTAGTACAACTATAAACAACTAATTTGATACATTGTGAACATAGAAAAATATTTTTTTGGAAATATTAATTGAAGTTTGTATAGTCTTACACTTTGAGCATATTTAGATCTTTCTATATTATCCAATAGTTAATGAAAATAAGTGTCCCTTAACATAGATAAACATACGAGAGCCAGGATGATAAAAATGAAAACACTTAATGTTTCAGTAAAAAAAAAAAAAAAAAAAAAAACCTTAGTCATATTAGATGTATCATATGTGGCTAGGGGATCAGATGTGTAAACATCAAGACTTACCACATGACTAATTATCCAATAGCTATTTAATGTTAAAACTTTAACACATTTGTGAAGAACTCTTTTATAACTTCTTTAACAAGTAACTTAGGACTGTAACCACTTACCCTTACTGGCAAATAATCTTTCACAGGAGTATCATAAGGTATCGCAGAACTGCGATACTCCAGAGGCATAATGTAACTCAAACTGCACAAAACATTTTTCAGTATTTTGCTTGAAAATGTATAACCTTCACGGCAAGTCAAATGCAGTGTTTTGTCTAAAACTTGCATTATTGCAGGAATGTAGGCAAGTATACATTTACCATCACAGTCAACAACCTAACAAAAGGTAAATTATTTTAATGAAACATCATTGACAAGTATGAATAATTCTTCAGTAAACTATGTTGAACACACACCTCTGAGAGTAACAGTAAATTATACAAAAGTTCATCATCCAGTGTTTCATCCTTCAATATTTCTTCATTTTCTGTCAATGTGATGATTCTGTTGCATAAGTGAGGAACAAAGCATTTGAGAGTTTCTTCAGCATTAGCCTGAAAATCCAAATGAACAGAACAAAATACAAGTAATTAATGACAACTCCACAGCTGATTATCAGCCTCCGAAATTTTAACACTGCAAATTTATAAGTAGACTGCTAAGAATGAAATTTTATTTAGCATATTGTAAGTGGACATAAAAAATATTGCTAGAAACATATAACAATGATGTTTGTAAGAATTATGATAAATGAATACTCCACCACATACAACAGATGACCGCAGAATGGTGACAACACACAAAACTGACACAAACACAGAAAAAACATTACTGATATTCACATTTTGTGTATGTTCATGTTATTTTTGTGAATCAAGGTTATCCTGCTGTTATCTGTGGTAAGCAGCAAGTTATTCCCTTACCCTGGTTTCTTTTTTAAAAAATATTTTTTGCTATGAAACTGATGTTTCCTTGCAAAACTAAAAACATAATTGATAATAAAATTGCAATGAATACACACCTTCGAAAAAGAACGAGCAATTGCAGCAGCAAACTGTCCAGCAACTTTAGTTTCCAAGATTCTTCCAGTTAAAAATGTATGCATTTTTCTTAAAGCCGACTAAAACAAGCAAATAATTAATTAAAATTAGTGGTGAAGAAGTATAACAAAATGCAGATTAATTTCAAGTAACCAAAAATAAAAATAAAAACTTATGATGAATCTGAGGCACTTAAAAGATGAAGTATCCAATGGCATCTTCTTCCACATTTTGCCATAAAACATTTTATCTTTCCAATTCCCCATACCATTTCAGTTACACAATTTAGCAAGTGATTTCCAACACAATTTAAAAGACATAAAAACATTTCTACCACAATATACAAAAATTTAATACAGCAAAGAGAGAGAGACCAGAAATACCTAATGACATACCAACAAAGAGAGTGTACCAAATTTCCAAATACAACTCATAATTAAGCCTTCTCAACTAAGGTTTGATAGTAAAAATGTGGTAGCTAAAAAAAAATAATGGAAAACCATTTTTATTACCTTAAAAATGCTAGTAGAAGCCTGCATAAGTAAAGCTGTGCAAGTAGAACCTAAAGCAGTTTCTGCCATTGTCTCCAATTTGCTTTTTTTGTCATTGTCTCTTTCTAAACGAGTGTTTTCTAAAGAACTGCTGTCTATAAAGACAAAACACCGATCGAAGAACTGAAGAACAAAGTCTTCAAAATTTGCAGTCGCCAGGCACACAGTTTCTTCTTCCTATACACACACACATTTAAAAAATCATTTGACATGAAAGTTGTGTCAGATTTCTAAAAATTAATTATGATTACAAGCTTTTTGAATACAGCATTGCCACTAGAAAACTGTTTTTTTTATGCATGAAACAGTCATGCTTCAGTTCAATAAACCTTTTCTCCCAGAGTCCACCATTTTTAAACACACTTACCTTTCACTTGTGATGCATCTAATCAAAAAATGTAATATAATATAAATATAACTTTTTTGTGTGTCTCTTCCAACATGTCTGGTAAGTAATAACTTCAAATTAACACAATAACATTTCAAGTGTACTGATAAAACCAGTAGTTAATACATGCACTTAGTGACTATGATAAAAGCTTTTGGTATAATGTATGGCCTGTGTACTAGTACAAAATGAGTGACATGGAGTATAGAATATTTGTTCAGAGTTCAAAAAATACTGATGAATTAACTGGAAACCTCATTGTGTTAATGGCTCGCTTCAATATCTTATCTCCAAATGTTTATATAATTCAATATGAACACTCAGTGAAATTATCTGTTAGTGATTCTGAATTGATGTACTTTATCTATAGTAAGGCAATTGATGTTTCTGCCTTTCCCAAAATTAATTAAGTATCCTGTTAGTGCATTAAGTGTGGGCAAGTATTATTTCTTGCAGAAAAAACAAAAGGAAAGATGCAAAACTTTGCATGTATATATGTAGATGCATAAAGGTTATGTACGTATGTTTGTTTGTTTATTCTTCATAAAAATCCACAGTTTTCATCCGATCTCGATGAAACTTTGTACTCTTATCCTTTGAAATAAGAACAAAAATACTGTCTGCATTTGGTTTAAAAAATTTTCGTCAAATCAAAGTTGTCCGGTTCAATTTGGGCAATTAGGAGCCGATAAATTCGTCATTAAAATGACATAAATGTTGTCGAAAAATTCGCTTAAATTGTGTTGATGCTCCGCAGTATGCCACCACAATCGGCAACAATCTGCGCGCGCCAGCGGGTGCGTCTCTACTCTGGCCGAGCAGGGCTCAGCCCAAGTAGCCCTCTCGCCGCTTCACCAAGTAATAGGCGCTTTAGCTCAGCGGTAGCGCGCAAGGCTGTCAACCGTGCAGCTCGGGTTCGAATCTTCGTCCCAGCTACTACAATTATTTAACTCACTTTTCTTCAACTATGTTCTAGACCATCTATATATTCTAAGGAAAAGGTTCCAGGATCAATCGTAACCTACACCTCCATCGACACCGTGGTGGACATTGAACAAGCTGTATTTTACCCCAAGGAATTTCTGAATTCATTGGAACTGCATGGAATGCCTCCACACAAACTACATTTGAAAATTGGCTCCCCAATAATTCTTTTGCGCAACATTGACCCTTCCAGGCTGTGCAACGGGATGAGACTTTCCGTTTAAACATTGCTTCAGAATGTCATTGAAGCAACAATAATTACCAGAAATGTTAAGGGAGATGATGTTTCTATACCAAGCATTCCTATGATACCCAGCACCAGTCGTTTGCCCTTTGATTTTAAAAGCTTGCAGTTCCCCGTTCGACTTGCTTTTGCAATGACTATTAATAAGGCTCAGGGACAATTGCTCAACGTTGTCGGCATAAACTTGGATACACCATGCTTTTCACATGGTCAGCTATATATAGCCTGCTCAAGGGTTGGGAAGCCAAGTCAACTTTGGATTTACGCAGCACAGGGAAAAACTAAAAATGTCATGTATCAACAAGTTATTACAGATGTTATGTAAATAGCCGTAACATCCGAGCTCAGGCTAACCGACATACTGTGGCAACAAGCCACATGCACTCTTTATAGCGGCCTTCTACGAGCTGTAAGGGACAATGCACTTGCAGCCCTTTGAAAGGCTACCTGCACCACTCTGTTCCAAACTCGACTTTCAGCCTAACGAAACCCTTCGCAAGGGTCCACCCTCGCTCTCGGAGACAAAATCGCCAGCAAACTAACAGCCACCGGGAGCGTAGCTAATTTTCCTCTTCTTTGTTTCTACGTAAAACAACACTTTGTCAGGTTTAAATAAGAGACCCTACTTTACCCTCATAACCAAAATCACTCAGCATCCTGATATTCTTGACGACACATCTAAACTCCACTTCGCTCCCTACCACGCTGCCTTTGCCTTGACCAAAACAACCCTTTTGAAGGCTAACAGGCGAAAGTTCAATGGGTATTCCAATCCACAGTACTTTTGAACTTAAAGGAATATTTTCAATTTTCTGGGATCGGATTGAACTTTGCAGAATTGTGTACAAGTTTCTACACAGTTCAACAAGGTTTCAGAAAGTTTACAGTTAGACAATTTTGTACAACTTATGGAGCTCTCTATCATATTCAACAAATTATATTTGGATTTCTTTACAGCACTATGCCAGCACTGTAGATATTTCGTAAGCAAGCCTTGCTTTACATGCGGCTGGGATGGCTAGACATAGACCAGAGCTAGTTCTTGCAAATTCAACCCCACACACCTTCTAAAAAATGAAAACATAAGTAATATTTCATTCATGTGACCAAATGCGGTCAAAGCCCGCTACGCAAGTGGGCAAACTGTGAATCCTTAGTGTTCTGTTGCACACTCCACTGGAGGTAAGACTTTGCCTTAAGGAGCAGCAATCTGGACACTCCGAATGAGCTGGCACGCAATTTTCAAAGATTCCAACCACCCTCCATCGTTGATCGATCACCTCTCCCACAAAACCACCCTCTTCAATTGTTTGAAGATCTGGTTTTCACCAGTTTGGCTTCTCCCAGTTTCATGATATCACTACCCAGTGGCACCAATCAGACTGTTTTAGAAACCTGGGCCATTAGGGAACCCTCCTCTGATCCAGACTTGATCATTCTACTGGCAGATAAGGGCTCAACTAAGGTAGTCTGAACCGTTTTGACTGTTGGTTAAGCACTGCGTCAACTGTCTGACACTAACACTTACCACCCTCTCAACCATGATCCCACACTTGTAGTCAATGATAGAATAAAAGATTATATACAGTTTAGTTTACCTCTCCAAGTCCTCCCTCCCCATTTTGTCTCGCTTCTCACTCCAAAAAAGTCCCACACGTTCCACATACCTACTGCCTAAAGTTCATAAGCCTGGCAACCCAGGATGCCCCATAGTTGCTGCATGTGGTTCACTGACAGAATATCTCTGCCCTGGTGGATTAGCATCTACAGCCTATTGTCAGCCAGCTTCCCTCCCACATCAAAGACAGTCAACACTTCCTCTCTTGGCTGTGTACAGTACCCAGACCTCTTCCCCCTGACTGCTTCCTAGTAATGGTTGATGTGACCTCCCCATATACAAATATTCCCCACTGACATGGTCTCGGCGCCATGGAACATTTTCTAGACCAGCATCCCCACAATAGCCTCCCCATCAGATCCTTCCTAATCACCCTGGCCGAGCTAATACTCCACAGAAATTTTTTCTCATTCGATGGAAAAATTTACCACCAAGTTAGCAGCATGGCCATGGGCACCGGTATGGCTCCCTCATACGCTCTACTTAGGCCACCTGGAACAGTCATTCTTAGCTGGAGCCTATCTGAAACCACTTTTGTGGGTCAGATTCATTGATGACATTTAAATAATCTGGACCAAAGTGGAAGACAACTTACTCAGTTTCCTCAATAAACTTAATATCACCAGCACTCAAATTCATGTGGACTTACTCCCACACACATGCCACTTTCCTGGATGTCAACCTAAACCTCACAAATGGCTACACCAACTCATCTGTCCGCATCAAACACACCAACTTACAATAGTAATTATGATAGCTGCCATCCTTATCACATCAAACGCTCCCCTACATTATTGGCATTCGTGGGAGAGACATATGTTCCAATGAACAGGTCCTCCAACAGTATTCTAGCAAAATCTACAAGGCCCTGATATGCTGCAATTACCCCCCAGATTCAGTTCATAAACAAGTTTCACGGGCCACATTACAACCCGCTCAACCTATCAACAGCCCACAACCCTCTAAAACCAACCACAGGCCCGTTTTGATCACACCATACTTCCCGGAATTGGAATCCATCAATCGAGACCTGTGATAACGTTACGACTTCCTTCTAGCCTGACCTTAGATAAGAACCCTCCTTCAAAAAATCCTCCCTCACCCAACCCAGAACCTGCTTCAGCAGATCTCCATATTTCAGCCATCTCTTGGTCCATAAACACTGGGCCACCCAGCCTGCAAGACAGCCCCAAGTTTCGCTTCGTTTCCTTGCAACAGATCCCACTGTAAACTATGCAATATGCACCCGCCTTCCATGACCTTCACCAACTCCGTAAGTGGGGAAAGTTTCCCCATCACAGGACTGGCCACATGTGTATCCTCCCACCTAATATTTCAACTCACTAGTAACCATTGCCCAGCCTCCTACATTGGTCTGACAACAAATCCACTGACCATCAGAATGAATGGACACAGACGATCTGTATTCACTCAGAACCCTGACCATCCTGTATCATATCGTGGCACCAACAATTTCAACACATGCTTCGCGGTCCGTGCCATCAGAGCCCTCTCGGACAAAAGCAGCACCTCAGAATTCAGGAGATGGGAACTGGCTTATCAGTATCAACTGGGTACCAGACAACCAGCAGGACTAAATTTAAGGTAGCATCAATCTTTCTCCCCCCCCCCTTTCCACCCATCCCTCTCACCTCCTACCTTTTCCCACAGTTTGTAACTTCAAAATTTGCTTGGTTTTAAATTTATTAATATTTTTACTTCACATATTTCTCAGGTCTTTGCACACACATACAAGGTGTAAAAAGAAATTCAGGACCATTAGCTGACGTCTACCACGCTTCCGTGACGGTATTATTTTCTGGTTTATGTCTTTATATCCCCACCCTCACTTCCTGCCATCTTCCCCCCCCCCCCCACCACCACCACCATTAGCTACCAGCCTTGTTGGCTAACTCAGTTAGCTGCCAGCCTCCATCATGCAGCCAACTCAATACTACTGAAGAAGGGCTATAGGATTGAACATTTTGCTCTATGTGTGTATGTGTTTTTTCCGTGTCTCGATGCCGCAAGAATCCACTTCTATGGTAAGTGGTGATTTTTCTCCTATCCAAATGTTTAATATAAATATATATATATATATATATATATATATATATATATGGTGGCAATACATGGGTAGCTCTCATTTCATCTTTCATAATGTCGTGTCACAGGTCATGCTGCTGTAAGCAGGAACCATCACTCACCTGAGGCTATGTTTAACCAGTGTTTAATTAGTGTGTAATATCATTTCCCTTATTCGAATTTCTTCATATTCTTTATTATTTTTATTTGTGTAAAAAATTTTACTGTAAGGTATTTGCTGCCAACTCTTTCCACCTGACTGACTTGTTCCCACGATATTTCAATTTTAAAATTCTTGGGTATATGCCTTTCCATTCCTAAATTATATACCCTGCCTTGCTAATTTTTCCAACACCCGAAACGCCGATTGATGATCTGAACCTCCAGTTAGCCTACAGTAATCATCATGCAGCTACCTTACTATATTGTTGATGAACGGAAGTGAACCAAAAATTTCAATGCTTGATGTGTGTACTAATCTCTCCGAGTTTCGGTGCTGCCTTCCTTTCAAATGAAGTAAGAGATAGTTATTCTCCTAACCAAATCTTTTATATGTTCTACTGCTAAGCACCTATTGTGCTCTAACAATATATATACTGCAAGATGTGCAACATACACCATCCCACCACCACTTTCACCACCATGTTATGGGGGAAAGCTTTCAGATCATAGCACATGCCTCCTGCAAAACCTCCCATGTAATTTACATGCAATCACTGCCTGGCTTCATATATAGGTTTCAACATAAAACCACTTTCCATAAGAATAAATGGTCACCGACAGACGGTATTCACACAAAACCCAAAGCACCCAGTTGCTGCACCATGACTCGGATAATTTCAACTCTTGTTTCACGGTCTGTGTTATCAGCCGTCAACTGTGACCTGCAACAAGGTTTCGACTTCCTTCGAGCCTGCCCCGAGATGAGAAACCTCCTTCCAAAAATCCTCCCTCACCCATCCAGAACCTGCTTCAGGAGACCTCCAAACCTCAACCAACACTTGGTCCATAAACACGGGACCCCCCAGCCTGCAAGACAGCCCGAAGGTTCGTTTCCTTGTAACAGATCCCACTGCAAATTATGCAGTATGCACCCGCCTTCCACCACCTTTACCAACCCCGTAACTGGGGAAAAGCTTCCCCATCATAGGACTGGCCACATGTGTATCCTTCCACCTTATCTATCAATTCACCTGCAACCATTGCCCAGCCTCCTACATTGGTCTGACAACAAATCCACTAGCCATCAGAATGAATGGACATAGACAATTGGTTTTCACCCAGAACCCTGACCACTCTGTATCTTATCATGCTTCCACTCGTGGCACCAACAATCTTAACACGTTTTGCCGTCCATGCCATCAGAGTCCGCTTGGACAGAAGCAGCATTTCGGAACTCAGAAGGTGGAAACTGGCGTATCAGTACCAACTGGGCACCAGACAACCACCAGGACTAAATTTAAGATAGCAACAATTTTCCTCCCACCCATCCCCTTCACCATCTACCTTTTCCCACAGAACCATCGCTCACCAGAGCCTATCTTTTTGTAGTTTGCAACTTCAAATTTAACTTAATTTTAAATTTCCAATTTTTTAAAAAAGTAATTTGATTTTGTTTTTGAACATTTCTCAGTTTTTTGCCCATACATCCATTACTTAATGGGCAATATAGGACCATCAGCTGACTTCTACCGCGCTTCTGCAATGGGTACCTATGGGCAGGATTATTATCTATTTATTAGTATTTTCAAGCTTATGCCTCTCTACCCTCCCGGCAGGCTTACTCAGTTGGCTGCCGGCATCCAACATGCAGCCATCTCACTACTACTGAAGAAGAGCCATAGGCTATAAAATTTTATTCTATATGTGTAAGTGTTTTTTTCATGTATCAACGCCACAGGAATCCTCTTCTGTGGTAAGCGGTGGTTTTTCTCCTATCCAAATGTTTAATATATATATATATATATATATATAAAGGATAGGGAAATAAAATCCAATGGTGGCTAGGATTGATGAACACATATTACACGATATTTCGGTATTGAACCTAGCTCTTGCAAGTACACTTTATGGTGTTATATGTGATGACATCATCACCCACTTGATGAATGGGAACCCTGGTGTTATGGCTTGGGCATGAGGGGTAATGATGGAGGGGGAAAACCAGTAATGTAATAATAATAATAATTTTAGAGATATACTATCATTATAAGTGGGAAGAACATAGCCAAACTAATTAATATGACAGGATATAAATACAATGATGCAACTAAGGAAAATGGAAGCGGCTTCTAGGCGATATAAATAAGAAAAGAAAGGGAAATTAACCCACCACATACCAAAGTGGACGGATGCGATGAGAGAACACTAATGCTGACAAACAACTACACAATATTTCGGCATCTGCCTTGCTCACAAATAGAAAAACGGGCCATTAGGCTCGGAACGTGTGGTCATTAGGTAACGTTCGTTGTGCACACACGTTCCGGCCATTAGGCTCGAAATATTGTGTAGTTGTTTGTCAGCATTAGTGTTCTCTCATCGTATCCGTCCACTTTGGTATGTGGTGGGTTAATTTCCCTTTCTTTTCTTATTTATTTAGGATATAAATACAATAATAATAAATGGGGAAAGCCTTTCAATAGGAATACTGAATATAAGATCTATAAAATGTAACAAATAATCAAGTGTTGGGTTTACAGGAAGGGTCTTATTGGAAATTGAGGCCAGGTAGATGTCTGGTTTCAACGATATTTTGGTAAGCTAGTTCCCATATGCGAAGTTCAGAGAAGGTTGTGGTATTAGGGAACATCTTAAAAGTTCTTACTGTAAAACATATGTTGAAATTTTTCAGTTTGTGGGTGTTTTGCCACTAAATGGGAAAAGTTGCTGGAAAACACTACTTGCCTGTGGCCATTGAATCTGTTGGTAAGTGAATTAGTGGTGAGGCCTATATATGAACTTTTATAATCAAGGCATGTGATTTGATATATAAGATCTGTTGTGGCCATGTGGCATGTCCCAAGATGGAGAAGGTTTCTCTTGTAATCGTATTGGAGTAGGTGGTGGTAGCCAGGTTCATGCTGCATGTTCCGCAGCAGGGTCTGTAATATGGGAATGATCTGTGTGGTAGTTTGATGGAATTACAAGGACAGTATTTGTGAACCAATATATTTTGAAGTTTGGTGTTCTGCTGAAGCGTGTACTATGGAAAATGGGTAGGCTTTTGTGAAGAAAGATGCGCATCTCGGAGCAGGAACATAGAAAGTCATGTCCATGATGAAGGATTAAGTTAATGGATTCAAGGTGATAAAAGAACTGGGTGATGAAAGCAGGGCTGTGGTTAGTTTTAAAAGGTACAGTAGTTGTGTGGAGGACAGGTTGTAGCACATGCGATTTGTATCTGTACCAAATCATGGGAGTAGTCACATACAGTGAGAGCTTGGTACAGGATTTTGGTTTATCTGAAGAGGGATTCTTCATCACAACAGATGTATCTGCCACAAAAAGCCACACTAAGGTAGGCAACATTTGGTGTGGGAAAGACGGCACCTATTGAAGTGAAAGTATTATTGTAGATTTGGAGGTTTGATGTGGACAGATGCAAGGAAAAGTCAATATCAATAAAAGACATGGATGTGGAACTAAGTTCAGGTAAAATTAAAGGAGTGATGTTTAGGGAGTGGAGGAAGTCTAAAAAGTGATTTTAATTATGGATCTTGATCACAAAAATATCTGTCTATGTATATGAACCACAAAAGAGGTTTGAATGAGAGTTTGTTTAGGAATTATTGTCGCAGAAGGCTCAAGAATAGGTTTGAACATAGGATTGCAGTGCCACGTATCTGGTAATAATCTTGAAAGTTGAAGGAAAAGAAGTTTCTGATAAAAAAAAAGTGTATCTCCAGAATTATGCATTGTTCATTCAATACTGGCTTGACCTCCTCCCAAAACACCACCCCCAATGCCCAAGCCAGGCTACCTGCGTTATCCATTCCCCAGGTGGGCGACAATGTGATTGCATCTAACCCCACAAAGTGTCTCATGTACTTGAAAGAATAAGGTACAACACCAAAATATCATGTTACATGTGTTTGTATTTTTTGTGTTTATCGTTCCCAACCACCATCATCTATGTTATGCGTTGGGTTATATTTACCTACTCTTGCTTAATTTCACTGCCTCTGAAAATGCTATTTAACAATTCTGATAATCTATTGAAAATAATCTCATTGATCATTTTCTTCCATAAACAAAATTATGGACAGAACAGGAAGGACAGAAGAGTGAGATAAAAAGTACAACAATCTTGATTAAAAAAAATCAACTCTACCTCAGTGAGATCATTCCAGTATTTAGTCGCCTGTGAACAGTCAACAATTGGTACTAGAGTTGCAAATGTAGCTATGAACTGGAAGGTAACAAAGCACTTGCGGATATCGTTGGGATCAATTCCAGGCAGTATGGACATAAGCAGTGGCACAACATGTGTGGGTCCTTCTCTGTAGCTGTCACTCTGAAGCATGGGCCGAGCTACTGCAACCATGCACTGCACCGCTGCAGTAAGCTTGTGTGGCTCGGTAACAGTCTCGATGTTGGCATACATCCTGTAACAGTTTAAAAACAAGTTACAAGTGCAACACACTGGACTAGCCGAAGTTTGTCTGAAGTAAAAAATTAGCTCATCCCATACCTCACCTAATACATACATACATGATTAAGGTATATAGTGAAAAACTGTAACATATGTTCATGTTAAATGTGTTCATTGTGTCCCCCTTGCCCTCATCCGTTGTGAGCAATAGGTTTAATTTTCTCATTTTACCCCATTTTCATTGCCTAACAGCATTTTAAATGTCGCTATTAACACTGTTATTGTTATTTACTGAACTATGGAGGATTTTCAGAAGTAGCAGTTCAAAACAAAAGGAACAAAACAAGTTGGATGTATTACTAAAAATCCTGATGATAACTACATGGATCTCAGGATATTTTTAAGTAATTCAATTATTTTATTCTATTTTTAGAATTTGTTAGGATCCAGCCATATACCGGGGTTGGGTATCGGCTTGTACACCTAAACTTGAAGTCATTCAAAATGTTACCAAAAGTTCGGGAAAAGTTCTATAACCGTGAAAAACCTTGTAGAATGCTAACTGTAATGGTGAAGACGGCCGCCACTTACAGATTAACCTCCTGCAAGAAAGGTACTAAGTTAGAAATAAAAGTCTGAATCACTGAGGTAAATATTCTTAAAAATTTTCGCAGAATTTACAAAAAGTCACAGTTAGTAATGGCAATCGGGAAAATCATTTGCCGAAGATCACAAGTCATGAAACAGAACAGACCGCACCACCCCGAATGAAATTGAAAGTTAAAGTTCACATCGATGAACACATGCCGGAAAGTTTAGTTTTCTATGGTTGCCTATCCTGTTAGTAATGGCGTCAGTCAGCCATGCTGCCCGAATTCCGGTTTCCCATCAGCCACCGCGAACCAGGCTTACTCAAACCCACGAGTTACGTGTGGACTCCACAAGATGTTCCGATGTACTGCCTGGAGAGCTTGTCCGGGCTTCCTTTTATAAAAATGGCCTACTGACCTAGACAATAGTCTATCTAGAAAATTTTTTTGTTAACTTAGAACTTCCAGAAAATCCCAAGATGAAGAGCGTAACAAGACAAGTGTGGTGATGTGGTTGATTATGTTTTTAAAGTTTCCAGAACGGTGTAAATGAATTTTGAAAGTTGATTAATCGGAAAGCACGTTTGTTTAGAGTATTGCGATACGTCACATCCGAAATATGGATTTTCAAAATTTTAAAATATTCAGTTAATACTATTTTCAAAGTGTTCCCCAGCTTCTGCTGAGTTCAGTGGTGTAAAAATCTTTTAAATTGGTGAAGGATATCCAAAGTTATTGAATTTCTAAAATTTGCTAATTTCCTAAGTGGTGCAATATCTTCACTTTTTATTTAAAGTCTGTTGTGGCCTGTAACTAATTTTAAATCGTACCTTTATTTAATTTAAGTACTTTAGAAAAGTTTTTAGTTCGTGAAATGTGTTAACCGGAAAGAAATTCAATTTGCAAGTCGGTTTCTACGACGCCACCAAAAATCGGATTTTCATTTATTTATATCTTCTATTTATTAGTTGATGGTGTAAGCTACCGTACTCTCTATTTTCGATATTCAGTCAAAATCCAACGAAGTTTGAGGTTAACAGTCAGTACACGATACCATAGTTGAAACCGAAATAACAACACTTTAGGTTCAGAAAAGTAAATAAACAACACATAACTACCATAAATAAGAAGTTCCTAATAAAATATAAACCATAAACTTACCTAAATGAGCGTAATCCATAATAGTTCTGAAGTAAAATACATAAGTTTAGTTACACAAGCATAACACTAATATTCCACTAAATTGAAAACTGTAAAGCACTCTAATAATTATAGTTTCACCATTTGATATTAAATTCACCAATGACTCGCAGTTCCAGACTAATTTAAAGCAGTAAATATGATTTTTAAAGCATCTCCACATGGAGTGAATGCAATATTTAATTCCAGCACATCTAGGCAGTTTCAGAGGTCTAAAAGTAGATTTAACCAAGCCAAATAACCGGCCAGTCAATATTCTTTAAGTTTCCGATAACCATCAACTAATGAAAAGAAAATATCATATATATTATTTCTATAAGGTATTTTTTTGTCACAAGCCTATATCTTCCTTCATACTTAACCGAAATCAATGAATGAGGTATCATTTTAAAGCTTATGGTCTCCACTTTGGTTAAATCGTATTTTAAGCAAGAAAGTTTTCGGAATTCGACCCTTAAAGGGCAAAAATGTAAATTTTTCTAAAATGCTGTTTTCTGTGTTACGAGTCAGTTATCTCCCTGGATACCTATCTGAAACCGTTTTATGAAGCATCGTTTTAAAGATTAAGATCTCCGCTTTACTGACGTCATATATTAAGCCAGAAATTTTTCGGAATTCGACCCTTAAAGGGCAAAAGTATCAATATTTTTGCAATGCGTTTTTGTGTCACGAGCGATTTATCTCCCTTAATATCTAACCGATATAGATAAATGAGGTATCATATTAAAGAATAAGGTCTCCGCCATGGTAACATTATATTTTTAGACAGGAATTTTTCGTAATTCGACCCTTATAGGGCAAAAATGTCACTTTTTCTAAAATGCGTTTTTTGTATCTCGAGACATTTATCTCCCTGGATATCTAACCAAAATCGATAAATGAGGTAGGATTATGAGGAGTAATGTCTCAGCTTTGTGACATCATATTTTAAGAAAGAATGTATTTAGAATTCAACCCTTAAAGGGAAAAAGTATAAATTTTTCTATAACGCATTTTTGTGTCACAAGCGATTTATCTCCCTTAATATCTAACCGATATAGATAAATGAGGTATCATATTAAATAATAAGGTCTCCGCCATGGTAACATTATATTTTAAGAAACAAATTTTTCGTAATTCGACCCTTATAGGGCAAAAAAGTCACTTTTTCTAAAATGCGTGTTTTTTATCTCGAACCATTTATCTCCCTCGATATCTAACCAAAATCGATAAATGAGGTAGGAATGTGAGGAGTAATGTCTCAGCTTTGTGAAATCATATTTTCAGAAATAATTGTTTTGGAATTCAACCATTAAAGGGAAAAAGTATAAATTTTCCTATAACGCATTTTTGTGTCACGAGCGATTTATCTCCGTTAATATCTAACCGATATAGGTAAATGAGGTATCATATTAAATAATAAGGTCTCCGCCATGGTAACATTATATTTTAAGAAAGTAATTTTTCGTAATTCGACCCTTATAGGGCAAAAAAGTCACTTTTCCTAAAATGCGTGTTTTTTATCTCGAGCCATTTATCTCCCTCGATATCTAACCAAAATCGATAAATGAGGTAGGAATATGAGGAGTAATGTCTCAGCTTTGTGAAATCATATTTTCAGAAATAATTGTTTTGGAATTCAACCATTAAAGGGAAAAAGTATAAATTTTCCTATAACGCATTTTTGTGTCACGAGCGATTTATCTCCCTTAATATCTAACCGATATAGGTAAATGAGGTATCATATTAAATAATAAGGTCTCCGCCATGGTAACATTATATTTTAAGAAAGGAATTTTTCGTAATTCGACCCTTATAGGGCAAAAATGTCACTTTTTCTAAAATGCGGGTTTTTTGTCTCGAGCCATTTATCTCCCTCGATATCTAACCAAAATCGATAAATGAGGTAGGAATATGAGGAGTAATGTCTCAGTTTTGTGATATCATATTTTAAGAAATAATTGTTTTGGAATTCAACCATTAAAGGGAAAAAGTATAAATTTTTCTATAACGCATTTTTGTGTCACGAGCGATTTATCTCCCTTATTATCTAACCGATATAGATAAATGAGGTATCATATTAAATAATAAGGGCTCCGCCATGGTAACATTATATTTTAAGAAAGGAGTTTTTCGTAATTCGACCCTTAAAGGGCAAAAATGTTAATTTTTCTAAAATTCATTTTTTGTGTCTTAAGCAATTTATCTCATTGGATATCTAACCAAAATCGAAAAATCAAGTAAGATTATGAGGAGTAATGTCTCAGATTTGGTGACATCATATTTTAAGAAAGAATGTTTTTGGAATTCAACCCTTAAATGGAAAAAGTATAAATGCTTCTATAACGCATTTTTGTGTCACGTGCCATTTATCTCACTTGATATCCAACCGATATAGATAAATGCGGTTTCATACTAAAGATTAAGGTCTCCGCCGTGGTAACATTATAATTTAAGATATGAATTTTTCGTAATTCGACCCTTAAAGGGCAAAAATGACAATTTTACTAAAATCTGTTTTTTGTGACTCTAGCCATTTATCTCCCTGTATATACAACCAAAATCGATAAATGAAGTAGGAGTATGAAGAGTAATGACTCAGCTTTAGTGACATCATATTCAACCTCACTTTTCACCGATTTTTTTTTCGCGAAATTTTCGCATGGGTCGTCTAGTAAATAAATAAAAGTCCACTTTTTGATGGCGTCGTAGCAACTAACTTGTAAATTTAATTTCTTTCCGGCTAACATGTTTCATGAACTAAAAACTTTTCTAAAGTACTTAAATTAAATAAAGGTTCGGTTTAAATTTAGTTTCAGGCCACAACCGCCTTTAAATAAAAAGTGAATTATCCGTTGCACCATACAGGAAAGCAGTAAAATTTAGAAATTCTATAACTTCTGATATCCTTAACCGATTTAGAAGATTTTTACACCTCTGAACTCAGCGAAGGCTGGGGAACACTTTGAAAATAATATTAACTTGATATTCTAAAATTTTGCAAATCCATATTTCGCATGTGACGTATGATGACGTATCGTAATACTCTAAACAAATGTGCTTTTAAATTAACCAACTTTCAAAATTCATTTACACCGGTCTGGAAGCTCTAAAAACAAAACCAATCACATCACTACACTTGTCTCGTTATGCTCTTTTATCTTGTGATTTTCTGGTAGTTAACAGATTCTTTTTCCAGATAGACTATTGTCTAGTTCAGTCAGCCATTTTGATAAAAGTGAACACGGGCATGGTTTTTTCGCACTTAGCTGAAGTATCTGGTCGGGTTCGGATGTAGTACTTTGTTAGGCGAGTTCAAGCAAGACTGGCACCGGCTCGCGGTGGCTTATGGGTAGTCAGGACCAGGGCAGCTTGGTTGACCGACACCATTACTAAGCAGGCGTGGCAATCTCTAAAGTCTAAAACTTTCCGACATGTGTTCATCTTAACTTTCAATTTCATTCGGGGTGGTGCGGTCTGTTCTGTTTCATGACTTGTGATCTTCAGCAAATGATTTTATCCAATTGCCATTGCTAACTGTGACTTTTTGTAAATTATGTGAACATTTTTAAGAATATATTCCTCAGTGATTTCGGACTTAGACTTTAATTTCTAACTTAGTACCTTTCTTACAGGAGGTTAATCTGTAAGTGGCGGCCGATGTAACCATTACAGTTAGCATTTTCCAAGGTTTTTCATGGTTATAGAACTTTTTTAGAACTTTTGACAACATTTTGGATGACTTCAAGTTTAGGTGTACGAGCCGATACCAATCCCGATATCCCGCTTCGACCCTAACAATGGCTATTGGAAACTTAAAGAATATTGGCTTGCCAGTTATTTTGCTTGGTTAAATCTACTTTTATAACTCTGAAACTACTTAGATGTGCTGGAATTAATTATTGAACTCAAACCATGAGGTAATGCTTTAAAAATCATATTTACTGCTTTAAACCTGTCGGAAACTGCGAGTTATTAGTGAATTTAATATCCAATGGTGAAATTACTATTATACCAGTGCTTTACAGTGATCAATTATGTGGAATATTAGTGCTATGGTTGCTTAACCAAACCTGTTCATTTTACTTCAGAATTATTATGGATTACGCTCATTTAGGTAAGTTTATGGTTTATATTTTATTAGAAACTTCTTATTTATGGTTGCTATGTGTTGTTTATTTACTTTTCTGAACTTAAAATGTTGTTATTTTGATTTCAAACTATAGTATCATGTATCGAATGTTAACCTCAAACTTCGTCGGATTTTAACTGAATATAGAAAATAGAGAGTAAGGTAGCTTACAAATTATTACCCTGAATTTTTGGTCTAACAAGTAAGGGGGATAAAAGTCAAATGACTCGTTCCATCCTGCTACAGCCAAAAAGCTAATACAACAGTGGTGTGCAGTTGCCCCCGAGGTTGCACACTAGCAGTGATTGCCCTCACGATCCAGATGTTGAAGCTGAGATCCCTGTTCTCCTAGACACACATTGCTCCACCGTCACCTCATACGGAGATCGTTGACGCATGCAAGGAGTTAATGATATGGGAAACTTGCAGTGCTCACAAGTTTCCAGCTCACAAGATTTGTCAAAACCATACCTTGCACGTGCATACCAGGTCCCTGCGGGTTGCACTATTCGGCAGCTGAGCAGAGGTATTATTGTATTTGCTACCTAAATATACAATGAAACTAAGGAAATATACTACATAAATATACTACCAACATAATATATAATACCTAAATATACTACCTAAATATATGTATATCCTAACATGTAAGGGAAAAAGAAACTTGCCTATCATTCAACAGGAGGAGGGCAACAATGACAAAAAATACAATATTTTGGGCTATGCCATTCTTCGTGAAATTAGAAACAAGTGATTGAGATCGCACAGGCACCCAGTCAACACAATTATGACTGGTAGTTTCAACCGTTACAGAGTGGACGTGGTTGGGCAAAAAAAGACAATATAGGTGGAAATGATTTGTGAAAATGTAATTAATCACAATAAAATGTTAAAAGTAACAAATAAAAGAAGATCTACACAAGCAAATGACACCAGTCGGGCACTACAACAGACTGCAGATTAAGTGAACGGTCACAGCTAATCAGAAGCGGACACACCAGCATCTAGGACCGTCAGCATATCCGGGCGGAAAGGAGCAAGTGGCCCCAGTAGGTGGCCGCAGCGGGCCGCGTATAAATCCGACACTCTTGACCAATCAGAGCGAGTGGGCCTTCCAGCTGAAGGTATAAAGGAGGTTCAATGGGTGGCCAAGCCAGTCGAGGCAGAGACAGTCAGCTGAGAACAACTACAAGACACCTGATGAAGACAGCAGAGTCAGCTGTCGAAACATCGTGTTTTTACACCACTATCCGGCTGGACACCCGAGAAGATTTTGTTGCAGTTATAAAAACATCTGGATATTGTGGGCCATTTCTTCAATTGGAATAGGATCAATTTTTATGAATAATTGTCACGCCAATACAATTGAATATGTCATTTTTATTTTCACTTCATTCTCTGAAGCATCTTCAGCGGTTCTGTATTTTTCATTGCTCACATTTGCTTGTAATTGTACAGTGTTTCAGCATCAGTTGTATCTGTAATAGCAGTTTGCATTACAGGTATTTGTTGCATCTTTATGAGTAATTTCCTAGCACTTTCACTGCACTATAGTATATTGATTTCTGATGGCTTCCATTTCAATATACTATAGTGCAGTGAAAGTGCTACAAAATTACTCATAAAGATGCAACAAATACCTGTAATGCAAACTGCTATTACAGATACAACTGATGCTGAAACACTGTACAATTACAAGCAAGTGTGAATTTTTTATAATTCACAAACGCTGAAGATGCATCATAGAATGAAGTGAAATATGTTCGGATACTTAAAACAACATATTCAATTGCATTGGCATGGCAATTATTCATTTACAAAAAGTAATAAAAAATTGTTTTTTTCTCTGCCCTCTTCCCCCTTCCTATTACTAATGAATACGGATAGTTGAGTAATGTTGGTCAATTGTCTATAGGTTTGTATGAATTAGTGAACACTGATATTTGTTTCAAATAATTTAATACAGTAATAGAGAACATTACTAAGTCACTCAAGGAAATATGATAATTTATGCAGATGGTAAGAATGTTGGAAATGATTGGCTATTGCAGATATTTTAAAGGTATCATTTATTTGAAAATACTGATAGTTTGAATGAATGTTTTGAATGCTGCTATTTCAAGGAATTGTATATAAATACAATTAAAATATTTAAGAGGATTATTAAATGGATTTATGATGAACAAATAGATTCTGAAAAATCATGATGGGGAAAATTAATAATTATGTTACACTTGGATGAATTTGGATGTCCTATTTTAATTGTTATCTATTCACATAAACATGTTGATAATTGTATCTTTATTATCTGTATTAATTGCATTTTCATTTATTGACAAAGAGTTTGTGATTTTTTTAATAATATCTCAAGGATAAATTTCATAATGATCTGAATTAGCTTTTTCGATGAAGGTTATCAATCTCTGGGAAAAGGTTGTAATGTACCCATGACATCTTTCCTTTTTTATTACCCCTCCTTCAGTTACTATGATGTTAAATGGAAGTTTGTGTGTGTATGCTCAGATTTTCAGTGATTATTAGTTCTTATTAATACTCAGTATTTTAATTAAACGGTATTAGGTTCACTTATGAGTAACTTAATACTGTATTTTCAATAATTACAAATTGTTTACAATAATATGCAGGATGTTTAAATTGTTTGAATTATCATTTTTATCATATGATTTTAAGTGATTTTAGAGTATTAAGTTTATTGTTAAAATAATCTCCAAACAAACTATAATTCATGTTTGACTTCAGCAATTGTTTGGTTTTCTGAAACGGCTAGCATTATCTTTTTAGTGTTCCAGAAGTTTCGCCATGTTATAAAAATGATGATGGCAGAAGAAAATTGCTCAAAATAATTTTTTACGGTGAATAGTGCGTTCCACTAGTCCTAATGTGTAATAATACCTATAATTGCATGGGAAGGGATATAAGGTATATGAACGAAGACTGCCCTGTCTGAGGGGCTAAAAGTTTTCTTCTGCTGGAAAAATACTTGTAACTGCTTGTAATGTTTTAACTCAAGGCTTCACTTACTATAGGACAACTTCTGAATGCTATCTTGAATTCCTACTGTCTCAACATTTTTTCACCAACCAGACTTCTTTCTTGTCTCGAATTCATCTTGTGTCTTTATGGTCACTTTTATCTTCTTCTATATTCTATTTCCTCCAGAAGTTGATGCCAGGATATATTCCTCATACACCAATGTAGTGATTTCTCCATTAATTTCTGAGGACTTGATTCATGGTTCTGAGAAGATACTTCTTTAGAAAATTCAGATTCATCATTGTATTCATTTATGTTGCAGCACAAGAAATCTTGTTGACAAACACTAACACCTAATGCTAAAGACTCTAAAATTTCTTTTTCAAGAACACGTATGCATAGAATATGCTGCCAAAGACTTAAATTTCTTTTGTATTTTGGCTCGTCAGCACAAGTTTTCCAACATTATTGTTCAGCTTACTTGTTATTTAACTTGACATTGTTTTGCATCAGTTTCTTTTCTTTGAAATTCTGCTAATTCAAAGACATTATACACTCATTTGTACAATTTAAAATTTCTTCGGTTTATTTGAGCACACCAGAACACATTGTCATTTTTATATGACTTCAAGCCGGTGAAATATTCTCCTAAGGGTGTAGGGGGCGATCCCCCCAGGGCAACAGGTTCCAGAGGGGTGGTCAGAGAGCCATCCCTTTATGATTTGGGGTGCATCCCCAATCAACTTTGGCAGAACCCTGTATATAAAGGAGTATTTTGTATAATAAAATTACACATGTATATTTATTATCCATTTCAAACATTTATGATAACTCCTTATATAAGAAGTAAGTACTAATCAGGCACAGTTTGATCGTTGACATTGCAAAGTACGTGGTTAGGAACAGAAAGTGGAGTGAGGAAGGGCACAAGCAAGTGTGTGCAACATGCTGACTTCTTGTATTACATTTCATTCATTTAGAGCATAGGTGGCCAACCTTTTCATCAGCCGGGCCAAATTTTAGAACTACAATTCTATACCGGGCAGCGTGCATTACTTTCTTGGAAAAAATACTTTAATATTTTATCAAGGAATAAAAATGCTTAAAATGAAATATACATATGTAATGAAGTATTAAATATACAATTACCTTAATGTGACTATTGACATTGTTTGGCAGAACTAAGGGCATCAATGTTGATGTTGTAAGAAGTTGTGGCTACACGCATAAAGTTCTCCAAATGAAGATCAGTGATACGTGTTCTGTGTTGTGACTTGATACTGTTCTTCTGGCTGAAAAGCTGTTCACACACATAAGTGTTTCCAAATAGCGAAATCATCCGCAAAGCATGTTTGTAAAATTCAGGATATTTCTCCTTGTCCAGATATTTTCTGTAGAATTATTACAAACCAACCTCATGGAATTTCTCCTTAAGCTGTATGTCACACTGTAACAATATTCCATTTGAAAATTATCTGGCAATGAATTTATATCCATGGAGAATGGCGTTGAAGATGCAGGTAAAAGAACATGATGCTTTGGAAATCAAGGTTCAAGTTTGATATCAATTAACTGTTTGTAATCGCCATGGCCTGTGTCACATCTGCTTGCAATAATAGTGTGAAAAAAATGAGTGAAATTTTTATTTTTCAACTGTTGTTCCCAAAGCCCAAGTTTCATTTGAAATGCGACAACAACATCAAACATATTATTAACCAATTGGTCTTTGCCTTGCAGCAGGTTATTTAAGTGGCTAGTTATGTTGACTAGAAACATGAAGTCACAAACCCAAGCCACGTCTTCAAACTCTGGGATACTTTTCAACTTGCTTGCATAGAATGATTGTACCTCTTCCTTCAAATCAAACACTATTTTCAACATTTTTGCATGGGACAGCCATTTTACTTCAGTATAAAAAGTAAGGTAATTATAGTCAGAGTCCAAATGCTTGAGGAATTCTTGGAATTGATGGTGGTTCAACCCCTTCGATGTAATGAAGTTAACTATTTCGAAAACCACGCAAACGACTTGATCCATCTTTAAAGAAAATTTTTTGATGAATAATGCAATGAAAATTTAATAATGAGGTATTATCAAGTTTGCACGCTTCATTTTCAATCAGTTTTAACTATCATGTTTTCTGACCATTGCTGGAGCTCCATCCATCGTCACGCCAAATAAGGTGTGAAGTTTTAACGAAAAATGATTTAATGTTGTTGTATCTGACTTAAACAAATCACATGCAGTTGTGGTGTTCTTAAGTGGATATAGAGTAGCTAATTCTTCTGTTTTGTTTAAATGGACATCAACACCTATTACGAAAATCGCTACTTGCGCAGAATCTATTAGATCTGTGCTTTCATCCAATGCTAGAGAATAATATACGAAATCAGACGCTCTGCTTTTCAAATTATCTTCAATATGTCTCCAACATGTCTGGTAATAGTTTGACGAGAGAGGCTTATTTTTGATAATTCTTTCTCCTTTTCTGGACACACAATTTCAAACATTCCTTCACCATTTCACTATCTGAATACGGCTTCGATTTCTTGGCTAATATCAAAGCTAGTGCATAGCTCGCTTTTACATGGATGTTGACTCTGCAGCAGTGTTAGTGAATATTGCCGTGCAGAAAGTTTTCTTCTTAACTTACCTGGTCTAATCGAAATTGTCCTTAGCACTCAAACTTATTTGCATGTTTAGTTTCATAATGCTGTTTCATGTTGTGATCTTTCAATACAGAAACAGATTCTTTGCATATTAAGCATATGGGCTTTGTTTTAAATTCCACAAAAAAAATAGTTAATTGTCCACTTATCCAGAAAACTTCTCAGTTCATCTGCAGCTTTTCGCTTCTTTGATCCAACGTCTTTACTAGTTGATGCAATTATTTAATTGAAGTAGAAAGTGAAATGAATAAAAGTCAAGTGCTAGTATTTACCAGAAACTACTAAAATCGCAACGCTTTAAAAAAAAGTAATAATGGGAACATATTCAGTAAAGATACATCAACACAAATATCATGTATTTTCGACAATAATAATAGTCACATACACACAACTTACATAAAACAGAAACTAGTTCTTAAAAGTCGATCACGTCCACACGCCACAAATACAATAGTACAGCAGACACATGGAATGTGGACAACACATTTCAAATCAAATACAATTAATGCAAAGAGCGTACTCCCATCTATGGGTAGAAGCATTAACTGCTAGGAGATCAATTTCCAATGCAAGCGCTCCAAGAATCAGTTAGGCGAGCCGCTAACACGATGAAAGTTACTGGAACATAAGCCGTGATAAGGCTCGGTTGTACTTCCTTACAGTACAGACTGTCCATCCTCGTAAGATCAATCGAGTGATGATCTTCGTTGAATATCAGCTTAACTTAGTGTAGATATCACCAATGAAAGTTAAGGCTTACGTATATGATGATACCGCTCCGCGGGTCATAAAATGACCTACGGCCGGCCACAAGCGGCCCGCGTGTTGGCCATCCCTGATCTAGAGTATGCTCCCAGGGTCCCTCAAATAGATGTATTATTTAGACTGGATTAACTATTTGTAATGAGTACTGCTGCCAAGAGAAAACTTTTTAGTGCTCATTCTTATCAAATAGAAGCTGAACACAGGCTGATTAAAAAAAAAAATGAGGTTTTAGAACAAACCCGTAAATAGATACATTTTTTATTAAAAATGACAATTCTTCTTCAAGTTGCTCATTTCTTAATGACAAAGAATGGGATCAAATTTCTTTAGTGTGTTTTTCTGATAGCTACTTTTTTAAACATCTTGTATATATATAATCATACTGAAGTGCCTAAAGACATAGGATACATCCAAATATTGTAAAGATTCCCATTTTGCACGTAGAAGTGCAGCAACCCGATGAGGCAAAGACTCAACTAGTCGGCAAAGGCCCCTGGAAGAAATATTTGGCCATACTTCCTTTACAACCATCCATAATTGCAAAAATGTTGCCAGCGTATTACGTTGGGCACGAAATGTCCTTTTCATCAAGTCCCAGATATATTTGATTTGATTTGTGACTGGTGATTAGGTGGTCAAATCATACACTAGAATTGTCCATAATATTCCTCTAACCAATCGTGGAACACTTTGGCCAGGTGAAATTCTGGAAAACTCCATCATTCTTTGGGAATATGAAGGCCATGAATGGCTGCAAATGTTCTTCAAGTAGCTGAACCTAACCACTTACAGTCAATGGCAAGTTCCGTTTGACCAGGGGTCCCCAGTCTATGTCATCTTAACACAGCTCATATCATTAATTTCATATAAGTAATTACTTATTACAGTTTGTGTACAAGAAATAATTAAAAAATTGAGATTTTTATCCTGATACAGGAAATGAGACAAACATCCACAATTTATCACATTTAATTTATTGTGCACTAGCTGTGCCCACGAATTTGTCCTTGTGAAATCTGAGATTTGTGCTGTTAATTCAGAATAGATGGGTAAAAAAAAAAATCCAGGGAACAACCCAGTTTTTTTATTACTTTTTATTTTTTGGATCTTCTGTTTTTCTTCTAAATTTAGCTTTTATGCAAATGTTATAAACACGTGTTTGCGAATCATTTGTTTCTACCAACCATGGAAATTTCCATCCATTATATCTATTATTATCAATGATCCATAGGCACACTTTAGCTTCCCTGCAAGCAGAGTTTTGAAGTGGTGCTACCTATCTTGTGTACAAACAGGTAACTTCATTTGTATATATGTAAATAAACTATGATATCAAATCCCTAACTAAATGTCAAAGTCAATTAGTTATTAGTTTGTATATTTAAATACTCCATCACCACGTTTATAGCACTAACATTTCAACTGCGAGAAGGCTTGCTCCAGTCAATATTAAAAGAGTGCAGTTGGAGGTTCCTAGGCCTGGAAATAATAGTATTCATATTTCCAAGCCATCCAACCACCAGAATGCACTGATACCCAAGAAGCCGGGAAACTACAGCGACATTAGCAACCAATCTCTCTCTGTGGGCAACTTAGTTAAAATCTGACCATTGCTTGTTAGATGATGCACAAAAACACAAACAAGAGAGACATACAGATAAGCAAAAATTCAAAATTTTACAGTTTTGGCATCTCTAATATCAGTAATCTACATTGTAATTAATCTTTTCAAAATAAATTTAACACCATTTCCAATATTCTATAACATAATATAGATACTCAACATGTCACTTGCCATCTAATGACAGTCCTATTCTCTGTATTTATGTATTTTTTAAAGACACTGCTCGCTTGACACCAGATTACACAAATTTCGGATTTGATTAAAATAATTTCAATTAAAATTTTTTGTAAATTTAAATATTTGATTGACACCAGTGAAAACTTATATTTACCAAAAAAATTGTTTAAAGCACATTTGTTAAACATAGAAAACATATATCAAAATTGTTTGATATACTCAAAGTCTTTCCGCACAGTTTTTTGTGGCCCCCGCCATTTATTTGAAAGTGGGTAAGGTCCACTAGCTTCCCATGAAGGATTCAGTTATTGGGGACATATAACTACACATAAAAGTAGCCTAGCACATAAAAACTGTTTTAATGATGAAACCGCAAGGTACGACTGAGGCACGAGTTTACTCAAAGTTAGTTGAAGGGATGGAAGGCAATAACAGAATTTGAGATGGCTTACAGTGAGATGTTTTGGCCGTAAAAGCACTGGCTAGTTGTGAATTATCTTTCTGCAGCAGGTCATATAAATTTGGAGCAACTCACGACTCAGTGATATTAGTGATAGAAGCAATTGCCAAATCAGATTCTTTTTTGTCAAAACATAGAGCCAAACTGAGTAATTTTGTTGTTTCCAACTTATGTCAAAAAATTATGGTAGCTGAAGTTACCCAGTGTATTATTAAAAATCCAGAATGCAAAAATATTTTCCTTTTAGAGCTACCCACATTGACCAACATTCATTAATTATTAGATTAATCGAAGAAAACAGACAACTCTTTTAAATACTTCCTTTCTAACATAGGTCACTAATCACAAGACAGTAGTATTTGCCACCATTGAGCCTCTTAATACCAGTACTGATAATTACAGAGGCCAATCTTACGATAAAGTCAGCAATCATATATATCATTTCTATAGGGTATTTTTTGTCACAAGCAGTATCTTCCTTCATACTTAACCGAAATCAATGAATGAGGTGTCATTTTAAAGCTTATGGTCTCCACTTTGGTTACATCATATATTAAGAAAGAAAATTATCGGAATTCGACTCTTAAAGGGCCAAAATATCAAAGTTTTTGCAAAGCATTTTTGTGTCACAAGCCATTTATCTCACTTCATATCTAACCGATATAGATAAATGAGGTTGTCGGGAAAAGCGAGCTGGGATTTAGTTTAATGAAAGTTGTAGTTTCTTGTTAAACTGGAATACATAAGTTTATTTCTGCTGATGGTACATAATCAACCACCAACTTCAACTGATATGACCGCTTTCTAAAGTACACACATCACTTAATTTGACCGTGGATAAGGCTAATACAGACTGGTCGCCAAAGATACAGATCCAACTGCGATGACGTAGACCCAGGCTTGAGCAATATGTTTTCCCGATCTAAGTCAGCGCTTCACTTAAACAGTTCAACTTCATGTATAGTTCTCCAAATTGCTTAAAACCTTCACTACTATTCAACTATAACAGTAAAGTTACTCTACTTGTCTTTCAGGAGCTTAAATTGCCATCCCACGTGCATTACGCTACATACACCAATTCGCATGCTTACTACATCATGCGCTGATCGGTCTCCACTGACTCTATATGCTCACTGCCAGGCCTCCTTCTACCAAACCCTCTCATTGTCGCTAGACTAAGTCTTATTGTTACAATTACGCTCTGGCAGTTAGATGACCAATTAATTCTTATGCACTAGCCGTTCCACTCTACTCTTTTAGTACCAAATTACTGTCTCATCACAACCCCCCTTGATTTACGTTTGCCTTTGGGATTTATTCACTAATGGCAAACTAAATCCACCCAAGACGGATGAGACAGTTCACCTTATATCATGTTATACACGAAGTATTAGAATACAATCCAAATTTCAAATTCTAGTTACTTTAAAGTTGGTGGTGGTTTTCTTTTTCTCTACATCTGTTTACAAGCATTGTTTACAGCTTTACAACAAATTGAAATATAATATCTTTAAATGGTACATAATTACTCCTCTCAAATAAGATTCATCAAAATTACACATCTTTCACATTTTCCTCTCCAACTTTAACAGTCCAAAATATTGTCAAAATACTAATCCTGTCACGGTCGCCATGTCGGGAAAAGCGAGCTGGGATTTAGTTTAATGAAAGTTGTAGTTTCTTGTTAAACTGGAATGCATAAGTTTATTTCTGCTGATGGTACATAATCAACCACCAACTTCAACTGATATGACCGCTTACTAAAGTACACACATCACTTAATTTGACCGTGGATAAGGCTAATACAGACTGGTCGCCAAAGATACAGATCCGACTACGATGACGTAGACCCAGGCTTGAGCAATATGTTTTCCCGATCTAAGTCAGCGCTTCACTTAAACAGTTCAACTTCATGTATAGTTCTCCAAATTGCTTAAAACCTTCATTACTCATCAACTATAACAGTAAAGTTACTCTACTTGTCTTTCAGGAGCTTAAATTGCCGTCCCACGTGCATTACGCTACAAACCCAATTCGCATGCTTACTACATCATGCGCCGATCGGTCTCCACTGTCTCTATATGCTCTCATTGTCGCTAGACTAAGTCTTATTGTTACAATTACGCTCTGGCAGTTTGATGACCAATTAATTCTTATGCACTAGCCTTTCCACTCTACTCTTTTAGTACCAAATTACTGTCTCATCACAAGGTATCATATTAAAGACTAAGGTCTCTGCCGTGGTAACATTATACTTTAAGAAAGGAATTTTTCATAATTCAACCCTTAAAGGGCAAAAATGTCAATTTCTCTAAAATGCATTTTTTTGTGCCTCCAGCTATTTATCTCCCTGGATATCTAACCAAAATCGATAAATCAAGCAAGATTATGAGGAGTAATGTCCCAGCTTTGGTGAAAGAAGTTTTTTGGACTTCAACCCTTAAAGGGAAAAAGTATAAATGGTTCTACAACTCATTTTTGTGTCACGAGCTATTTATCTTCCTTGACATCTAACTGATATAGATAAATGAGGTATTGTATTAACGATTAAGGTCTCCCATGGTAACATTATATTTTAAGAAAGGAATTTTTCATAATTCGACACTTAAAGGGCAAAACTGTCAGTATTTCTAAAATGCGTTTTTTGTTCTCGAGCCATTTATCTCCTTGGATATCAAACCAAAATCGATAAATCAAGTAAGATTGTGAGGAGTAATGTCTCAGCATTCTGAGAAAATATACAAGCAAACATGAAATTGCATATTTGCTACAACATTTCCTTTTTTTTTTTTTTTTGCCAACAATATACTAAGTTACACTTGCAACGTACAAGATACCATTTGCCTTCAAAAACTTGTATAAGTTACACTAGTTCTACCAGAGGTACCAGATGAAAATCTGAAGAATTTTAAGATATGCAAGTACAGGGCGTTCGCCGGGAAACGCAACCCACTGTTAGCGCTACAAGGAAGAAACTGCTCCCGGCCAGCGAGCGGTCAGCTTCCGGCATTGTTCGACCGTCGGCCGCGGACTATTTCATAATAATTACGCTTCATAAACTTCATAAACTTGTATGTGCTAAGCATTTAAATGTGACGTAATTCATTAGCTTACCTTATAAAAGATGCTGGAAGTGTTGACACTCTTGTGTAATGCACATTTCACATCTTCTGAACATATTTCGAGACACACGCTGCCCTAACTGACTTAATGATTTTTTGGGTGACTGTTCTAGTCGAAAAGCGATATCGTCAATTTTGTCCTCTGTGAGAATACGGTTGAACGACAGTCTCTTTTTGTTAAAAAATGAACCCGTTTCTCTTACTTTTTTAACCAGACGCAGAATTGTTGATTTAGCTGGCAGTATAGCGCCAGGAAATTCGCGACGAAATTTACTGCGACACTTTTTAAACGACTTCTTCTTCACATATGTATCGTAGAGAAATATTCTTTGTTGCAAACTGTAACGTACCATAATTTTACTCACACTCAAACAGGGTACAGATTAGTAAGAGTATGAAGCCCCAACCAGCCAAACCGCAAAGAAACGTTTATTCACAACACTGATTAATAAGAGACTGAAGTCACAAACTAGCTACAATGCAAAGAAACCGTTCTTAACAATGTAAGGGTCCCATTTCCTGCGTCACTGCACTTTTGGGGCAGTGGAGGTGTTAAACAGTGCGGTGATTCACGGTGCCGTGTGGCGGGAGCTGCTGGCTCCACTGCCCGAGCAAGTTGCCGACGGCAACAGACTGGGAGGGTAGCGTTTTCCGGCGAACGCCCTGTACTAGTGAATAAATCTGAATACATGTTCCTCAACTCACTTGTCAATATCAAATGGATTTTACATAAATTTTGTCTTGAAGGCTGTCTTTCATGCAGACTCATAGACTGGGAAATTGAAATGAAACATGGTATCAGTATATGAAATGCCTACAAACAACCAATTTAAAATGTATCATGCACTACAAGAAATAAACTATCAGGGATGGCAATTTAGGAGAACACAACACACTGACAAATCAACTCAATAATATGACAAGGTATGATGGCAAATTTGGATATAAAATGACCACTGATGAACACTATGGTGCAGCTATTAAAGAAAACACCACAAAATGTTTTTGTAATACAAAATTTTAAAAGTTTTTGGGAAAAAATATTAGGACACCTCAAATTTCTAAAATATTATGAAATAGACATGCTATCAAAATCTGTATCAGCTGGCTAGTAAAACAATTGTTGCCAAGGTTTGTGATTCATGAAAAGAATTTGACCATCAATGCTTGCCAATTACAAAAAATTCTAAACAGGTCACACAGAAATTTTATGTTCATTAAAACTCTAAAAGGGAATATTCCAGTTAACAGTTATGTTAACTATTTTTCACATCACAAAGCATTATTGATGACTTAAATGTAATTGAATTCCAATATCATTCAAGGTAAATACATAATTTATCAATACTATTTTATTATCAAGTGTCCAAGAGCTGCAGTGCTTTACATCATACATCTATTTGTTGGAAAATCATTAGCTTATTCTTTACCTTCTAAAATCTTGTTTCTACTTCTTTTTAACAAATTTGCACCACAAGCAATTTTTCCCACTAAATATTTTTCTTCTGCTAAATTTCTTTACAGCATGGCAATTACATTCCATTTTGTTATCATTCATTAGAAAGTAAAATATTTTTAAAAAACACTGGGAGAACTACAATGGATGAGAATCTGTCTCACATGGACAACTGTGTGAGAATTGTGCAGAATACAAGGTCACAAACCTTGTCTCGCCTTAC